>CM033736.1:22870473-23470473 GCA_019671005.1 Hibiscus mutabilis | reverse complement strand
CCTCAACCGTACAACGCATGCAACACCTACAAATTTTAGAATTTCAGAGGAATGCAAACAAAAATCACCAGCAATCAATAGTGGATTTTTGGGTATTTTCTTTTCTTTCAAACCATTGTAAAGCTCAGCTATAAAATCAAAATCCAAAACCACATGTAACCCAGACGGAGGATTAAAAAAAGCAATACAATTTTTTTTTACAAAAGGTATCATTTTTTCTTTTCTATTAGAATATCAGAAGTGAAAATAAAAAATTTCTTGTTTTTCTTGTTTCATCGTTAGAGTTTAGGATTCTTCCTCTTCTTTTTTTAGACCGAACCATTTCTTTAAAAAAGGGACCTTTGTTCTTGAATCTCAGAAACGTTTTTAAACACAAAAGGGTTTCCAAATTTTTCAAATGGAGTTTGGGGGTTTAAAATCTCAATCAAAAACAAAAAAAAAAGTTTTGGGTTTACTTGACCGTCGAGGTTTGTGGCCGTCGTGTAAGGCACCATCGAGCGTCAGAAGTCGGCCGGCGAAGCACCGCCGCCAAGGACCGACGAGCAACAAGGGAGGCTAGGATTTTGGTTTATCTTTATTTTTCAGAGAATTTACTCTTTTGGGGGGAATTATGGAAGTGAAAATGATTTGGTTTCGGTCCATTTTAACCAATTATATATATATATATATATTTAACAAAACATCACCGTTTTGACCCCCTTAACCGGCGCGTTGACCCGGATCTGGGAAAGATCCGCGCGTTCTGGTTGAGGGGATAATTCCAGGCTTGGTCCTTTCTTTTTCTTCCTGTTTTCATTTATGACCTGGTTTAGTACATGTTTCAGCCCTTCCATTTTGCTTTAAAATCATTTTTAGTCCTTCTAACTTTGTTATTTTGCGTCGAATTTAGCCTCATGTTTCTATTTTTTTCATTTTAGTCCATTTTTCTTAATATCTTAACATGTATATATACATATATGTATACATATATATGCGTCTTATATCTTATAGTTTAAATATTACTCTACATTACTTGTATATATACGTATGTTATATGTTATATGTTATATATACATTAGTCTTATATTATATATGTATTATATGCTATATATATATATTAGTTTATATTATGATATAATGTATATGATATTATATATATCTATAGTATTATATTATTATATTATTATATTTATTTCATTTATTTCTTTAATTTATGTTCGAATTGGCCTTATAGTGACCCACAACGGGGGATGACCCGTATTATTATGGCCCGCTTAGTGTGGTTTTAATTTCCGCATTTTAAACTTCTGACTTTTGATTCACTGCTTTTACTTTCTTGCATTTTCATTTCCATTATTTAAATTCCGCTCTTTAATTTCTGCTATTTATTTGACGCACATTTATCTTTTTGTTCGATTCGATCCTTTTTCTGAATCTTTCAATTTCTGCATCTATTTACTTTATTCGAGCATTTTAATTTCCGTATTTATCTTTATTGTTTTTATTTATTTTATTTAATTATTTTTGTGACATACCTTTTCCTATCATTCATTTCACCCCTAACTTAAATGTGTATCCCACATCGCTAATTAATTAACCTAATATAAAAAAGGTGGTATTTATTAACTTGATTATTTTGGTCTTAATATTGGCTTAATGGATATAGACCAAATATTTAAATTAATTCTTATCGTCTAAAGTTAAATATTAAAACGGGTAAAATTTTGACAATTCATAACATCATTTTTAACTATTTGCATCATGCATAAAAGTGATGCACTCGATTCGAACCGTAAATTAAGACGACAGTTGATCTTATTCGATGTCGGTTTAATCTACGGTCTGATGTACAGTCATCTTATTAGTTAAACGAATAATTAGTTCGAATCCACTAAACTGTTAAGCCAATTCAATTAAAGCCTATATTCAATTAAGAACTGTTAATTACATGCAATTATGAATTTCAGTAATTTCCATCGATCAAAAGCAATGTCTATTTTGGTACTGATTTCTGGGTGTGATGGGGTCTAATCCTTCCCCATAGGTAACCAACTCCCGAACTTATTTTCAAAAGAATCTTTGGCTTTTATGGTGCTCGGCCTACCTTAGTGGCCGGTGGATAATCCAACTCTTCATTTTCTAAACAAAACATGGTTTTAAACAAAATTCCCCAACTTTTCCAATTTCCCCCAATTTCCAAATTTTTTCAAAAACAACAAAAAATTCAAAACACAACAAAAACAAAAAAAAAACAAAATATTTTTCTTTTAGCAATTTTCAAAGAAAAGAAGGTCGCTACAGCTGGCGACTCCGCTTGGGACAATTTTGAGAGTTGAGCCAAAAAAACATATGTTGTTTTTATCGTTGGAAATGTTGAAATTCAAATTAACTTTTTATTGTTGGAAATGTTGAAACTTAAATTAACTTTAATTAAATTGATCTTTCTCGAAGATACACTCTAATTCAACGGACTTTGATAATTAGTGGTTTTGCATTAATTGTTCATTTAATTTCTAAGGAATCACCGACATTTGATGCATCATACTCATCAAGCTCTATACCCGAGATTTGCCCCTTAAGTGGGAGTGAAATGCCATATACCCATATGAGCAGCCCTTAATGTGTCGGTAATTTACTTCCAGAATCCACGCCTTTTGACACGCGAGCAGCCCTCCACGTTACTAGGTCATGTTTTCCCTCGAACCGAATATGATTCGTAAGCCTGTCATGGGCCAGAATCGAGGTTCTTGTTATCTTAGTAAATAATGAGATAGATTCTATTACACATCTCTAGAACCCAAACCACATGTGTGAGAATTTAGGAAGCCCACCCCTTAGAGGCATGCGGACAACCATAGAAATCTAGAATTCATGTTGTTAAGCCGCTTTGGTGTGTTTATTCGGTTCTCATTCTTTATTGTATATTTGTTACTGACAAACTCCTCTTGTCTTGCTTGTTTGATCATTTTTGTACATATTCATGACATTTTTACATAAAGTGTTGATTCGAGAACATTTCAAAATTGAAGGCTTTCGCAATGGAAGAAAGAGTCCATAATGACGAGTTAAAGAATTTTGAAGCTCGAGTGGGGCAAGTGCTAATCTAGATGCACCTTATATGACAGTCATCATATGTCCTCATTATAATAGGACTCAATCTTCATTATGAAAAGCCGTTCAACAAGAATGTTCGTCGATCAATACTTTTTGCATTCCTACATGTACTATCAATTATTTCCCTCCACCCATTTTATGGTAATTGCATTAGCATCAAACATTAACTTCACTCATTTGTACGACGGTCGCATCATACATTCGCATGATAAATGCACTCATCATTAATTTCATTCACTTGCATCTTAGTTGCATCACATCATCTTAAAATGCTAGTTATTTTATCCACTTGCATCAATATCTGTACATTAACATTGCATTTAGATGCATGCATTTTCTCATTCACTATCACATCTGTTCAAAATAAAGAATTTTTCATGTTTGACAAAGACGATGCCCCAACCAGTGGAAAAAAGGGGGACAATCTTTATAACCCACGTTTGCAATTCAGACAAAGTAAGTGATCCCACATTAGGGGCACCCAAGCACCCTTCGGCAAGTTATCAAAAAAAAAGAGAAGAAAAAGCCCGAATATGGTATCAATTTTTGTAATTGCCTAAGGCCACATATTCAAAGTTTTAATAAAAAGATGTAATCTATTTTCAATTCTCTTCATGCTGTAAATATATCTATCTATTGAGTCCTCATATATCAATTGCACGAGGGACATTGATTTTGACCTGAAGGTTGAGCCCGAGTAGACTATGTCTAATTGAAATCTAAGCTGCGGAGATTACAAATGTGTGACTCGCATTTCACATTAAGGACCACAAATAATAACAAGTCAATGCAATTTAATGATTCAAAGCCTGGTAAAAGGCCTTTTTCCAAAGAGCACTTCAAAGCCTGGTAAAAGGCATTTTCCAAAGAGCACTTCAAAGCCTGGTAATTGGCATTTTTTAAAAAACACTTTCATATTCAAAGCCTGGTAATAGGCGTCTTTCTCAAAATTAATCAAAAAGCACTCCAATGTTTAAAACTTGGTAATAGGATTTTTCATATAATAGTGCGGAATTTTTAGGCACTCCGCTGAAGCTCATTCTAATCGAAACTCTTCGCTTCATGATTGATGGTAATATTTTCAAAATTATGATAATATCGAGTACCTCGGGAATTTGTTGTTTGCTCTATCATTTATTTCGAGCCAAATGAATATGATGAATTAAATTTCCAAACAAAAATAAGATAAAAAATGAACCTGCCAAGGTAAGGTGGTCAAGCTCCAAAGTAGTTTAAAATGCACTTCATATCTTCAAACATCAATTCAGCTTTCGAGGTCTCCTAGACACAGGATTTGCTGGGGCAATCCTCGGTAAGCTATTTTCAGTGTTGTTCGTGCACTTGATATTCGGGGCATTCAATCTACCTTGATATATTCACAATCTGAAAAGAAAAACCCAATTTCTTTAATAAGCATCTCGCATTGAACTCATAACATGTAGTCTGAGATTTGAAACAAAAATTTCTCTGCATTACTTACAAAGAAGCTCAAAAGTATAGGGACTAATAGCAAGTGGACCCTTAGATCGATGCTTTAGCTCAAGAAAGCATTCACCAATTGACCTTCACCTAGAAAGGTAACATTTCAGAAGAATATGGTTAAACCCACAAGAGGTTGGGGCATCGACGGACACAAGGCAAAAGCTCATCCAGTCTACAAGACAGAACTTGGAGCAAAAACAAGAATGAGCCACCCATATGGCCAGAAAGTCATGGGACATCCCCTTTGAAGTCAACATCATGGCCAACTGTATTGCATACAATTCATATCAACATCACGCCATTCAACTCATCATGCATTCGCATTAAATGCATACATTACAATCAAGTTAGATGTATTCATGCTAAGTACATCTACTTCACTCATACATGAAAAATAGGTTCAGGATAAGAAACCTCAATCAAGGGGGACAATAACAAATTGGCAAGCCTTCAGCCACGAAGGAGAGCCGAACCAACAAAGAAGTTGAAACCTCGAGATAGAGGATAACAACACCCACCACGAAATGGCAAACCCCTCAAAGTAAAAGAAGGCAAACCTAAACTCAAACCCTAAGTGAACAATTACTAATTATTATTTTCTTTTATTTTCAGGTCTTGCCTCATCGTCAGCGATGTAGCAGATCAACTTCCAATCTCTCGATCTTGACTCACCATTAGTGTTGTAGTATATCAACTATCTAACTCCTCAGATCTTGCCTTATCGTCATTGTTGTAGCAGATCAACCTCTATTCTTCAGATCTTGACTCATCTTCAGTGATGTAGCGGATCAACCAATCTTTTAGATCATGCCTCTTCGTCAGAGTTGTAGCTTGATCAAACCTTTATCTTCGGATCTTGACTCATTATTAGTGGTGTAGCGGATCAAAAATTCTTTCAGATCATGCTTCTTCTTCAGAGTTGTAGCTTGATCAAACCTTTTTCTTCAGATCTTCACTTATCGTCAGTGGTGTAGTGGATCAACCAATCCTCAGATCATGCATTTTCATCAGAGTTGTATCTTGACCAAACATTTTTCTTCATATCTTAACTCATCTTCAGCGGTGTAGCGAATTAAAATCCTCTCTTCAGATCATGCCTCTTCATCAGAGTTGTAGCTTGATCGCCACAAATTCCTCCGATCATGCCTCTTCGTCAGAGTTGTAGCTTGATCGCCACTAACTTCTCAAATCATGCCTCTTCATCAGAGTCGTAGCTTGATTGCAATCGCTAACTCCTCAGATTATGCCTCTTCGTCAGAGTTGTAGCTTGATCACAACCATTAACTCCTCAGATCATGTTTTTTCATCAGAGTCATAGCTTGATCGCCATCCACTAACTCCTCAGATCATGCCTCTTCGTTAGAGTTGTAGTTTGATCACCGCTAACTTTTCAGATCATGCCTCTTCATCAGATTTGTAGCTTGATCGCCAAACCTAACTCTTCAGATCATGCCTCTTCGTTAAAGTCGTAGCTTAATCGCCACTAACTCCTTAGATCATACCTCTTCGTCAGAGTTGCAGCTTGATCACCTCTAACTCTTCAGATTATGCCTCTTCGTCAGAGTTGTAGCTTGATTGCAATCTAATTCTTTGGATCATGCCTCTTTGTCAGAGTCGTAGCTTGATCCAATCTAATCTTCTGATCTTGTCTCACCGTCGGTGGCGTAGTAGATCACCCATATTCAAATATCTCTTTACCCAATCCTTTTAATTTTACAAGTTCTAATAAAATAAGTAGGAACTCAGCCTGAAACAATTTCCTTTTACTCTTGCAGGTTCCATCCTTCCGAAAAAAGGATGAAATAGATGAGTCGGCCAGATCTGGACTCTCCTTCAGTGGTGTAGCTGATCAACATATGAGTTTGAAAGAAGGGTCGTGTCGGGAAGGGGTCCTCCAATCTTTTAGTCTTTGCTCTATTGTCGTTTTACAAAAATGAGCAAAGAGGGGAAGCTGTAATAACCATTTTTGTCCGGGGTTCATTTCGAATAAAAATTATTAAACCAAAAATTCAAAAAATTTGATTAATCCAAAAATATTCCAAAGTCCATAAAACAATCCATTTAATGCCCAATTTACAATCCAATACCCATTTACATTAACCCAATTAAAGGTCTAATTTACAAAAAAAATTACCCATCTACCCAACCGACCCACTACCATAACCCATTACACCTAAACCTGATACCCGGTTCTGCCTACCCGACTTGGATCCCTAACCCGAGTAACCTAAACCCTAAAAACCCTAACTCCCCACATGCCCTAGCCACTGACAACCTTTGACCTCCCATTTTCCAGAAGCTTCCCAGTGTCATTTGGCCTCCCCATTCGGCCAAGTTCCTGCTAGGTCACTTCTACCTCACTGTCGCGTCACCTACCACATTGGCAACCCTGCCACGCATGCATCCCCATTGCTCCTCACCCATACATCGCATGCAACACCTACAAATTTTAGAGGAATGCAAACAAAAATCACCAGCAACCAATAGTGGATTTTTAGGTCTTTTCTTTTCTTTCAAACCATTGTAAAACTCGACTATTAAACCAAAATCCAAAACCACATGTAACCCAGATGAGGGATTCAAAAAAGGAATACAAATTTTTTTTTACAAATGGTATCGTTTCTTCTTTTCTATTAGAATATCATAAGCAAAAAAAAATTCTTGTTTTTCTTGTTTCATCGTTAGAGTTTAGGGTTCTTCCTCTTCTTTTTTAGACTGACCCATTTCATTAAAAAAAGGACTTTTGTTCTTGAATCTCAGAAACGTTTTTAAACACAAAATAGTTTCCAGATTTTCAAAAGGAGTTCGGGTTTAAAATCTCAATCGAAAAAATAAATAAAATTTTTGAGTTTACCTGATATCTGGGGTTTGTGGCCGCCGTGCAAGGACACCATCGAGCCTCGAAAGTTGGCCGATGAGGCACTACCGCAAAGGACCGGCGAGTAACTAGGGAGGCTAGGGTTTTCA
This sequence comes from Hibiscus mutabilis, assembly GCA_019671005.1. Classification (NCBI taxonomy): domain Eukaryota; kingdom Viridiplantae; phylum Streptophyta; class Magnoliopsida; order Malvales; family Malvaceae; genus Hibiscus; species Hibiscus mutabilis. Next base: position 23,462,931 of record CM033736.1, on the reverse strand, counting down.
GTTCATCTTTGTTTTATACAGGATTTACTCTCTTCTATGGAATTATGGAAGTGAAAAATGATTTGGTTTTGGGCCATTTTGGCCAATATATATATTTAACGAAACGTCATCGTTTTGAGCCTGCTTGACCCGCGCGTTGACTGAATCCGAAAAGGATCCACGCATTTTGGTCGAGGGGATAATTTTGGCCTTGGTCCTTTATTTTTCTTTCTTTTTTTCATTTTTTCCCTGGTTTAGTACCCGTTTCAGCCCTTCCCTTTTGCTTTAGAATCATTTTTAGTCATTCTAATTTTATTATTTTGCTTCGGATTTAGCCTCATATTTCTGTTTTTTCATTTCAGTCCCCTTTTCTTAATATCTAACATGTATATATATGTATATATATACATATATGTATACATATATATACGTCTTATATCTTATAGTTTTAATATTACTCTACATTACTGTATATCATACGTATGTTATATGTTATACATGCATTAGTCTTATATTATATATGTATTATATCATATATATATATATACTATATATATTAGTTTATATTATGATATAATGTATATGATATTATATATATCTATAGTATTATATTATTATATTATTTTATTTATTTTGTTTATTTCTTTAATTTATGTTCGAATTGGCGTTACGGTGACCCGCAACGTGGGATGACCGGTATTATTATGGTCCGTTTAGTGTGGTTTTATTTTCTTCATTTTAATTTTCTGCCTTTTTATTCACCGCTTTTACTTTCTTGCATTTTCATTTTCACAATTTAAATTCCGCTCTTTAATTTTTGCTATTTATTTCACGCACCTTTATCTTTTTGTTTGATCCGGTCCTTTCTCCTGGTCTTTCAATTTTAGTATTTATTTATTTTATTTGAGCATTTTAATTTTCGTATTTATCTTTATTGTTTTTATTTCTTTTATTTGATTGTTTTTTGTGACATACCTTTTCTTGTCATTCATTTCACCCCTAACTTAAATGTGTATCCCACACCGCTAATTAATTAACCTAATCTAAAAAAGGAGATATTTATTAACTCAATTATTTTGGTCTTAATCTTGGCTTAATGGATATAGACCAAATATTTGAATTAATTCTTATCGTCTGAAGTTAAATATTAAAACCGATAAAATTTTGACAATTCATAACATCATTGTTAACTATTTGCATCATGCATAAAGGTGATGTACTCGATTCGAACCGTAAATTAACACGACAGTCGGTCTTATTCGATGTCAGTGTAATCTACAGTCTGATGTACAGTCATCCTTATTAATTAAATGGATAATTAGTTTGAATCCACTAAATTGTTAAAGCTCATTCAATTAAAGCCTATATTCGATTAAGAACAATTAATTAAATCTAATTTTGAATTTTAGTAATTTCCATCGATCAAAAGCAACGTCTGTTTTGGTATCGATTTTTGGGTATGATGGGGGTGCTAATCATTCCCCATACGTAACCAACTCCCGAACCTGTTTTCAAAATAATCTTTGGTTTTTATGGTGCCCGGCCTACCTTAGTGGCCGGTGGCGAATCCAACTCTTCATTTTCTAAACAAAACAAGGTTTTAAATAGAATTCCCCAACTTTTCCAATTTCCAAAATTTTTCAAAAACAACAAAAAATTCAAAAACCAAAAACCAAAATATTTTTCTTTTTTAGAGATTTTCAAAGAAAAGAAGGTCGCTACACTAGGCCTAAAATCAGGGCGTTACTGTTAGAGAGTTTGTCGATGTGTTTCTATAAGAGTTACCTAAACTGCCTCTAGATCGTAAGTTAGAGTTTTGGATAGATGTGATGCCAGGCACGATATCAATGTCCATTGCCCCGTATCGCATGGCACCCACGGAGTTGAGAAAGTTAAAGAATCATATTCAAGTGTTATTAGAAAAAGATCTTATCCGACCAAGCATCTCACCTTGGGGTGCACCAGTTTTGTTTGTCAAGAAAAAGGATGTGTCAATGAGGATGTGCATTCACTATCGCCAACTCAACAAGGTAACAGTGAAGAAACATTATCCCTTACCGAGGATAGATGATTTATTCGAACTGTTGAGAGGTGCCCATTTGTTCTCAAACATTGACCTGAGGTTAGGCTACTACCAGTTGAAGGTAGTAGAAGATGATGTTCAGAAAACTGCCTTCAGGATCGGTAAGAACATTATGTGTTCTTGGCAATGCCTATTGGGCTTACCAATACACTGCAGCTTTTATGGGCTTGATGAATCATATTTTTTTAGCCCTACCTAGATCAGTTTTTTGGTAGTCTTCATTGATGACATCTTGGTTTATTCATGCTCGAAAGAGGAGCATGACTATCATCTTTGTGTTGTCCTTCAAACCTTGAGGGAGAGGCAACTTTTTGCCAAGTTTAGTAAGTATGAGTTTTGGCTTTCTAAGGTAACATTTTTGGGTTACATTGTTGCAGCAAATGGGATCTGTATCGATCTGTAAATGATTTAGGCAGTGGTAGAGTAGAAACCGCCTAGGAATATCACAAAAGTCTGTAGTTTCCTTGGGCTTGTCGAACATTACCGCCACTTTGTCAAGGGTTGTTTGTATCATAACGACACCAATAACTAAGTTGTTAGGAGTTTTGTTTGAGTGGAATGAGAGAAGACATCAAAGTTTTGATCAGTTGAAGGCTTACCTAACGGAGGCCCCGATTTTGACGCAACCCCAGCCGGGAAAGAATTATATGTGTTTAGTGATGCTTTACTAAATGGGATTGGTTGTGTGATCATGCAAGAGGGAAAGGTGGTTGCTTATGCCTCGAGAATACTTAAGCCTCATGAACAGAACTACCCTACGCATGATTTGGAGCTTGTCGCAGTTATCTTTGCGTTGAAAATTTGGAGGCATTATCTACATAGGGAAAAATGTTACATCTATACCGACCATAAGAGCTTAAAGTACCTGCTTACCAAAAAGAGTTGAATCTGAGGTAAAGACGATGAATTGAGCTGTTAAAGGACTACGATTGCATCATAGAGTATCATCCTGGTAAAGCTAATGTGGTAGCTGATACTTTGAGCCGAAAGTCTGTTAGACTTGAGGGATATGCTTGCCTATTTGAGGATGACTGAGGATGGTGGGTTATTAGCTAAGCTTCATGTGGAACCTACCTTAGTGTAAGAAATCAAGAGAACGCAAGTGTTAGACGAAGAGTTGGTGGCAAAGATAAAAATAGTTCAAAGAGGTGAGACTTTCAATTTTGAAGTACGGGATGGTGAAATCTTGTACTTAAAAGGTCGGTTGTGTGTCCCAGGTTTAGAGGATTTGCTAGACCGTATCCTTTAAGAGGTGCACCGGAGTCTGTTTGCTATGTATCTGGGCAACAATAAGATATACCAAGATCTTCATCCTTTTTATTGGTAGCCTAGTATAAAAAGAGATGTATCCAAGTTTGTAGCCAGATTCTTAGCTTGTCATCAAGTTAAGGCTGAGCACCAAGTTTTTTGGGGCTTGCTTCAGCCTATTTAGATTCCACAATGAAAGTGGATCGGATGACCATAGATTTTGTAACAGGTTTGCCCTTGACCTAAATGAAGTATGATGAAATATGGGTGATAGTAGATTGTTTGACCAAGTCTGCTCATTTTTTGCCTGTGCGTATGGGTTTTATGCTTGAAAAGTTGGCGCGGTTGTACATCCAATAGATTGTGAGGTTGAATGGGGTGCCATCGTCAATCATATTAGATACAGATACGCGGTTCACGATAAGATTGTATAAGAAGTACATGAGGCTTTGGATACTAAGGTTTATTTTATTACTACTTTTTACCCTCAGACCGATGGTTAGTCTGAGTTTGTTATCTAGATCTTGGAAGATATGTTGCGGTGTTGTGTTATTGATTTTGAGATAAGTTGGGAGGAGCAGTTACCTCTTGTGGAGTTTGCCTACAACAACAGCTTCTAATCGAGCATCAAGATGTCTCCTTTTGAGGCCTTGTATAGACGCAAGTGTAGAACACCCTTATGTTGGGCCGAACTCAATGAGAGAAGGATTGTGGGGTCAGAGTTGATTAGACAACCGGGGAGAAAGTTTAGATAATCAAGGAAATATTGCAATCAACTTTTGATCATCAAAAAGCTTAAACGAACTAAAAGTGTAAGCATATCGAGTATGAGGTTGGTGACAAAGCATTCCTTAATGTGTCACTGTGGAAAAGAGTAATCTACTTTAGGCGAAATGGCAAGTTAAACCCGAGGTTTATTGGGTCGTATGAGATTCTAAAGAGAGTTAGACCCATCGCTTATCAGCTAGCCTTGCCTCTACAGATGGCGCGTATTATAATGTGTTCTATATATCTATGTTGAGACTCTATGCTTCATTCCTTAATATGTTATCCCGTTTGAGGAGATTGAGATCAATATCGACCTGACCTGTGAAGAAGAGCCAGTAAGAGTATTGGCTAAAAGAGTCAATGAGTTGTGCAACAAGTGTATACCTTTAGTGAAGATGATGTGGAGGAACCATAGAGTAGAGGAGGTTACGTGAGAGACCGAGGAGGATATGAAGTCACTTTATCTGCATTTGTTTCCATCAGGTAAATTTTGAGGGCAAAATTTTCTTTAAGGAGGAGAAAGTTATAAGAACTCGAGTTTTAAAATCTGAAGGTCGGTTTATCCCAATGAGTGGGCCTTACATTGGGCAAGAGTTTGAAGGCCTTTGAGAGCTCTTGTGGGCTTATGGTGGGTGTTGTGTAACCCCCTTGACCCGACCTAGACGTAAGACTGAAATGCAGAATTATTAACCTATATGTTCATACTTCATTCATGTGAAAACCCAACCCAACCGGCATCAAAACGATATCCGATTGAACACGAACACCCTTAGGGACTATAATGCAATTTCTGCAAAATACAAGGAACTTACCCAATTTTATGTTACCAACCCTTAATTAAACATATTTCATGCTTACATGTCAAAAATCAGCTTAATACAATAATCCAAACTCATTCAATTGCTTCTACAACATTCAGGGACTAAAACGTAAGAAAACATAACTTAAATTCCATGACACTAACTATTTTAACGGTCATCAGTACCGGTACGGTCATAGCTGTACCGATATGGAGTTTCCAACCATACCAGTACACTATGTACCGTATCGGTACGCCACGTCAGCCTGCTAGATATTAACACCGTACCGGTACGAACCCTTATAGTTTCGATACGCGAGATTTTCCCAAAAAGCAATTTTCCAGTATCAAGGTCTCGTACCGATATGTCTTGTCCCGTACCGGTATGCCAAACTTTAATTGCTTAACTATACCGGTATGCACATACCAGTACCGATCCCAGGTGCCCGATAATGCCTCCCCGTACGGATACGGTCCCTCGCGTAGCAGTACGCCTAGCCTTTAATGTCATTTTTAACCGGTTTTTCATACAATTCTAGATGCATTTGGCCCCTAGCAACTTGTATTCATACATATAAACAATTGAACACTTAGAAACTATCATTTACGCAAGGTTAAGAAATCCAAACAACCTCATACTCTGATGAACCACTCTAGAGGCATACTTCCTAGACCACTTTGCCAAAACATACCAAAATGCACATTTGAACCACTCTCAGCACAAGCAACATGCCAACACAACCAACACAACATATTAAACTTGGTCAAACCATCACAACATGGCAATCCACAAGGAACTCTAGATGCATACCTAATCATCCATTCAACCTCATTTTAAGGCAAGTAATAACATCAAGGTGAGCAACATCAACCATCATCAAAAACCAGCATAGAATCATAATTAAATCCACAATGAAATAAATTTACAACTCCCGAAAACCATGGCAAACACATTGCCTTATTAACTGGAAACGTAAACCGAGTTCATACTCAAAAGTTGTTAATCTCTTGGATCCTTGCAAACCTTGCCTTTCCTGCCCCAAACTTTAATGCTCTGCATCATTAGGAAAAAGATAGCGTAAGCACACATGCTTAGTGAGGATGCTCTTAAACAATAATGCACTAAACTCATTTAAAAACTACATGCTTGCTTTTCCCAAAACATGCTTACAACCTAAGCATTTTCCCATGATTCCAACCAAATCAAAACATAATAAACAACACTTAACATCATATACAATCCATGCTTAAATCCCAAAACATTACAAACAAGGTTCAACACATGAACATTCTCATATATTGGCATTTATAGTGACCCAAATAGACTATCTCTATCTTATACACATATCAGATACACGGATCTCTCATTCCATGCTTAGTTAGACCGCATGATATCCCAAACCTTGCCTAGTTAAACCGCAAGATTTGACACCCTCGCCTAGTTAAACCGCGAGATCTCACCCTTGCCTAGTTAAACCGACCTTGCCTAGTTAATCCGCAAGATCACCATCAATTTGGGTTGCCTAGCTAAACCGCAAATCCCCAAATAAGGTTCCCAACAGTCTGAGTGGCCTCATTACACCACCAAACATCAAGGATCCATGGCCATGATCGATTTTGTTTATATTTTATAGTGCACTTTTAATCCTAAGGCATGCCAACTAATATGCTTGCTTTCTCATCTTGTCACATAGCCAATATATTATTTACAAAACCGTTTACTTACTGTTTTACAATGCTTTTCATAAAACACCACATATGCAAATCTCATTGCCAATGCAATAACACCATTCCCAACCGGAATGAAAACCAATGCTCAATAGCATTTAATATACTTTCAAACCCCTACATATGTACTCAAAAGCATGCATTACCAGTAAGTAAGTCATACCATGTTTATCACCAAAACATGCAAACAAAATGCTCATATCCAATCCGATATTCAATAACAAAATAAGGGAAACTTACTTCCGAGCTTAGGTAAGTGTCTCATGCTTACCCTAAACTCCCAACAACCTTTACAAACCTTTGTAAAGCATTTAAAACTAGTTTCCACTCACCGATACGCCTCGCTTTCCTTGCCAACGCGAATCAAGCTCTCGGCAAGCCACCAAACAATTTCAAGCTTCATCACCTTGACTATCCCCTATTTTCAACACATAAAACTAGAGGAAAATGCATTAAAATGCATTCAAACCAATGCCTAACAGCAATCTTCTGCAACTCCCAAGTTGCCTACTCAAAAACCATCTGAAACATACCGAAATCATCCTCAAACATTTTTGAAACTTAAACCAGCCATAAAACAACAATTAAAGCAATCAACTAACATCTAATAACATCCAAAAACTCTTTCCTAACATCCTTTCACCTCTAGCAAAGATTAAACTCGGTTATCTCCACAACAACTCAAAACTAGCAACCTAAATAATTAGAGATTCAAGGGTTTCAGGATTCTATTGATAAAAACAACTTATCAAATTCAAAACACATCCAAAACCTATATTAAATCAATCTCAATTACTGGAAATCAAATCCACTTCGAAAATCACCATGTTTCATCAATATTTCCAAAATAACTCAATTAAACATGGATAAAACATTAAAACCACATTAAAACTTATAAATCAAGGATGAAATACTTGAGAATATCAATAAAGAACCATTTAACAGAGGAGATCATGGACCTTACCCCTATTATGTGATTTCTCCCTCAATTGGCTTGTTTAAAGCTAAGAGAATGCAAGATTCCAATGAGATTTTGCAAAACAAAGTTAAAGGAGCAAATTAAAATCAATAATCTGAGTGAAAAGAGTTCCTTACCTCTAGATTTTGATGAAATTCTGAGTGCTTGGAAGAAATGAGTTAAGAGAAAAGGTTTAGGAAGAAGTTACGTGAATTTCTTTTAAAAGCTAATAACTAATTTTAGATATTTAATCCTTATTAAAACTCTTTTAAAAAACATGTTTAAAATGATTTAATTGAAGGGAGAAACCACCAGTAACCACTTGGTAGATTAGCTCCTTAAGGATTCTAAGGATTTGACCCTTTTTATTTTAGTCACTTAAAAAACAGTTTCCAAAAATTGCATTTTGGTCACTAACCCAAAATGTCATATTTCCAAATTCCTTTTCCTAAAATTGATTCCACCAAATATCAATATATATTAAAATATGTTTTTTAACTATTTTTCTATATTTTTATCTTATCGAAAAATATATGGTCCCGAATTCGACTCAAATCTCTAACCCGGTCCACCGGGCCGTCTAATAAACCTCAAAACCGCTAAGCCCAAAATCGGGGTGTACAACTCTCCTGCATTTAAGAAATTTCACCCCTAAAATTACCTGGAGGAAACAGATGCGGAAATTGCTCCTTCATATATGCCTTACTTTCCCAAGTAGCTTCCTCAACACCTCGGTCTCGCCACTAAACCTTCACGAGCTCTATCGTCGTACCACGTAGAACTTTCTTACTGGTATCTAGGATCTCTACAGTTTCCTCATCAAAGGATAGATCCGACCTCAACTCCATATTTTCCACCGGCATAACATGCGAAGGATCTGATCGATATCTCTTCAACATCGAAACATGGAACACATTATGAATTTTCTACAGCTCGAGAGGCAACCTCAACCGATATGCCACAGGACCCACACACTCAATAACCTCATATGGTTCAATGAACCTCGGACTAAGTTTACCCTTACGTCCGAATCTCATCACCTTTTTCCATGGTGACACTTTCAAGAATACGCGATCGCCCACCGCATATTCAACTTCCTTATGCTTCAAATCCGCGTAAGATTTCTGCCGATCCGCGGTTGCTTTCAACTGATCGCATACAAACTTAACCTTCGCATCCGTGTCTTTTAACACATCTGGCAGAGTAACATGTTTTTCCCCTACCTCAGTCTAACACAAGGGCGTACGACACTTCCTGCCATATAACGCCTCATAGGGTGCCATCTGTATACTCGCCTGATAACTGTTTTTGTAAGCAAACTCAACTAAAGGCAAATGTTTCCCCCAGGTTCCTTGGTACTCAATAATGCAGCATCTCAACATATCCTCCAAAACCTAGATAACTCGTTCAGACTGCCTATCTGACTGAGGATGATACACAGTACTACAACTCAACCTCGAACCCAAGGCCTGGTGCAAACTCCTCCAAAACCTTACCGTAAACCTCGGATCCCTATCTAAAACAATGGATTTAGGTGCACCATGCAAGCGCATAATCTCTGTTATATACAAATCTGCCAACTTGTCCAAGGTGTAAATTTTATGCAATGGCAGGAAATGTGCACAATTTGTAAACCTGTCAACAATCACCCAAACAGAATCCTTCTCAGCCAGTGTCAACGACAAACCTTTTACAAAATCCATGGTGATTCTTTCCCATTTCCACTCTGGAATTTTCAGCGGTTGTAACAACCCTGATGGAAATTGATGTTTAGCCTTAACCTGTTGACATACCATGCACTTGGAAACAAATTCAGCTACATCTTTTTTCAACCCAACCCAGTAATATGCCTCTTTCATATCACAATACATTTTAACACTACCAGGATGCATAGCAAAAGGACTAGAATGTGCCTCCGTCAAGATAGTGTGCCTCAACTCCAGATCATTCGGCACCACTATTCGACCTGTGAAACACAAAACTCTATCACCATAAAAATGAAATTTCGTCGGATTACCATCTGCTGTGTCCTTAACATGCTCAACCAACGAATCATTATACGGTTGCTTAGCTTTAATCAACTGTGATAACGTAGGCTTAACTTGCAGTTCAGCCAGCAAACCGCCCTCCTGTGTCACACTCAACCTTGCAAACATAGCTCAAAGCTCAACCGCAACCTTACGACTTAATGCATCCGCCACTATATTGGCTTTACCAGGATGATACTCAATGGTCAAGTCATAATCCTTAAGAAAATCCAACCATCTACGTTGCTAAGATTCAAATCTTTCTAGGACATCAAACACTTCAAGCTCTTGTGATCCTAAAGATCACACACTTCTCACCATAGAGGTAATGTCGCCAAATTTTCAAAGCGAAAACCACGGCCGCAAGCTCTAAATCATGATTTGGATAATTGCGCTCATGAGCCTTCAACTGCCTCGATGCATAGGCCACAACCTTCCCATCCTGCACCAACACGCAACCCAAGCCAACATACGACGCATCACTATAAACCATAAACTTCTTCCCAGATTCAGGCTGAATCAACACATGAGCATGGATCAAAACCTCCTTTAACTTTTCAAACTTTTGTTGTTGCTTCTCCTTCCACACAAAAGGAACATTTTTTTGGAACAACTTGGTCAACGGTGCCACAATACTCGAGAACCCCTCAACGGAACGGCGATAATAACCAGTCAACCCAAGAAAACTATGCACCTCTGATACAAACTTAGGTTGCTTCCAATTGAGAATAGCCTCAATTTTCTGTGGATCAACATGAATACCCTCCGTGGAAACCACATGACCAAGAAACATCACCTCCTTAGGCCAAAACTCGTACTTGCTCAACTTAGCATACAACTGATTATCCTTCAACACTTGCAACATCATCCGCAAATGCCGATCATGCTCCTCCTCGGTACGGGAGTACACAAGAATATCATCTATGAACACCACCACAAACTAATGAAGATACTCTTGGAACACTCTGTTCATCATGTCCATGAGCACAGCCGGAGCATTTGTCAAACCGAAAGGCATAACCAGAAACTCATAATGCCCATACCTCGTACGGAATGTGGTCTTATGCACATCTACATACTTAACCTTCAACTGGTAATACCCGACTTTAAATTTATCTTTGAGAACACCGTTGCTCCATGAAACTGACCAAACAAGTTAACGATATGAGGTAACGGGTACCTGTTCTTTACCGTCAACTTGTTCAACTGACGATAATTAATGCACATATGCATCGTACCATCCTTATTTTTCACAAAAAGAACATGAGCACCCCACGGGGAAACACTTGGTCGAATGAACCCATAGTCCAACAACTCCTGAAGCTGTGACTTCAACTCCTTCAATTCTTTCGGTGCCATCCTATAAGGAGCAATGTACACCGGTGTTGTACCCTCTTATGTCTTAATACGAAACTTCACCTCCCTATCTAGGGGTAAACCCGACAACTCCTTGGCTTCTGGATTCATAAGAAAAGCTTGCCAGCCACCAAACATCATCTTCTCCGCTCTAGCAGCCGAGACCGCATTGGACAGAAACTTTACATTCTCGCCAACCACCACAACTTCATAGTCATCGGCCAACCTCAAGGAAATTCTTTTGGATTCACAATCCACAACCGCTCTGTGCGCACTCAACCAATACATACCCAAGATAATATCAAAACCATGGAATGACAATTCCATCAAATCTATGGCAAACTCATGACCTTGCACCACTAAAGAACAACGCCGGTACAACCTTCTTGTTGTAACTGTCTCCCCAAAGGAACTTGTGACTAACATGCCAACATCTAAGATCTCAATAGGAACACTCAGCAAAGATGCATGTTTACTCAAGATATAGGAATGTGTGGACGTCGAATCAATCAAAGATAACAATGACAAGGATTGCAAAGTAAAAGTACATGCGATCACATTTGTGCCATTACGACCCTCTCAGTGAGCAAAGACCCGAGCTGATCCACCACCTTTAGGTCTCACCGCTGCAGCATGAGCCATACCCCTCTAACCATCCTCACGTCTCTAAAAATTAGCTCTGCCACAGCCTTGGCCCCTAGCAGGTGTAGCAACCTGAGTTGGTGCATCTCTCACCACCCGAGGACAATCATGACTCAAGTGATCAGATGAACCACAAATCCAACAAGCTCCATCATTACCCCAGTATATGCCTGCATGGCACCTACCGCATCGCTCAAACTCTGATGTAACACGAGCTCCCTGAACACCCTAGTCAACTCCACCACCTTACCTATGATCTGGCTTATGCTTCTTGTCCCTGAACCTCCTATTCTGTTTCTCAAAATAGCTAGAGTCAGCCACTCTCTTACCCAAGTTCGCACTTGTAGCCTAAACTGATGCACCGAAGGACTGCTCGATATCTTTGGCCCGATTGACCAACACATCAAAATTTGTGTAATCTGCAGCTATGAGGTACGTCATAATGTCCTTAACAAGACCATAACAGAACCTGTCACATCTTTGCTGGTCATCTGGAACCAACTCCAGAGCATACTGAAACAACCAAACAAATTTTACCTCGTATTCAGCAACAGACATGCCTCCCTAAGATAGCAACATAAACTCGCGCTTCTTAAGATCCAAATACTGGGTACCAAGGTATTTCCTCTTGAAAGCTCTCTGAAAGAACTCCCAAGTCACGTCCGCCTCAGGAACGCCAGTAATTGTGGTCACCCACCAATGATATGCATCGCCCTGTAACAGAGATACAATGCAACCCAACTTGCGCTCCTCATTACATCCCATCTGATTCATGATGCGAACAGTCTTTTCCAGCCAACCTTCGACTGCCTCTGGGCTTAAACCCTGAAACTCCTTACCTCCCAAACTCTTCAAAATCTCCAAGGGTAGACCTTGATTTGCCACCACAGCAGGTGCTGGTGCCTATGCCTGTACTCCAGCCATCACTACTTGAAAAGCTCCTGTTATTGCCTGAGCTAACGGAGTCAAATCACCATATATTGGTACTTGGTGAACCTTGGGTGCTTCACCCGCCCCAACGTCAACTAGAGGAACCACTAGAGGAGGAGGAGGTAAAACATGAGGGAGATTCTCTTCTGTCTCATTATTCTGCCCAACTCCAGCAGTACTAGCCATAGATCGAGTCTTACGTCTAGCCATGCTAACAAAAGCATCAAACACATTAGAGTTAGGCTAGCGTCAGGCAAATGATCCAAGTTAACTTTAAAATGCATTTAAAATCCTCGGTAATAAGCAACGTGTTCCCAAACATACCTCAATAGAACATTAAACAATCACCGAACATATACAAAATCACCGTGCAGTTCAAACAACATCAACTAACCAAACAACAACATCGCAACCTTTTGCAAACCTGGCTCTGATACCAATAAATGTAACCCCCTCGACTCGGCCTAAACGCAAGACTGAACCTAGCAAGCTACATTAGGTTTACCAAAGTAAATCGGGAAGACTAAGACTAAGATGCGTCCATTTTTTTCTTTTTATCTTGTCTAAATGCGGAATTATTAACCTATGTACCATATTAAACATATTTCTGCAAAATACAAGGACCTTACCCAATTTTATGTTACCAACTCTTAATTAAACATATTTCATGCTTACATATAAAAAAATCAGCTTAATACAGTCATCCAAACTCATTCAATTGCTTTTACAACATTTAGGGACTAAAACGTAAGAAAACAAAACTTAAATTCCATGACACTAACTGTTTTAACAGTCACCGGTACTGGTACGGTCATAGCCATACCGATACGGAATTTCCAACCATACCGCCATACTATGTACCATATTGATACACCACGTTAGCCTGCTAAATATTAACACCGTAGCGGTATTAGCACTTATAGTTTCGATACATGGGATTTTCCTAAAAAGCAATTTTCCAGTATCAAGGTCTCGTACAGTACGTCTTTTCCTGTACCAGTGCAAAGCTTAAATTGCTTAACTATACCGGTACGTACATACCCGTACTGATCCCAGGTGCCCGATAATGCCTATTTGTACCTGTACTATCCCCCGCGTATCGGTACACTTGGCCTGTAATGTCATTTTTAACTGATTTTTCATACAATTCTAGATGCATTTGGCCCCTAGTAACTTGTATTCATACATATAAACAATTAAACACTCAAAAACTATCATTTAAACAAGGTTAATCAATCTAAACAACCTCATACTCCGATAAACCACTCTAGAGGTATGCTTCCTAGACCATTTTGCCAAAACATACCAAAATGCACATTTGAACCATTCTCAGCACAAGCAACATGCCAACACAACCAACAGAGGATATTAAACCTGGTCAAACCATCACAACATGGCAATCCACAAGGAACTCTAGATGCATACCTAATCATCCATTCAACCTCATCTTAAGGCAAGTAATAACATCAAGGTGAGCAACATCAACCATCATAAAAAACTAGCATAGAATCATACTTAAATCCACAATGAAATGGATTTACAACTCCCAAAAACTATGGCGAACATATTGCCTTGTTAACCGGAAACGTAAACCAAGTTCATACTCAAAAGTTGTTAATCCCTTGGATCCTTGCAAACCTTGCCTTTGTTGCCCCGAACTTTAATGCTCTGCATCATTAGGAAAAAGAGAGCGTAAGCACACATGCTTAGTGAGGATGCTCTTAAACAATGATGCACTAAACCCATTTAAAAACTACAAACTTGCTTTTCCCAAAACATGTTTACAACCTAAGCATTTTCCCATGATTCCAACTGAATCAAAACATAATAAACAACATATAACATCATATACAATCCATGCTTAAATCCCAAAGCATTACAAACAAGGTTCAGCACATGAACTTTCGCTTATATTGCCATTTATAGTGACCCGAATAGACTACCTCTATCCTATACACCTATTAGATACACGGATCTCTCATACCATGCCTAGTTAGACCGCATGATATCTCAAACCTTTCCTAGTTAAACAACAAAAGTTGACACCCTCGCCTAGTTAAACCGCGAGATCTCACCCTTGCATAGTTAAACCGCAAGTATACCAACCTTGCCTAGTTAATCCGAAAGATCACCATTAATTTGGGTTGCCTATTTAAACCGTAAATCCCTAAATAAGGTTCCCAACAGTCTGAGTGGCCTCGTTACACCGCCATACCATAAGGACCCATGGCCATGATTGATTTTGTTTATATTTTATAGTGCACTTTTAATCCTATGGCATGCCAACTTTATCCGATTGTTTTCTCATCTTGTCACATAGCCAATATATCATTACAAAACCGTTTACTTAGTGTTTTACAATGCATTTCATAAAACACCATATATGCAAATCTCATTGCAAATGCAATAACACCATTCCCAACCGGAATGAAAACCAATATTCAATAGCATTTAATATACTTTCAAACCCCTACATATGTACTCAAAATCATGCATTACCAGTAAGTAAGTCATACCATGTTTATCACCAAAACATACAAACAACATGCTCATATCCAAGCCGATATTCAATAACAAAATAAGGGAAACTTACTTTTGAACTTAGGTAAGTGTCTCATGCTTACCCTAAACTCCCAACAACCTTTACAAACCTTTCCAAAGCATTTAAAACTAGTTTCCACTCACCGATACACCTCGCCTTCCTTGTCAACGTGAATCAAGCTCCCGGCAATCCACCAAACAATGTCAAGCTTCGTCACCTTGACTATCCCCTATTTTCAACATATAAAACTAGAGGACAAATTCATTAAAATGCATTCAAACCAATGCCTAACAGCAATCTCCTGCAACTCCCAAGTTGCCCACTCAAAAACTATCTAAAACATACCGAAATCATCCTCAAACATTTTCGAAACTTAACCCAGCCATAAAACAGCAATTCAAGCCATCAACCAACATCTAATAACATCCAAAACCCTTTTCCTAACATCATTTCACCTCCAACAAAGATTAAACTCGGTTATCTCCACAATAACTCAAAACTAGCAACCTAAATAATTAGAGAATCAAGAGTTTCGGGATTCTATTGATAAAAACAACTTATCAACATCAAAACATATCCAAAACCTATATTAATTCAATCTCTATTACTGGAAATCAAATTCACTTCGAAAATTACCATGTTTCATCAATATTTCCAAAATAACTCAATTAAACATGGATAAAACATTAAAACCGCATTACAACTTATAAATCAAGGATCAAATACTTAGGAATATCAATAAAGAACCATTTAACAGAGGAGATCACGGACCTTACCCCTGTTATATGATTTCTCCCTCCATTGGCTTGTTTAAAGCTAAGAAAATGCATGATTCCAATGAGATTTTGCAAAATAAAGTTAAAGGAACAAATTAAAATCAGTAATCTGAGTGAAAAGAGTTCCTTACCTCTGGATTTTGATGAAATTCTGAGTGTTTGGAAGAAAAGAGTTGAGAGAAAAAGGTTTAGGAATAAGTTACGTGAATTTCTTTTAAAAGCTAATAACTAACTTTAGATATTTAATCCTTGTTAAAACTCTTTTAAAACACATGTTTAAAATGATTTAATTGAAGGGAGAAACCACCAGCAACCACTTGGTAGATTAGCTCCTTAAGGATTCTAAGGATTTGACCTTTTGATTTTAGTCACTTAAAAAATAGTTTCCAAAAATCGCATTTTGGTCACTAACCCAAAATGTCATATTTCCAAATTCCTTTTCCTAAAATTGATTCCACCAAATATCAATATATATTAAAAGATAATTTTTAACTATTTTCCATATTTTTATCTTATCAAAAAATATACGGTCCCAAATTCGACTCGAATCTCTAACCCGATCCACCGGACCGTCTAATAAACCTCAAAACTGCTAAGCCCAAAATTGGGGTGTTACATGTTGGGCTTGATTTCTTGGATTATATGTGAGTTAGGATGAAGGAGGAGGGACAAATAGGTAATTTTACCTTGTTTTGAAGATGAAAGAGTGGATATTTTATTTTCCTCTGCAGAAAAGTTAGGTGATATCCCCCTTTGTCTCCATTGTCTTACTTCCTCAATATTTTGTTTCCCCAACTCCCACACTCAAGAAAAAGTTTAATCTTTGAGTTCAGAAGTGAGAATCTCAGACTTTGGGTTCGAGGCAAGTTGTTCAGCTGTCAAGGATCTACGATTCAAGGTAAGGATTGTTAGAAATGGTGAAGGAAGACATTCTTGGGCTTTAGTGGGGATTTTGTGAAAGATGGATTGAGGGTGGCTTTAATCTCATTTTTCAGTCCTAAGAGTAAGTTTAGTTGGATTCCTTATCTCTTGCAAGTTGTAATTTGTTTTACAACTCTCTTGTGTAGTAAAAGAGGTTGGGGATTCTTCCAAGGAGCTTGGGAAGAAGAAGGCTTAAAGGGTTGGCTTGGAGCTTCGTTTTCTGCTTCTAAATCAAGGTTAGTACACTACTAACTCACTTGTGTTCCTGGAAATCATAAATGTGATTGCCTTGTTGGTTGGTTGATAATTTGGTTGCTTGAATGCTTGAAAACTCATTAATGGCTAATCCCAAAAATGGTGTTAAAATGGTAAAAATGGTAGGAAATCACTTAAACCACCTTCCATAACTTTTAGGTTCATTTTAGGGTCTTAACTTTGGGTTTTTGAGGCATGAGAGATGAGTTACGAACTTCAAAAAATGAATTATGGGTTTGAGTACCGATACGGGTTGAACGTGTATTGGTACCCATGTTTTATCTGATGAACATAGGCTTTCCTTGAAGGGCGTACCGGTACGCCTAAGGTGGGTATCGGTACCCCTTGTTTCATTAGAATTCTAGTAGCAAAAAAGTGTACTAGTACGCTTGGGAGTATATCGTATCAAAGGGGTATTGGTACACGACCCTCGTGTATCGATACAGGGTTGTTGGTTAAACCCCCTCGAGCATGAGGTCAAGTATCGATACATTTATAATGGGTATCGATTCCAAGAGAGGCATATCGGTACACGCTGGTGGGTATCGATACCAACTAGGCAATCTGCCCAAAAAATTAAGTTTGAGTTTTAGGGGTTTATAATTTGGGGGCTATGGCCTAATGGGCTTCTAATGTGGAAAAATAAATTGTAAAATTGAGAAACTGAGATTTAACCCTCTCATACGAGCATAATGATTAATAACTTGGTAAATATTGGTTGATCATTGACCTGTGTTAACTTTTTTCGGGAGACCCTACCCAGGGATTTTTCGAAGTTCCGAGTTTGTTGGCGCGATCTGTTTTACCAAATTTAAACTCGGTAAGTTGTTTTTACACGTTTAACCTTGTGGATTAGTTAGTGATTGAGGTTAATTAATAATTATTGTATTCATATATTTATGAGGATTGTTCGGGCTCGAATACTAGATCAAGAGGAGCGTTTGAGGAGCTCGAGTAAGGATTGATCGATAATCGCTTAAGGTTAGTACACCTCGAACTCCTATTGCTTTATGAGCATCATAAATGTGATTGCTTTGCGTGTTAGTATCTACAAAATAGGTAGACGATGAATATGCATGTTTGGAGACCGATAGTATGGGACTTGATATCTATGAGATGCATGATGATGTTGTGAATATGATGAGACTCATGGAGAATTTAGAGATCGCGTAAGGTCTTTGAGATGCTCGCATGATTATTTGATGATTGGTTGATAAAATTGTGATGCCTTGTATGTTAGTTTGAATTAATTGACATGATTTGATGATAATTATGCTTAAGGGATAAATACTCTATGAAATGATTATGAAGCTGATAATTAATATTAATTGATTGATTGCGTTAGTAAACAAATCCTAATAACTTTTATAAGCTTTAGGGATCAAATAAAATGTTGTAAATCTGTAATTCGAGGAAATGGTACGAACTTGTGTATAGTGTATCGGTATGAGCTTTGGCTATATCAGTACGCGATTTAGGGTTGTATTAGTACGGGTCAAACCATACCGATAATTATGGAAATTAAATATTTTTAGTAAGCTATATCAGTATCGATACGCGTGTGAGTACCAGTACCAAGGGTACCATATCGATACTTGTGTTCGAGTATCGGTACCTATAAATGAGATAACCTACAATGCTAATAAAAAGATGGAAATTGACTTGGGATACTAATGAGATAATATGGATTAATAGAGATAATTAATTAGGATGATTAATGTACACTTTCATAATGTATCAACAAGTTGGTAAACTTAATTGGGTGTCTTGTGGTAATAGAAACCATAGTAGATCCTTGGTGGATCGAGTAATGTTGAGTGTCGTATGGTAATTGTGTCAATGTTGTGTGCGGTTTCGACACTTGATTGGTTAAGTCACCTTTGATTGATAGGATCAGGATATTTAGAGAGCGTGTTGCAACTCCATGGTTAGAGATATTAAATGTACATTTCTGATGTTGTGTGACATCAGGCCTCATTCAAAGATACTCGAGGAGAGATGCCGAATAAGGGTGTACATTCCCAAGGTTGACACAAGCCTCACCTAGAGAGTGTGTACATTCTTGAGGTTGTGTGGCACCAAGCCTTATCAGAGTGTACTTTCCCGAGGCTGTGTGACACCGGGCCTTACTCTAGGTTTGTGGTATGACTTTGTGTGTTTTTTCTCGGATGATCTGGTGAGATCCCGAGTATGGTTAGGCCTTGTGTACTATGTATGATGTGTTGGTATGATGAGAGTATGTGTTTAGGCGACTAGTGGTACTGCCACATGTTTATTTATCTATTTTTATTACTCCTACTAGTTTGCTTACTTATGTTTATGACTGGCATAAAGTATAGTAAAGTAGATGTGTACCACTGAGCTTTGTAAGCTCTATGCTCAAAATCATTGTTTCTATGCGTATGTTGATTATCGGGTAGTGGGATCGAGGAGCACTATCAGTATGAGATTCTAGTATTAGGTGATTTCTAGAGTACGATACTTGTGTTTAGTGGGCCATGTATTCATAGGACCTTACGTGGTGGAGACTGTAATTTTTATTTTTGAAATTGTATTAATCGAATTGGATGTTCAAATATTTTAAATTAAATTAGAGCTTTTTTGTAATGTTTTGACTATTTATCCGTGTTTTAAATTGTTGGCTTTAATTTTTTTTAGAAAATACCTTATAGGCTAAACTAAATTGAAAAATTTTATGGTAACATGTTTAAAGCCCAAATGTCATCTAGGTTGAGGGTGTTACATTAGTGGTATCAGAGCTTAGGTTTAGCCGGTTCTGGGAAAACCCCATAATGGTATAGTTATTTTAGTAAGGTGTCTAGTGAACTCAAGCCCTTAAATTAAGTTTGTACTCCTTAAGACTAGAATCCTGATGGTGCGTCTAATGTTATGATGCTAATATGGTTACGATCATGGCCGAGAAGGCCGAGATAAGTGTTAAGTTGCTCATAGGAGCAATTTCGGTGGTGAGGTCTCCCCGAATTGTTGAGAAATGAGTTAGTTGAATGATGCTGGAGTCGAGGAAGTGTCTTTTTTTGTCACCAGAATGGTGTATTCATTGTGTGTTGTAGTCATTCTAAAGCCTTCGAATACATTATGAGAATTTGTAGAAAAAAATCTTCATCGTTATGTATGAATAATGTTTGTGTTGTGGGAATGGATAAACTGCTCTCGAAATCGAGCAGTGGATGTGCGTTGGTTGGGGGACCCTTTGTTCGTTTAAAAGAAGTCTCGTTGATACTTGGGAAGTATCATCGCCTTTTTCAAAGGTATTTCTTAGAGATAGTGGATTCAGGATCCACTAGTTCGTTAGAGTGTGGCAGAAGTTAGACGTTTTACAAGTTTGGTAGAGCTACCTTTTGACGAGTGGTTGCACCTTGGAAATTACTTTGGTTAATCAAGCATGATGCTAACCAGTAATGTCGAGATTTATGCTCAAAGCTTTGAAACCTAGAGGGAACCCAACCTTTGGTAAGGAGAATGTTGAACTATTACCATTCTTCCTTGATTTTCATAGTGGTTCTTTAGAGAATGGCACAATGGGGTTGTGAGGCATGTTTGCCCGTTTGGCAGATGCCAATATATATAGTTCAACGCTCAAGAGCTTTTGAACTATCAGACTGTTTGTTTATGCTTTTTGGAGGAGTCATCAGGACTTTCTCCTTGTCAATAACGTGAGTAGATGTTGAGGTAAGGCCAATTTGGATGTCAGTGCCAATCGCCCTTTTCAGAAGATACCAGCTCAGTTGAGAGATTCAGAGATTCAGTTGCAAATGTGCAACTTGAACGAGGTTTCTTTTGTCTGAGTGTTTCGTCCAAGGGAAAATCAAGCTTGTTCTCTAGTAAGAAGTTGATTCATTGAGGTGATGCTTAAAATATTGTTAGATTGTTAAATGGCAGTGAAAGACTGTTGATAGTTCATTGAGATCTTCAAAGATGTTTTGTTGTATTGTCAGGGTTGTATTTTTCTGCTAGAATGGGGAAAGGTGTGGCTACCCCAACATCGAGAAATTTTGGGTACTTTATCTTTAAGGAATTTGAGATTTGGACAACAACGTGAGTTGAGGTAATTAAAAGATGTTGATTGTGTGATCGACCATCACCTAAGTATAGTGAACTTGATAAGTGATGGGTTGTACGGAGTTAGTTCGGGTTAGAGTATCATGCTGCCCATGGGTGGTGATCAAGGATCGCAAGTGATGGTCGTGTAAGGGAGTACCGATGCTAGCTCTATATGGTACCAGTACTCGATTCATCTAGTGTCGGTACTGATCGATCAGTACCGGTACCCGTGTGTTAGTTAGTTAACCTTCGAGTGAGGATTGGGTAACTCTAGAAGTTACGAGAAGTAGCATTTGATTGTAATTAAGAGGATACAGTGTTGCAATTAAATTTGGTTCGATGGGTTTTGATGGACTTTGAGATCTTGTAGTGGGTGTTTTAGAAAAAGATATATCAAAGCAAGAGATTCTTCCTATATTGTACAGTGGTCGGTATATGGTGAATTTTTTAGAGCAACAGTTTGTAGCAAGCTTTTGCAACGTGTTTTGAGAGATAATGTGGAGTCGTATGTTTGAGATTGTGATAAGTGGTTAACTTGGCATCGATTGGGAGTCTAACATCCAGTTCTTCAGAGTTGTTGTAATGCTTTGATGTTCCTTAGTGGAAATTAAATAGATGAACGTGGATCTTGTAAAGGATTGATAAGTGCACAATTTTGATAGGATTTCGTTGAGTAATGATATTTCTTGGTAGGTACCATTTGTTATTTTTGGCAAAGGTGAGATCCAAATAGAAAGTAAATTTAGATTGATTGTGGGTTGGGTTGTACGACACTGCGGTGTGTATAGGCTACCTTTTGATATGAGATTCGAGGTTTGTGATGAAACCTTATCCCTTGGTGGGATTCCATGCGATGACAGATTTGTGTGATGGTATAGGTGATATGTTTTACAGACGCGTTATAGCTTGAAGTGTAAGACTCTTGCGTGAATTGAGTTAATGAGAGCTGCTTTAATTGCAGATATGAGTTATCATGCTGAGTTTAAGGTAAGTTTTTGAGACAAGTAGAGACGTCATTTGTTTTTGGAAGTCTTGCACCAGGCAATTAATGATATTGATAAAAATTATCATCAGAGTTAGAGTCTCATTCATGGAGTCACCAAGGGAAGAATCATTTTGTTTTGGTTGCAATGGCCGTTTAACCTCCTATTCTTTTAGATCATACGGAGTTGTGAAAAGATTTTGTTGTGCATAAAACTTTTGAGTTTTGCAGCATAAGTTAAGTTTCTTTGATTATGTTTTTGAGATACACTTTTGACGGGGTACCGTTGGGTTTTGCTTGTCGTCTATAATGTACCAAGTGAGTATAGATTCTTCTAAGAGAAGACTCAGTTGAGATTATGTTTATATCATTAGAAGACAAGGGTTATAGTTGATAAGTGTTGTGAGATATCAAAGTAGCGCAGCGGGATATATTGAGAACGTTAGAGAGTTATAAAAGTTTTAGCATCTTCTCTAGTTTACCGGTATAAATTTTGAGGATGAAATTTTCTTTTAATATGGAGAGACACAATTGTAATAACCCGAATTTCAGGTTAGCGAATTGGATCTCGGACCCCCGAGAATTGGGCCTTTATGTTGAGAGTCTAAATTAAGGAAATTTACATATGGGCTTTGTGGCAAAGAAAAAGAAAAGGAAGATGGGTATTTATTAAATGGTTTTATCCAAGTAGAGGAAGGGTTTTTGAAATTTAAAAGTGGTTGAGGGTGGTGAAAAAGAGGGAGATGAGAGGATAAGATATTTTGTAAGAGATAGGGAAAAGTAGGAGAAAAGTGAGGGAGAAGGAGTTTAGATATCGATCTATTGTCGTTTAGGCCATCGTGTATGTCACCATTGGCACTGTTGGAAAAATCTTATTGAGATACAACCATCGGTCGTCACCACTTTACCGCCACTGCCTCCAACAAATCAAAGAACAAATGAATAGTCATCCGGGAGTCCTAAAATCTTTGAGAGTATCATTGAGTGTAATCAGAGTCTTGGGGTGGCTAGGTGCCTATCCCGATTTCATAGTATTGGACTATTGCATTTCCATCATTGAAATCAAGGTATAGATACATGAAAACCTTGTTAAAAGTATCATTGGTAAGCTTTGGTAAGCTTATTAAATTGACATATTGATTATTAATTCATGATATTGTCATTGAAAGCATTGGAATATTGTGAAATACCATATTGATCATGATACACCGATATTGACAAGTTGACATTGCTATCGTTATTATTATTGCTATTGTTATTGTTATTGGTCTAATTATTGAATCCTTGGATACGAATGGACATTGGATACAATTGACATGCCATAGAATTCATGAGCTCATTGGTACGAAGTAGAATTTGGTCATTGAGTTACGGCTCTATTTGGCTATGTTGGCGGGATGTGTTGGTGTTGGTCATATTGGCGATGTTGAAGGATATTGACCATTTATAGTTGGCGATGTTGGCTGGGAATTCGCGTATCATCATTTACATATCGATCCAAGGAATTAAGTTATTGAAACTATTGTTAAAATAAGGTTTGAGATGCATTTTTATTGATAAACATGATATTGATATCATTGTTGATCATTTCATTGTTGTTGATTACCTCAGTAGGCTATATAAGCCTAACGCATCTTATTTCCATGCATTTTCAGGTTAAAAGGTTGTTGGATCAAGGATCGGAGCAAGAAGCATTTTGGAAGCAAGTTCACAAGTTACATGCAATGTAAAATTTGTCCTTAAACTCCTAGCAAGGTGGCATAGGGTCTAGACATGTTAGTTTAGCCCCATTTTGTGCGTACATGATGCTCACCATGTTGAAATAGTTAAAATATGAAATATGGCATGTTGAAAGTTGGTAAAATTGGCAAACTTGACCTATAATGCTCTAATAAGTGAAATCTTGGTAAATGGACTCCAAATGCTATGAAACTTGGCATAGAGGTGGATATGATGATTAAAAACTTACTTGTAAAACTTGGTAATATTTGGACGAGGTTAAGGCCCTAAAATGAGTAAAACAAGAAAAAATATGTCATTACAGGTTTGTCCATACCGCTACGAGTGATGATGTAATTGTGGACATAGATAAACCAAGTGTATCGGTATGGGTGGTGTCGTACCAGTATCGATATGCAGTTTTAAGTATTGTAAAACAAGGCATATTGATACTACTTCAGTGGTACCGGTACGCAAAATCAACATTGGAATTTTACTATAACAAGGGTATCGGTACGGGTAGGTCTATACTGGTACCCATTAATGACTCAATTTGGGAACTTAGAGTTAGTGTACTGGTACGGTGATAGACCTTTACCGATACGCAAGACATTGAGCCATCATACCGGTATGGTATAACGCGTACCGATACTGGATTTAGGTTTGAAATAAATTTTAATAAGGGCGTACTTGTACGGCCTTATGAGTACTCGTACGATATAGGTGAGTTGGTTAAAATTTAATTAACTAGTTTTAAAATCTTGCAAAATGGTCATTGAATCTTATATAGGACAATTGAAGGTGTAAATGAATTATTTCATCGAAATTTTATACACAAGGTAATCAAGCATTAAATTTCTCATTGGTAACTCTAATTAATGATAAAGTCTTGTAATTTATCCAAATTGCAATTTGGTCCCTAAAGTTAAAAGAGTTATCGAATGACCTCTTAACTATAAATTTGTTGAATTTACATTGACCATCGTCATTTATTGTATTGAATTAACATTATTGATTCATTTTTTATCACACAAGTCATCGTAATTAGTAAACTGATCATCGTATTGTTCACCGGTAATACTTTCTAACCTGAATTCCTGTCGGATCGGGAAGGGAGTGTTACATTTGTGGTATCAGAGCTAGAGTTTAGTCGATTCTAGGACTAAACTAAAGCCTATTATATTGTTATTGCATTGAATATGCCACCTAGGAGTTTATTGTTGTATATATTGTGACTTGCGAATAATCCAAACATTTTTTCCTTTTATAGTATAAGATATCTGAATACGAGAAAGCTCACAAAGAAGTTGAGCATACTAAAGGATCCTCGACTTATGGCGATAAGTTGGCTTAACACTGAGCTACTACCTTTAAAGGCAGGGCCGGTGACGACTCTGAAGTGGTAGAATATTGGCTTGATAGCATATTGAGGATATTGAATAAGCAGTTACAGTGTTCGAATGACACAAACTAGAGTGTGCTCTAGCATTGCTGGCAGACGAGGCTTTACATTGGTGGGAGACCACTGTACTTACTGCTCCCGAGGAAGCTGTAACCTGGAGTTCTTTTTGCGTGAGTTCAGGAAAAATATATCAGTGAATATTACTTGGCTAATAGACAGTATATTTTCCTGCACCTCAAGCAAGACAGAAGATCGATGGAATAGTACATCCACGACTTCTGCAAATATTACAAGTACGGAGCCGGGTATATTAAGAAAGAGAAAGAGAAATTAGAATGTTCGTCGCAGGCTTGAGTGATGAGCTTCGACCTTTGTTTACTGCTTTGGGATTCACATATTTCCAGGAACTCGTGAATCAAGCCATTTCTACTAAAGCTGCACATAGGTCACAGAGGACTAGTGGGCTAAGTCGATTTGAAAAGAGGCTCCGAGATGATTCTTGTCCTTTAGTACCGTATAAGAAGAAAAAGCAACAAGGGTTTAAGCAACCATACTACCAACAACCTTCTCGATCAGGCAGCTTTGCTAAGCCACAAACCACGTCCCAATCTGCTGCAAGAACAACTTCCATTGAGAGTACAAGAGATTTAGGTCGGGAATCCCAATACCCCACCTGTAATTTTTGTAAAATGAGACATCATGCGGGACAATGCTGTAGACAAACTGGAGCATGTTTCTTCTGTGGTAAACAAGGTCATTATATCAAAGATTGTCCAATGAATACATCCAAGTCTATTGTACTGACAAGTACAGCGTCCCTTACTCAGTCTTTCAAAGGCAAGGGACAGAAACCAGCTGTAGCATGAGCTTTCAAGAGGCCTGGTGGCTCTATAAGAACTCCAAGTTGACAAGAACCCAAGGCTTCAGCTCAAGTTTATTGTAACACTCCCTTCTCGGCCTGGTATGGAACTGGTTCGGAAGGCGTTACCGGAAAACAATACAGTGATTGGTGTGACAATTATTAATCAATATTCGTAAAAATTGAGCAATACAAACAAATCTAATTGATACGATATGAGTAGTTTAACCAAATAGGGACAATTATAAACTTTTACAAGTTTTAGGGACTAATCTGTACTTCCAATAATTTATAGGTCTGTTTTAGAAATTAAGCTTACTACCATGAAATTCGATCATTAATCAACATGTCTGCAAATTCTCATGCCAATAAGAGTTCATTTTCCCATTCAATTAAACTATAAAACAGACAGTGACCATTTTACAAATTTCCAAAATTAATAACTAACTTACTTGTACACGTACCGATACTCGAGAGGCCGTATCGGTAAGCCTATGTCCAGACCGTTAGAGTCGTTACAAAACAATGAACCCATATCGAAACGGAAACCATCTGTATCGATATGCAATACATTTAAAAATCCTTAGAAATTTAAATATCAAGGTTCGTATCGGTACGGCTAAGGAACCGTACCGGTACGGATTGACCAAGATTGACCGTTTTGATAAATCCTATGGACCGTACCGATGCAATTATTTTCCCGGATTCCAGTGTTAAATTTCCATATCGATACGCCCTTTGACATATCAATAAGCTAAGTTGACCATGTTTGACTATGCCCAAATATGTTTATCCGTATCGATTCGCCATCACACGTATCGATACACCCTACACTAAAATGACAGATTTACTCTAGTTTTAATCCAATTTAACTTACCAAACGATGTCCAAATGCAATGAAATTTTACCAGCAAGTTATTAACGTACATTCCTATCATGATGCAAAATTTCAAAGCCATTCGAATCCATTTACTAGGTTTTCACCTTTTTAGTCACTTATAGCAACTTTTGCCAATTTTAACAAATTCTAAAAGTCATTTTAGGCCTTCTTAAGCTTGCATAGCATACACACACCAAAATACACATAAGTGCCTATTACAACCACTATGCCACCATTCTAGGAGTATGTAAGGGAAGTATACATTACTTTAACCCTTGCAAACCTTGTCAAAATCCTTGATAGGGTTGTTTGATCTCTCGACCACTTGCTCAACCTAAAAATGCATGAAGATGAAATGCATTAGGCAT
Source organism: Hibiscus mutabilis (assembly GCA_019671005.1). Classification (NCBI taxonomy): domain Eukaryota; kingdom Viridiplantae; phylum Streptophyta; class Magnoliopsida; order Malvales; family Malvaceae; genus Hibiscus; species Hibiscus mutabilis. The sequence goes on along the minus strand of CM033736.1, from coordinate 23,435,647 downwards.
AAATTGCCTAGTGAGGTAGTCATAAACAATGTCAAAAATAAATATGCATTCATGTTCATGCCTTAGCAAAAGTCCAATGGTAATATAACAATGTTCAATATCAATGTAACATTAATCAATAACTATGTGCCAATGTTCAATATCAATAATTCATTTAGTTCATTTATAACCCTTGGATTGATGAAGATAGTGGATACGCGGATTCCTACGCCTCGTAAAAAATCAATAATGGTCTAGTCCCTTTGTCTCGCCAATTTGCCAACACAATATCCCTACGCCTCGCCAATATAAAGGTCGTAGCCCAAGGGCCAGAGTCCACCAATACCAATGAGCTCATAAATCCTATGGCATGCCAATTGTATCCAATGTCCAGTCGAATCCATGGTCCGGTGATTTAGGCCAATATCTATTACATTAACAATATCAATAGTTTCAATGATTCGATAGCAATAAGTTGACCCTTAGGTCCATTTCAATGATTTGGAAAATCCAATAACAATATCAATGGCAATATTTCAATAATCGATGTCTAATGATCAATGACAATAACAATGATTTTTCCCAATGCTATGCCAATACACAATATTCAATGTTCGATGCTCAATGATTCAATGACAGTATTCAATGTTCAATGAAAATGATCGATACTCGATGTTTCAATAACTCAATAAGGAAGCTTACCATTACACCTTCCAAAGGTTTCGATGCAATAACCTAAATATCAATATTAGAAATAGTATATCCAATGGAAATAAAACCGGGAAAGGCAACTAGCCTAATCCCGAGACCCCAAATACACTCACCTCAAATTCGAAGCTTTCAAGGCTCTCGGATAACGATTCCTTTGTTCTTAGCCTTCAATGGAGGTGATGGACTAGCTTTCTCCAATTCTTGAGCTAGGTGACCACAATAGAGATCATTAGGATCGATACTATGAAACCAAAATCAAAATAACAATATCGAGATCAATTTCCAAGTTTACAATGGCTTTAGCTTGAAATTAAGCATCCACAATCCAAGGAAATTAATAATTGATAAACGGTTTATTCTTACCCAACCGATAGCTACCCAATGAAATTAATGGACTAAAGAAATCTTATGTTTTGGATGCTTAATAAGAGAGGTGCTTGCTTGGAGCTTGGTGGGGAAGGTGACAATGGAGGTGCTAACTTGTTTAACTTAGTGAAAATATGAGGAGATTGGAACTTAGTCTCGGTTTGTGAAAGTAATATGTTTTACTTTCTTTCAAGGTCTTACTTAACCGATGCTTTCCTATGCCATAGGAAAAGCTATCATATTTTCCACCTTTGCATGGACCAATCACAATCTTTCCTACTATCCAAGGTAAGCTATAATATTTTATTTTTCTTTCTTTTAATTGATAAAAGATGATGACTATATGTCATCTTTCCTTACTTCCCATGTCCCTCCACGTGAACATTCTAAGCAATGTGGTGAATCACCCAAAAATTAGGGATAGTTACGAAGGTGGTCCCTCAATTTTCTAAAGTTCACACTTTTGCCCCCAAACTTTCGGTTCTTGCAATTTATTCACTAAATGACTTTCAATTCTTTCAAGAAGGTCCAAGATCAATAATTAAGCTCGATTGAGATTCATTTCAATACAATTGAGTATAATAAAGGAGTCAAAACATTGATTGAACGATTCTGATACAAAATTTTCGATCACCGGACCAAATTTTGACTAGACCAATTTTTGGGGTGTTACAACTCTCCCCCTTTATGAAAAATTCATCCTCAAATTTTCATCGGGATCAAAGAGAAATGGATATTTCTCCTTCATTATCTCTTCTGGTTCCCATGTGGCTTTTTCCACTGAGTGACTCCTCCACAGCACTTTGACTATGGGTACAGATTTGTTACGAAGCCTCTTGACTTCTCTTGCAAGAACCTGGACTAGTTCCTTCTTATAGGTCAAATCTTGTTGAATTTGCACAGACTCTGATTCTATGATGTGTGAAGGGTCGGATCAATATTTGCAAAACATGGACACATGGAACACATCATGAATCCTGCTTACTTCTGAGGGTAATGCTAAACGATATACAATAGGGCCAACTTTTTTAACAACCTCAAAGGGTCCAATGAATCGGAGACTCAATTTCCCTTTCCTGCCAAACCTCAGAATCTTTTTCCACGGTGATACTTTGAGGAAGCCCTTTTCACCAACATCGTATTGGATGTCCCTACATTTTAGATCAGTATAAGTTTTTTGTCGGTCAAAGGCTACCTTCATGCGATCATGGATGATGGTAACTTGTTCTTTGGTTTCTCGAAGTAGGTTAGGACCCAACATCTTGCCTTCACCGAGTTCAGACCAACATAGAGGAGTTCTGTAACGTCTGCCATACGATGCCTTAAAAGGTGCCATTCCGATAGAAGCTTGGTAACTGTTGTTGTCGGTAAACTCGATAAGGGATAGGGATTTCTCCCAAGATCCACCGAAATTGATAATACATGCTCGAAGCATGTCTTTCAGAATCTGAAATGGAAGATTTCAGTAACAAGTTTTACTTGTACGGGTTAAATGGAAGGAGGTTTAAATACTTACCTGAATTACCTTTTCTGACTGACCGACAGACTGAGGGTGAAACGCAGTACTAAGGTTAACTCTGGTACCCAGAGCACCCTGCAATAATTTTTTAGAATCGAGAAACAAAACAGGGGTCTCGATCAGAAATAATAGACTTTGGTACTCCATGAAGTCGCACAACTTCCTTGATGTACTAGTCAGCCAGCTTTGGAAGACCGTAGTCTATTCTAATCGGTAAGAAGTGTGCTGACTTGGTGAAATGATCCACAATGATCCATACAACATCATTTTTAACGAGAGTTAAAATCAAACGACAGGCAAAGTCTACGGTGATCATCTCCCACGTCCACTGCGGTAAGTCAATGGGTTGCAATAAGCCAGTAGGAACACGATGCTCAGCCTTGACATACTGGTACGTAAGGCACTTAGACGCGAAAGCAACTATGGTTTGTCTCATGCCTGGCCACCAATAAAGTTCTCGAAGATCTTTGTTCATCTTAACCGACCCTAAGTGTACAGAGAAAAAGCTTGAATGGGCTTTCTTTAGGATGTCGGTACAGAGGGATTCATCGTAGGGTACGCAAACCTGATTAGGATAACACAAAAGACCTTCGGAATTAATTCTGAAGTTAGATTCATTACCACTTTGCAATTTGGAAATGAGGGACTGTAATTGAGGGTTTTGATCCTGCAGAGCTTCAATTTTCGATACGATGGTAGACTAAACTTGGAGTTCAGCCACTAGGCAACGATATTTTTGAAGTTAGAAATGAGCATTGATAGCACGAGGGGCTATAACAAAGGGATTATTCAATGAGTTCAATACAATATATGTAAGTTTCACAACCACAAGGGAATGTTTAACCTATTCAACTTCAATAAGATCAAAAACTGATCACATAATCTAACCACATCTTCAATAGTTCTTTAGGTTGTACAATCTACCTTAATAGTTTAGGGCTCGGTATCCTCTTAAAATAATCCTAAGACTAAGAGGGTCTCCTCATTATAAACTGAGGAGTCTGATAATATGCTAGTCTATACGAGCCTGATTAGGGTTAGACATCTATAAATAAAGAGATCGGATTAGCCGGCAAGTCACAATACACAATAAATAACTCATAGGTGGCATAATACAATGCAATGACAGCACAATAACTTTCAGTTTATCCTAGAATCGACTAAACTCTAGCTATGATACTACAAATGTAACACCCCCTTCTCGGCCAGGTAGGGAACCGGGTCGGAAGGCGTTACCGAAAAACAATACAGTGATTGGTGTGACAATTATTAATCAATATTCGTAAAAAATTGATCAATACAAACAAATCCAATTAATCTGATGTGAGTTGTTTGACCAATTAGGGCTAATTATAAACTTTTACAAAGTTTAGGGACTAATTTGTAATTCCAAAAAATTATAGGTCCATTTCAGAAATTAAGCTTACTACTATGAAATTTGATCATTCATCAACATGTTTGTAAATTCTCATGCCAATCAAAGTTCATTTACCCATTCAATTAAACTATCCAATAGATAATGACCATTTTACAAATTTCCAGAGTTAATAACTAACTTACATGTACCCGTACCGATACTCGAGAGGCTGTATCGGTACGCCTATGTCCAGACTGTTAGAGTCGTTACAAAACAATGAACCCGTATCGAAACAGAGACCATCCGTATCGATACGCAATACATTTAAAAATCCTTAAAAATTCAAATAGCAGGGTTTGTATCGGTACGGCTAAGGAACCGTACCGATACGGGTTAACCAGGATTGACCGTTTCGATACACCCTATGGACCGCACCGATACAATTATTTTCCCAGATTCCAATGTTGAATTTTCGTATTGATACGCCCTTTGACGTACCAATACGCTAAGTTGACTGTGTTTGACTATGCCCAAATATGCTTATCCGTATCGATACACCATGCACTAAAATTACAGATTTACTCTGGTTTTAAACCAATTTAACCTACCAAACGATGTCCAAATGCAATGAAATTTTACCAGCAAGTTATTAACATATATTCCTATCAGCATGCAAAATTTCAAAGTCATTCGAATCCATTTACTAGGTTTTCACCTTTTTAGCCACTTATAGCAACTTTTGCCAATTTTAACAAATTATAAAAGTCATTTTAGGCCTTTTTAAGCATTCTTATAGCATGCATGGCATACACACATTCTAGTTTTAATCCAATTTAACTTACCAAACGATGTCCAAATGCAATGAAAGTTTACCAGCAAGTTATTAACGTACATTCCTATCAGGATGCAAAATTTCAAAGCCATTCGAATCCATTTACTAGGTTTTCACCTTTTTAGTCACTTATAGCAACTTTTGCCAATTTTAACAAATTCTAAAAGTCATTTTAGGCCTTCTTAAGCTTGCATAGCATACACACACCAAAATACATATAAGTGACTATTACAACCACTATGCCACCATTCTAGGAGTATGTAAGGGAAGTATACATTACTTTAACCCTTGCAAAACTTGCCAAAATCCTCGATAGGGTTGTCTGATCTCTCGACCACTTGCTTAACCTGAAAATGCATGATGATGAAATGCATTAGGCATAAATTTCCTAGTGAGGTAGTCATAAACAATATCGAAAATCAATATGCATTCATGTTCATGCTTTATCAGTAGTCCAATGGCAATATAACAATTTCAATATCAATGTAACATTAATCAATAACTACATGCCAATGTTCAATATCTACATGCCAATGTTCAATATCAATAATTCATTTAGTTCATTTATAACCCTTGGATTGATGAAGATAGTGGATACGCAGATTCCTACACCTCGCCAAAAATCAATAATGGTCTAGTCCCTCTGCCTCGCCAATTGACCAACACAACACCCCTCTGCCTCACCAATATAAAGGCCGTAGCCCAAGGACCATAGTCCACCCGTACCAATAAGCTCATAAATCCTATGGCATGCCAATTGTATCCAATGTCCACTCGAATCCATGGTCTAGTGATTTAGGCCAATATCCATTACATTAACAATATCAATAGTTTTAATGATTCGATAGCAATAAGTTGACCTTTAGGTCTATTTCAATGATTCAATGAATCCAATAACAATATCAATGGCAATATTTCAATAATCGATGTCCAATGATCAATAACAATAACAATGATTTTTCCCAGTGCAATGCCAATACTCAATATTCAATGTTTCAATGACAATGTTCGATGCTCAATGATTCAATGATAGTATTCAATTTTCAATGACAATGATCGATACTCGATGTTTCAATAACTCAATAAGGAAGCTTATCGAAGTTACCATTACACCCTCTAAAGGGTTCGATGCAATAACCTAACTATCAATATTAGAAATAGTATATCCAATAGAAATGAAATCGGGAAAGGCACATCGCCTAATCCTGAGACCCCGACTACACCCACCTCAAATCTGAAGCTTTCAAGGCTCTCGGATAACGATTCATTTGTTCTTAGCCTTCGATGGAGGTGATGGACTAGCTTTCTGCAATTCTTGAGCTAGGTGACCACAATAGAGATCATTAGGATTGATACTATGAAACCTAAATCAATATAACAATATCGAGATCAATTTCCAAGTTTACAATGGCTTTAGCTTGAAATTAAACATCCACAATCCAAGGAAATTAACAATTGATAAAGGGTTTATTCTTACCCAACCGATAGCTATCCAATGAAATCAATGGACTAAAGAAATCTTATGTTTTGGATGGTTAATAAGAGAGGTGCTTGCTTCGAGCTTGGTGGGGAAGGTGACAATGGAGGTGCTAGCTTGTTTAACTTAGTGAAAAGTTGAGGAGATTGGAACTTGGTCTCGGTTTGTGAAAGTAATATGTTTTACTTTCTTTCAAGGCCTTACTTAACCGATGTTTTCCTATGCCATAGGAAAAGCTATCATCTTTTCCATCTTTCCATGGACCAATCACAAGCTTTCCTACTATCCAAGGTAAGCTATTATATTTTATTTTTCTTTCTTTTAATTGATAAAAGATGATGACTATATGTCATCTTTCCTTACTTCCCATGTCCCTCCACGTGAACATGCTAAGCAAGGTGGTGAATCACCCAAAAATTGGGGATAATTACGAAGGTGGTCCCTTAATTTTCCAAAGTTTACACTTTCGCCCCTAAACTTTCAGTTCTTGCAATTTAATCACTAAATGACTTTCAATTCTTTCAAGAAGATCCAAGATCAATAATTAAGCTCAATTGAGATTCATTTCAATACAATTGAGTATAATAAAAGAGTCAAAACATTGTTTGAACCATTCTGATACAAAATTTCTGATCACCAGACCTAATTCTGACTAGGCCAATTTTTGAGGTGTTGCATTTATTATGTGAGGAGCAGGGAGGATGAAGAGGATTCAGTTATTATAGCAAGTAATATTGTATTGTATTCTCATCTTGTTTATGCATTGATTGATCCTGGATCCACTCATTCTTTTATAAGCACTATGTTGATTAAATGATTCAAGTTAATATCTGAACCTATATCTACCAAAATCATCGTAACCAACCCTTTAGGTGATAGTGTTGTAATTAGATTGGTATGCAAGAATTGTCCTCTCATGATACAAGGGATACCTTTTTCAGCCAATCCCATGGCCCTCCCTATTCATGAGTTTGACGTTATATTAGGGCTTGACTGAGTAAAGATTCTCTATTTTGGTAAGAATGGGAAACTGAATCCCCGATTCATTAGACTTTTTGAGGTGGTTAAAAAAAGTTGGTCATGTGGCCTATTGGCTAGCTTTTCCCCAAGAGCTAAGCAAGATTCATGACGTAATCTATGTTTCGATGCTCTGCTTGTATAGATCTAATCTATCACATGTTATTGAGCCTGAATCAGTGGATCTTCAACCTAATTTGACCTACGAGGAAGAACCAGTACAAATATTGGCAAGGGAAGTCAAGAGACTTCGAAACAAGAACATTTCTCTAGTTAAGGTACTTTAGAAGAGTCACATGATTGAAGAAGCTTCCGGGAGCTTCCAAGAGGCTTGGATTAGAGAGCATCAAGCTTAGGTAGATTGCTCGAAGAAGAAATTGGATCTTCGAGGTCTTGGCAAGGAGAGTGTGACTCTCATAGATATTCTGGGTAAAAAATTATTGTTATATGTTACTACAAGTAAAGAAGAACCTTAGTTGCAAGATATTGATACTATACAAGAATTTCCTGATGTGTTTCCCGATGAACTTCCAAGTTTACCATCCACTCGTGAAGTTGAGTTTGGGATCGAAGTGTAACCTAGAACCACCCCAGTTTCTATTGCACCTTATCGAATGGCACCGATTGAACTTACAGAGCTTAAAGTACAAATCTAAGATTTGTTGAATAAAGGCTTCATTTAACCAAGTTCCTCACCTTGGGGAGCTTCGGTCCTCTTTGTCAAGAAGAAAGACGGGTCTTGTATCTTTGTATTGATTACAGGCAGTTAAACAAGCTTACTATCAAAAATAAATATCCTTTACCAAGGATTGATGATTTGTTTGATCAACTCAAGAATGCAATAATCTTCTCCAAGATTGATTTAAGGTCCGGGTACTATCAAATGAGAGTTAAGGAATGTGATGTGCCCAAAATAGCTTTCTGTACACGATATGGCCACTATGAATTTTTAGTTATGCCCTTCGAATTAACTAATGCATTGGTTGCCTTTATGGATCTCATGAACTGGGTTTTTAGACCCTATCTTGGTAAGTTTGTAGTGGTGTTCATAGATGACATATTGATTTATTCTAAGAATCAAGCTGAACATCGAGACCATTTTCGTGTGGTGCTTCAAACTCTTTTGGATAAGCAATTGTATGCCAAGTTCAGTAAGTGTGAGTTATGGTTTACCGGAGTTTCAATTCTAGGACATATTGTTTCTGTTGTGGATATCCAAGTGGACCTGAAAAAGATTCAAGCTATAGTTGAATGGAGGTCGCCAAAGAATGTTGGTGAAGTTTGTAGTTTCTCGGTCTTGCTAGCTATTACAAAAGATTCGTTAAAGGGTTTTCTATAATATTATCACTATTAACCAAGCTCCTACAAAAAGATACTCCTTTTTGAATAGACTGAAAAACAACAATGCAACTTTGATCAGCTTAAGCAAGTGTTGACTCATGCATCGTTCCTGACCCAACCTGAGTTTGGTAAAGACTACACCGTATATAGTAATGCATCGCATCAGGGGTTAGGATGTGTATTGGTGCAAGAAGGAAAAGTCGTTACTTACACATCAAGACAACTCAAGCCACATGAGATAAATTACCCCACCCATAATTTGGAGCTAGCTGCAGTTGTCTTTGCATTACAAATATGGAGGTATTATCTCTATGGAGAAAAATGCTACCTATATACCGATCAAAAGAGTCTCAAATACTTATTGATACAGAAAGAGCTTAATCTTCATCAAAGGAGATGGATGGAACTTCTCAAGGATTATGACATTGTTATTGATTATCAACCGGGCAAGGCCAACATTGTAGCTGATGCGCTTAGCTGCAAACCTTCACCTGGTAAGTATCAATATTGAATATTAAACCTCAAGCATTGACTATTGTATTGAAATTATATTATCGTTATCGCATTGTAGCTTCTCAAGCTATCAATGCTCATTTCAAGTTATAGAGGCACCAAACTTTAGTAGCTAAACTTCAAGTTCAGTCTACCATTGTGTTGAGAATCAAGTCATTGCAGGATCAAGACCCTGAATTACAAGCTATCATTTCCAAACTCCAGATAAATCTTGATTCTAATTTTAAAGTTAACTCTGAAAGACTCTTGTGCTTTCGTGATAGAGTCTGTTTACTGAATGATGAATCCTTCTATGATGACATTCTCAAGGAAGCTTATTGTAGCCTTTTTCAGTTCACCCAGGGTTGGTGAAAATATATAAAGACCTTCAGGAATTGTACTGATGGTCTGGTATAAAGAAAGCTATTATATAATTTGTATCCAAGTGCTTAATGTGCCAACGAGTCGAGGCTGAACATCGTGTCCCTACTGGATTATTGTAACCCATTGAACTCCCCCAGGGGAAGTGAGAGAGGATAACCATAGACTTTGTCAGTGGACTACCGTTGACTCCAGCTAAGCATGATGCTATTTGGGTCATCGTTGACCGTTTTACCAAGTCAGCTTATTTCTTACCTATTAGAATAGACTATGGTCTTCCTAAGTTGCCTGACTTATACATCAAGGAAATTATCAAACTCGGTGGAGTACCCAAGTCAATTATCTCTGATTGAGACCCACGTTTTTCTTCATGATTCTAGAAAGCATTACAAGGAGCTTTAGGCACCAAAGTCATTCTCATTACAGCTTTTTACCCTCAATCTGACGTCCAGTCAGAAAGGGTAATTCAAATATTGAAAGCATGCTTCGTGCATGTGTCATTAATTTTGAAGGAACTTGGGAGAGGTCTCTACCTCTCATCGAGTTTGCTTATAATAATAGTCATTAGTCATCTATTAGAATGGCACCGTATAAAGCATTATATGGCAGGAAATGTAAAACACCGTTATGTTGGTCTGAACTCGATGAAAGTAAGGGGTTGGGCCCTAACTTACTTTGGGAAATCAAAGAATGGGTTACTATCATTCATGACCATTTGAAGGCCGCCTTTGACCGATAGAAGGCCTATGTTAATCTCAAGAGACGAGATATACAGTACTTTGTGGGTGAGAAAGCTTTTCTGAAAGTGCCTCCATGGAAAAAGATTTTCTATTTTGGTAAGAAGGGGAAACTGAGTCCCCGATTCATTGGACCTTTCGAGGTGATTAAAGAAGTTGGTCCCGTGGCCTATTGGCTAGCTTTACCCTAAGAGCTAAGCAAGATTCATGACGTATTCCATGTGTCGATACTCCGCAAGGATAGATCTAATCCATCACATGTTATTGAGCCCGAATCAGTGGATCTTCAACCTAACTTGACCTACGAGGAAGAACCAATACAAATATTGGCAAGGGAAGTCAAGAGACTTCAAAACAAGAATATTCATCTAGTCAAGGTACTTTGGAAGAGTCACACGATTGAATAAGCTACATGGAAACCAGAAGAGACCATAAGGAATCAATACATGTATCTCTTCAGTTCAGGTAAAATTCGAGAATATTTTTTCCTAATAGGAGAGAGTTGTAACACCTTAAAATTGGGCCTAGTCAGAATTCAATCCCGGCAACTAGAAATTTTACATGAAAAAGTCAAACTATAGCATTGACCATTGACCAAATGGACAATTTTTGGATTATTGAACCTTAATTAAGTATTGTTTATATCTAAGAATCCTTTTGTAAACATTAAACCCTATTTAGTGACCAAATTGTGAAAATTAAAAGTTTGGAGGCAAAAGTATATAGAATGAAGAGTCTATGGACTAAGCCTATAATTATCCCACTTTTTGGATTATTCATTCCCTACGTGGAATGTTCAGCTTAGCTTCCTTCATAAGAATGAAAGCTTTAGCTATTAGAAAGTTAAAAATTAAAGAAAGAAAAAAAAGGAAAACTTACCCTGTTGTTGAAAAGAAAAGGGTTAAGCACTTTAGTCATCTTCTTCTTCCTTCCTTGGTCAAGCAAGCACCTCCATTGGAGGATACTTCAAGCTTGAATTTTCTCAAGTTTCTTAGCTCTAACATATTGCTAGCAATCGGGTAAGCTAAAGCCCTCAAATTAAACATTAACTCCAAGGCTAGATCATGCTTAAATCCAAGATCAAGAAACTTAGAACCCTACAAATTCTCTAGGGATATCATAGCTTATTCGTTATTATTTTTCATAGCTAATAAGTTCCTATGAATCTATTAATGATATTGAAATCCTTGTGATTTCTATTCCTTTTGTAGCTCAAGAGAATCAAGGTGAAGAATCACCAAATCTATCAAATTCCAACAAGTCAAAAAATAAAGGAATTGTCATCTGAGAGTCCTAAAAGCTTTTAGAGTATTAGTGAGTGTAGTCGGAGTCTTAAGATTGGCTAGGTGTCTATCTCGATTTCATAGTATTGGTCTATTGCATTTTCATCATTGAAATCAAGGTATGGATATATGAAAACCTTGTTAAAGGTATCATTGGTAAGCTTTGGTAAGCTTATTACATTGTCATATTGATTATTGATTCATGATATTGTCATTGAAAGCATTGGAATATTGTGAAAGGCCATATTGATCGTGATACACCTATATTGACAATTTGACATTGCTATTGTTATTGCTATTCTTATTGTTATTGGCCTAATTACTGAATCCTTGGATACAAATGGACATTGGATACAATTGGCATGCCATAGAATTCATGAGCTCGTTGGTATAGAGTGGATTATGGTCTTTGAGCTACGGCTCTATTTGGCGATATTGGCGGGATGTGTTGGTGTTGGTCATATTGGCGATGTTGGAGGATATTGACCATTTATAGTTGGCAATGTTGGTTGGGAATTCGCGTATCCACATTCACATATCGATCCAAGGAATTAAGCTGTTGAAACTATTGTCAAAATATGTTTTGAGATGCATTTTTATTGATAAACATGTTATTGATATCATTGTTGATCATTTCGTTGTTGTTGACTACCTCACTAGGCTATATAAGCCTAACGCATCTTATTTCCATGCATTTTTAGGTTAAAAGGTTGTTGGATCAAGGATCGAAGCAAGAAGCATTTTGGAATCAAGTTCACAAGTTACATGCAATGTAAAATTTGTCCTTAAACTCCTAGCAAGGTGGCATAGGGTCTAGCATGTTAGTTTAGCCCCATTTTGTGTGTATATTATGCTCACCATGTTGAAATAGTTAAAATATGAAATATGGCATGTTGAAAGTTGGTAAAATTGGCAAACTTGACCTATAAGCTCTAATAAGTGAAATCTTGGTAAATGGACTCCAAATGCTATGAAATTCAGCATGTAGGTGGATATGATGATTAAAAACTTACTTGTAAAATTTGGTAATATTTGGACAAGGTTAAGGCCCCTAAAGTGAGTAAAAATCAGACAAAATTTGTCATTATAATCTATCCGTACTAGTACGGGTGATGGTGTACCGGTACTGAGGAGTAATTGTGGACGTGGAAAAACCAGGCGTACCAGTACATATGGTGTCGTACCAGTACCGATATACAATTTTGGGCATTGTAAAACAAGGTGTACTAACACTGCTTCAGTGGTACCGGTATAAAAAATCAACACTAGAATTTTACTATAGCAAGGGTATCGGTACGGGTAAGGCTGCACCAATACCCATTAATGACTTAATTTGGGGATTTAGGGTTAGCGTATCGGTACGGTGATAGACCCGTATTGATACGCAAGACATTAAGCTATCGTACTGGTATGGTATACTGGATCTAGGTTCGAAAGAAATTTTAGTAAGGGTGTACTGGTATGGACTTATGAGTACCTGTACCGATACAGGTGAGTTTGTTAAAATTTAATTAACTGGTTTTAAAATCTTGCAAAATGGTCGTTGAATCTTATATGGGACAATTGAAAGTGTAAATGAATTTCGATTTCATCAAAATTTTATTCACAAGGTAATCAAGTATTAAATTTGTATTGGTAACTCTAATTATTGATAAAGTCTTGTAATTTATCCAAATTGCAATTTGGTCCCTAAAGTTGAAAAAGTTTTTGAATGACCTCTTAATTATAAATTGGTTGAATTTACACTGACCATCGTCACTCATTGTATCAAATTAACATCATTGACTCATTGTTTATCGCACAAGTCATCGTAATTAGCAAATCGATCATCATATTGTTCACTAGTAATGCTTTTCGACCTGGATTCCTACCAGATCAGAAATAGGGTGTTATAGTGTCACCTTGTTTGTTGGGATCCGGATACCTAGTGAGAGTGTTGCAATACCATGAGATACGATTACAGGTGTACGTTCCTAAGGCTATGTGACACCGGGCCTCATCCGATGATACTCTATGAGACATTTCAAGTATGAGTGTATGTTTTCGAGGCTATGTAACACTGGGCCTCACTCAGAGTGTATGTTCTTGAGGTTGTGTGACACCGAGCCTTACTTTAGGTTTGTTTGTATGATGCATATGTGTTGTGTGAGATTAATGCATCCTTTATTATTTTTCATGTGTTTAGGCGGCTAGATGTAGCGCCAAGTGTTGATATATTGCCAAGTTGTGATCTTAGCTACTTGCTCATATTTGTGATTTGCATGAAGCATGGTTGAGTGGAAGTGTATCCACTGAGCTTCGTTAGCTCAGCGTTCAATATTGTTGTTTCTGTTTGTAAGTTAGTATGTTGGCATGCATTGTTGGAGCACCATCAGAGCAGGACTTCAGCATCGACCTGTACTCGAGTACAATACTTAGATTATGTTGGGTCATGTATTCGTAGGAACCTATGATTATATTATAACTCTTATTTTGGATTTTAACTTGTGAATCGAATGCTTTTAACTGTGTATTTTAAATAGAGCTCCCATGTAACGTTTTTAACTATATATCTATGTCGAACTATTTGAACTTAATGGGTTTTATGAAAATAGATGTTATTTGGGCTAAATCAGGTTAGAAATTTTATGGTATTGGGTTGGGCTTGAGGCTCAAATGTGACATCTGGGTCGAGGGTGTTACAATAAATACTGAAAAGCAAAATCTTTTTCAGAGTTTAAAAACTTTAAGAGAAATTCTTACGCATTTTCTCCAAAAAGATAAAAACATGCGTGGTACGTGCTAAAGACACTTGTTAACACGAACCAAGTTGAGAATTGTGGGATTCCATGCCTTACTGCCCTTGAGCATTACCAACATACCCCCACTAATACGAAAGAATTCTTTTTGAAAAAATGAGAAATTTTGAAGTTTAAAACGCGAAAAGAGCAATATCGAGACTAGCCGCTTAAATACTAGTGAACATATCTGGAACTAGTGCACAGTGAAAATGAGTAATTCTTCTCTTAACAAGTGAACGAATCTAAAACTTGTTAAAAATGGAGGAAACTCATAGCACATGACTAACCTCATTCATCCACCGAAGTCCTCGATGTATCAAAAAATTATATATATATATATATATATATATATATAATCGTAATATCTCAAGATTCTAATAAGTGTACTAGAAAGACGACCTAACGTCTTTCGTAGAAGATGGTTAATCATTCTCACTTTCGTAGGTAATTTCATCAAGTTTATCTCAACATAAACCACCCTAATGTGTTAGCTAAATTATTTGAATTATTTAGAACTAGGAACAAAATGATAGAATTATGTGATTTTGGTGACTAAATGAGTAATATACCAATTAAAAAATGGAATGTCACTTCCTATGTTATGCCCCTATACTAAAAAAACTAGGTTTAGGTTTAAAGTTAGGTTTTAGGAAATTAGTGGTATGGTATTTTTTAGGGTTTAGGATTTATGGTTTAGGACGTAGAATTTAGGGTTAGGGCTTAGAATTTGATTTTTTTAGTGTTGGGGCATAAAAAGGGGTACCAAAACTGGACAGTGGTTTTTTGTCCCTAAATTGAAACTAAAATGCAAGGTTAGCGACTAAATTTGTAAGATTATTTGTTTGATGACCTAAAGAGAACACCTCAATAGTTTGGTGACTAATGAAGTAGTTTATTACTAATAATATACATTTTGATTTCTGAACTTGACTTAAAAGGTTTTTTGTAACTAAGTTTTTTTTGTCTATCTAAACTTGACTTCAAGTTTGCCTTATGCTAATCTTTTTTTATCCAATTAAGCATTTGAATTTAGCTTTTTAGTTCAAATAAGTTTTGAACCACGCTTCTTTGTTCAAATTGCTTAATATTATAAGTATTTATTTGAAAGAAAAATAAGTTTAGGTATTAATTTGAACCAAAAAGTTAAATTCATATGTTTAATTAGATAAAAATTTATTATCAGAATTAACCTTAAAATCAAATTCAAATATCAAAGTATATATTTACCCTAATAATAATAATAATAATAATAATAATAATAATAATAATAATAATAATAATAATAATAATAATAATGCTTTGGATTTTGGAAGAGAGAGAATTCCCAAGCAGTTAGTTTAATTTATTAAAGGAAAGTTCCTACAAAATTGTGAAGTTGTGATTGGGAAATATGAAAGATCTTTCCCTTTCGGACCATATCACATGCACTTGAATTTGATTTGCTCGTGACATGATGGACAATTATTTTTCCAAGCACAAGGTTTTTGCTAACAAACCACCTTTTTTTTTAACATATAAATATATGGATTTAATTGTGATTTGTACAATCGCAAAAAGTAGCAGTCCACTTGGTACTAATAAAATGGACATGTCTCTTAATAAATTAAATGAATGACATGCTAGGTTTGTAGGTTAACTGAACTTTCCTCATAAATTAGGTCAGGGAAGCTAAGATTCTATGTATTATTTACCCTCACTCCAAAAATGGTCCTTTTTATTTGTTTTAAAGTCTCGGGAATATGATTGTTTTGTTCAATAGATATATAATAATAAATTTATTCTTATATATTTTTATTATTTATTATTTTTATTTTTAATTAAATTTTACTCTTAATATTACAATAAAAGTCATACTATTTTTTAACAGAAATACCAACTAAAATAATAATTTTTAACTATTTGTTTGTACTACTTCATATCAATTTTTTTGTTAGCACGAGACTTTATGTTATGAGATAAACCTATAAAATTTTAAGAGGTAAAAATAAATTTTTAATAGAAATTTTTTAAATCATATACAAATTTTAAATTTTCAGGGTGCGACCGCCCCCTCCAACTCCCTCGGTCCATCCTTGGCTAATAAGACAAATAGTGACATGTTAACGTGAACTATACATAGTGATGATATATGGGTATGGTTGGGTGGGCTTGTGTCCACATCGAACTTTTTAAAGTTCACATATTTAGTTTTATTTTTTATTTCTATGAATTATCCTTTAGATTTTTTTAATTTTTACGACTTATATCCACACTGAAATTTTAAAATTTTATATGTGCTGATCCTTAAAAATATTTTTGGATCCGTTACTAATTACACGTGAACTGGTATGCAAACTACTACCTCAAAACTGTTAGAAATTTAATGTTAATGTGTATTTTTATTAAAAAAAAAATTTACTTTTGTGAAAGATTGAGAGCAAGATTTAATTAAAAATAAATAAAAGTCAAATTCATACAAATGTAAACATTGTTTGTGAGCTGAATTTATCGTTTTTGTCGTAAGAAAATATACTTTATGCTATAGTATCATAAATGGACAAATACATTATTTTGTTTGTTTATATAATATTTTTATCAGAATTTGAGCATATTTACTATTTTAATTAAAAATGGTTGGCTTTCAAAGAAAATTGAAGAAGGAATATAAATCTATTTTGTTATTTTTTTTCTGCTCCTACTAATCATGAATAATGGAGTCTTTTATTTTTTGAAGTGTAATTGCTTTCGAATCAATGGCTTCTTCAATATTGTAATAATATTAATGTCGATTTAAGTTATACTCGATCGATGATGGAGAATTTTTAAGGCGAAAAAATAAAATTTGTATCAATAAATCTTATTACTACAAAGTTTTTATTATTATTTATAATTAATTAAAGTGATATATAATAAGAAATTATACATTTGTTAGTTTTAATAAAAATTAGGCATAATGCCAAAAAATGCCTCTTACATTTGATTGAATAGTTTTTTGCCCATATTCTTCTTTTTGAACTAAATTAACCTCCAACGTTTCATTTTCGGTCAAGATATCCCCTATACGAATGAAAACTATCAGTCAACTGACGATAAATAGCTTGAAATAACGTGACAAGCCTATATGGCAGTGCACGCCTCGATAGTAGTGTCAAATAGACAAATATGTTGACTTTATATAATGACACATTAGTCAAAAAATATTTTTATAAAATTGTACAAAATATAAAATATTTTTTCTTCTAACACGTCATTCTGTCAAGTCATTTTAAGTTGTTTATCGTTAGTTGACTAACAGTTTTCATCCGCAGAGGGGTATTTTGACCCAAAATAAAACGTTGATGGTTAAATTGATTCAAAAAATAATAGGGGTCAAAAGGACTATTCAGTCAAACGTTAGAGATTTTTTTTTATTTTATGGCTAAAAAATATATTCATTCTTTTACGTACACCGGTATCTATCACCACATGAATTATCATGTGAATGTAGTTGATTAGTATAAATTTTTTTGAATAGTCTAAAGGTGATTATAAATTAGTATCTGTTCATACATATTCTTAACCCTTCGACACTGCACACCCATTGCAGACAAAGTGATGGAACTCGGGTGGTCTCTTAGGATGAACATCATCCGTTTTTCCAATGAGACTACTTGTTGGGTTCAATTGATTAGTATAATTTTAAATAGTCTTAACTCTAAAATAAGGGTTTGAACCATACATTTGTCTCATTTAGGTGTTAAAAGTTATTTTATTAAAATAAATGTTTAACCTTTCATTCCGTAATTATTTTAAAGTCGATTTGTCAATGTTTGTTAAAAAAATTGTCGTTCAATTATTACTTGACATATGGCCTAGTTTTTTTTAATTCCCTTCTTTTTATTAAAATAAAATAAAATTCTTGTTTTTAAAGGAAACCTGTAAATTCTTTAATTTCTCACAAAATCCCTAAATCTATATATTTTAAGAAAAACTCAAACTCTAAAATATTTAAAAATATAGGTTCAAAGATTTAGGGCGATGGAAAAGGGCAACCAACTAGTAGAGGTCTGATCTGATAAAAAAATTAGTAGAGGTCTGATAATGGAGGTTGTGGTTGAGGTTTAACTTTGGGATTAAGGATTTAAGGATTTTAGAAAATTTAGGAATTTATGAATTTAGGGCGACATGGGGGACAATCTAGGAGTTGAAAGTGGTGGTTTGTTGGTGGGAAATGGGCGGTGATATTGGGGATTTGATACTATAAGTTTAAGGATTTTTATTTTTTTGGAATTTAGAGATTTATGTTTAAGGAATTAGGATGACGACAATAAGGTAATTGATCAGTAGAGGTCCTTGACGAGGGACTAGATGATGGTGGTTCGGTGTCAGTAAATGGGTGGTGATATAAGGGATTTAGGGATTTTAAGAGTTTTGAAAATTTAGGGGTTTAAAAAATTAAAAAATTAAGATTTTTTTAAAACATATATTTCATAAATTTAAAAATGTGCGACATGTCATGCTTTAATTGAGTAACGATTTTTTTTTATATTTCTATCATGGAAAAATTGTAAGATGATTATAAAATTAAAAAAATGGACACATAATTGACAAAAAAAAACGTTAACCATGTTGGTCGTTCTGGAAATCAGGTTGCTGATGCTATGGCCAAAGGTGCTAGAAGTGACAGTCTTGAGGTGGAGCTGTTTGAGCATCCGCCAATGTCTTTTTGATGATTGATAATTGTAATAGTCCGGCTTAATGCCGTGATGGTTTATGGTTCTTATGGTGTTAGCATGTGTACTCTTTTTCTTCTATTTAGGTTTAGGGAGGTTTTTTAATGAGGAATGTGCTAACATTTACCCATGTATGATTTTCATGAATAAAATGATACCTTTTCACTAAAAAAAAACTTTAAGCACCTAAAACCAAAAATATATAATTTGAACACTTATTTATAAATTAAGTCTTTTAAATATGTAATTGTTTATTTTAAAAATAAATAAACCTAATAAAATGGATGTACATCAATCAAAAACTATATTAATATGAAAATTTTGTTTTATATGCAAATCATATATATTTATTATAGAGTTTATTGCCTTTAAAATAAGAGAAAAAGTTTGGTAAATAGTCCATGTAAATTAAAGTTTACATGTGCTTTTTAAATTTAGGGGTTAGGAGTTTAGTTTAGGGTTTAGGTTGTAAGGTTTAGAATTTAAGGTTTAGGGTTAGAATTTAGAATTTAAGGTGTTAGGGTTAGGGTTTTAGATTTTGGATTTTGTAGAAGGGTTGCATAAAAATATTTTACACGGACTGTGTATCAAAATAAAATCCTTAAAATAATGCAAAAACCAATTGTCAAAGTAAAAAGTTATTGTAAATATTATGTTTATAAGTTTATTCATTAAAGGGTAAACTACACAGGTGGTCACCCAACTATAATTTTTTTATGTTTTGGTCATCCAACTAATTTTTTCGTCAAAACTGTCACTACCGTTTCGTTATCATTTTGGTCACAAGACGATAAAAAATTAACGGAGATGGTGACGTGTCATGGGATAATAACACTTTTGGTCCTAAAACTTATACATTCTATTAATTAAGTCCTAATTCAAAATAACTCAACAAATACATGGGTCAAACCCCAAATTTTCCATTTTCTTTCTTCTCCGTTTGCAACAACACTATCTGATGAAGGCCGACTTTAAACTTGTGATAAATCCTTTACCTTTGAAGCAATCATTTTTATTTTTAGTGATGTTCTGCGCTTTTGGTTCAAATCTGTAATCCATTCATTTTTTAAAAAAGTATTAGACTTTTACCCTTTAACATTATCATATAACCATAGAAAACAAATTGTTGAACTTGTTGATACTTGGTTGCTTTGATAAAAAAAAACTAATCTCAAAATGTTCGGTTGGTGTTTGATAAAATGTCTATTCGGGAATATTGTTGCCTGGAGTATTATGATAATTGCGTATGGTTTCTGCTACTACTTTAAAAGCTTCCCTATAAATGATATATTTTTAATACAAAATTAGAGAATGGATATTGCTTAGGTTGTAATTTATATAGTGATTTTGAGTAATCAAATATTGAATAAAACTTTTGTTTATGGTGCAAGATATGATTTTACTCTTTTTTTTCTCAAGTAAATTTGTATTTTGATGTTTGTAATCACTCATTTTTGTCCGGGTTGTAAATATTATAGTAGTATAATAATTATTATATATTGTATGTATGTATTAATGTTTATTTGTACGTGTAATAGTATGTGCATATATGTGGGTTCATGTGTATGTGTTAGATTAATGTTATATACATATATCGGTATTAACATATGCATGTGTTGTTATTATTTCGAGTATACATTACTATTGCATGTATACGAATTTGGGTTTGCATGTAGTATATGTGTGTACATGTGTTTATTATAATGTATGTGTATGTCTATTCTATGTGCATCATTATTATTGTATCTGTCGGTACGTGAACATATATTAATGTGTACGTATTAATATATGTGTCTATGTGTGTCAATGTGTTTGCATGTATATATGTTGATTTGCATGTATGAATGCTTATCTTATTAATTATTGTATGTATACGAGTATAAGTGCGTATGCATATATGAATATATATTAATGTTATATATGTTATTATTATTATTATTAATATTGATGGGTTGGGATTAAAACGGATCTGATATAATATAAAAACCCAAATATTAAAGAGTCAAGTCCATTACATATTAAAAACCAAGTACTAAATAATTACACGGGCCATTTCGGCCAGAACCCAAACCCATTTAATCCTAAAACCCTAATGCATATCTGATCTAACATCATCCTCTTATGCGCAGCCAATGGTGGACCGTTAGATCAGATTTTTGAACCAACGGTCATGATTGAAGCCAGACAACCCTTCAGTCCATTGCATGAAGACCGCTACATCATTTTCAAGATCGCATCAAGACCGTCTATCTTCATGCAATCTCAGTCATTGGATCAGATCTGATCCAACAGCCGAGAATGATTCTGGCCGATTGCTCTCTATCTTCTCCGCCACGTGGCTGCTCCGCCCATGGTCGTCGTACGACGACGGCTCACAAAATCGGACATGCAAAATCTGAAAAAATACATATAGTGTCAGATCCATGCAGTCATCAACAATGTAGATTAGGTTTGTTTCATTATTATTTTGCATGTAAGATATGGTATAAAGCCGGTTAAAAATCAATGTAAAAATTATCAACAATCAATAACAAAAATCCTCCTTTTTCAGAGGTAAAAATCTTTTTTCCAGATCCAAATCAATAATAAAAAAACAAAAAAAAGGTTTTCAGAAATATTTTTCTCTCCTTTTCCTTTGCATGTTTATTCGAACCAAAATAAAAAAGAAGAAGAAAAGGGACATAGTTTACCCTTTTGCCGGTGTATTTTTCCTTTGCCAGTGACAAACCGTCAGTCTTCTGAACTGGATAAGGTGAACCGGTGAAGGAGGAATATTTTTAGGGTTCAGTTTAAATGGAAACAATGAGTTTTCAGATTTTAAAACTAAAAAAGGGGGTCTCGATCTTGTTTTTAGGGTTGATCAGCGGCGACCCAATGCTGAGGGCGGTGGCCGAAATAGTCGGACCACCGTCGATTTCTGGAAACTAGGGTGGTCTGAAGTATTTCTGGGTTTTTGAAGGAGAGAGGGCAAAGTATTTTAAGATTATTATAAACGGGTTTTCAAAAAATGGGGAAAATGTTGAAATTTAGCCGGATAAGGGTGTTATATAGAGCTTTAAAAAATTTTAAATGGTCTAATACCCTGTTTAATCCTTCCGCCCCAAGCTATTTTCAAAATAAGGACCTCCGCTTTTCTAATTTCTTTCCTCGGTCCCTATAACTTTCGAATTGTTTTTAATTTCGTCCCTAAATCTCATTGAATTAGATTTTGAATGGGGAAATCTCGCCCTAGGCCCCTCCACCCTTTTGCATTTTTCAAAAATTCTCTGCCGCATGGTTTTATTCCACTATTAGTCCCCCTTTGTTTTAGTTGGTTTTTAATTTTGCCCGTAAATTTGTTTTAATTATGTAAGTGTAAAACTATAATTTCACTCCCCTTATGCTTTTGTAGCTTTCAATCAAACCTTTCCTTTTAATTTAAAACTGTTTTTTTCGAAGGGTTAATTACTTTTATTGTCCCTATCTTTCTTATTTCCTCCAATTTCAGTCCTTTGGTTGATTTTTTTTAAATATTCAATATGTGTTATTTATATGTTTTTTTGCCTTTTTGGTTCGTATGTTTGTATATTTGTTCGATATATGTTCTTTATCCTTTGATATTAGTATGTTCTTATTATTCGTGTGAGTAATTTGTTCATATAAGCACACCTATACATGTTTTAGTGTTCTTTATGTTTGTATGTATAATATGTAATATATATGTATATATTTGTTTACATAGCCTATTGTACTATTTAGTTCTTAATATAATATATATATATATATTAATATATGATATGATAAGTATGTTTGGGTTACATGTAATGTTGCTTTATATTTTGGTTCCTAGTATACATATATTTTATGAAATGTATTTTGTTATCATGTATGTATATTATCCTTGTGTATATTTCATATGTGGTATATTATTATGAATGTTTCATGTGGGTTCTTTCGAATATATATGTGATATGTATAATGATATGTTTTTTTTATTTATCATAATGCGTAACCTATTAATATATACGTGTATCATACATTATGTATTTTGCGTATTATTTTTGTTATGTATTGTCTCCTTTTTTGTGTATAAATGTGTAGGTGTACGTATTTGTATGTATTTTAGTAGTATATTTCATGTACTTTAATATGTATATAGTACAGTCTACGTATTTTAATATGTATATATGTATATTATTTTTTTTATGTTTTGATTTTTATGTTTAGTTGGCATTCTGGATATTTAATTGCCAATGTGGTGCTCCCTTTTTCGACGGTAAACTTGGCTACTAGTCTAAGACGTAGTTGGTAGTTTTCGTTTATCCCTCGAACACCGAAGCCCTTAAAATTTACTCGCACATATAACCGGATTTTAATTTGATCATCACTTTAACCCGTAAAATTTAATATTAATAAATCGATAATAATTTAGTACCAATTTTTGGGCGGTGTGGGTGTTAATCCTTCCCCATCCGTAAGCAACTCCCGAACCTAATTTTTAAAATGAATCTCTGGTTTTTGTTTTCGGTGTCCAATCTACCTTATCCAAGTGACCGGTGGTGACTCCATATTTTCTAAAATACGTGTTTTCCCAAAATTCCCCTTTTAAATCAAATTTTCCAAATAAAAGCGAGACTTCCCCATTTTAATATATATTTTAATATATAATTATTTTCGTAGCGGCCTTCGACTTCCCTAAAAAACTACTACAATGTTTATTCAATTTCAATTTATTATGATATGGTATTTTGTTAAGCACTTTTCTTGTTATGCTCATCAACTTTTTTTTATCAAAATTGTTTAATTAATGTAGTTGTATACAGGGCAATAGATGCATTGGAGATTCTTGAGGTGAAGAGGGCTAATATTGAGGCGGATAAGTTTATTCTTTCCAGTATTCTTTCTGCTTTGTTATCGTGCAGAGAATCTAAATTATAAGAAAACGGTACATGACTGCATTATTCAAAATAACTGTAAATAGTGTTAAGCTGGATCAATTTTGAATTTGTTTCATTTTGTTGCCCCCAAGTTGATGGCACGAGGAGCCGCTCATTTTTCACATGAGAAAAAAAGAAAAGAAAGAGAAGTGTTGTTGTAGAGAAAAAAAATAAGAAATTTAAAATTTTACCCATATATTTGTTGTATTTTGAATTATGATCTAATTAATAGAATGTATAGATTTTAGGACTAAAAGTGTTATTATCCCACAACACATCATCATATTCGTTAAGTTTTTAACGGCAGGTGATCAAAATGATAACGAAACAAAACGTTAGTGACAGTTTTGACAAAAAATAATTGAATGACCAAAACAAAAAAAGATGATAGTTAAGTGACCACCCGTATAGTTTACCTACAATAAATTGATTTACTTTGTAAGGTTAGAGAAAATTATTACGTAAGCTCTATTTGTTTTTTTGAACAATAGTCAAGCATGCCTTTATTGAACAATAACAAGAACAACAACAAGAAGTCAGTCATAAACGAACCAAAACAAAATCAAAATCGAAGAAACAGAGAAAAGAAAGAGAAGAGAGCAAAACAACAAACAAGACATAAAAACGAAACAGAACAACACATGGCATCCAAACCAATGAAGACGCCAAGAGCAAAACAAAGCTAACAAAACCACAATCTTCACTGCATGGCACTTTCGACAACGCAAAAGGATATAGTCGGATGGAGGAATGAAGGAAGAAAAAACCAATAAGCAAATCATCGCGTCAAAGTCAAGAATCGTCGATGAGTGATAGTCCAAGGAAGGTAGAGCCCGAAATCTAAACCAGCGTACAACCATTTATGGAAAAAAAAGAGGAAACGACCACAAGAAACCACAACGATGCCCTTATCATACACGACCAAACTTAAAAACAAAGAAAATAAAAAAACCACAATCCACAGATAAACCCCAAGGAGAGGAAGTGGATGGAGAAAAGAGAAGGAATCCTTTCTTGTTTGCGATCCAAGAACCTCATCACCAAAAGAGAGCCCGAACAGGACTACGGTAATCGTGAAAAAAAAACCATATGAACGACCGACAGATGCACCGGGACACTAATTGAAGAGTTGACAAGAATTTAATAGTTTCTTTGTTTTTTTTATTTATTGTCAAGCTATAACATCACTTAATGAAATTGTTTTAATACAAATAAACCTTTTTTCCTAAAATTAAATAAATTTCATTAGTAAATAAAATCAATTCTATCCCAGGATTTACTTAATGAATTTATATTTGATATGCTAGATTTTTTTAACAAGATATTTTAGATTTAAAAAAAAATACTATGACGATATATTACACGAAATTATATATGGTACATCAAATTCTTATGGGTAAATTATACCTAGGGTCCTTATTATGAATAAATTTAAAGTTGATTATGATATTTTAAAAAGTTATACCATTAAACTAAAAATTGATATTATTTTAACACTAAACTTTAGTTTAGTCTTCAATTATATCACTAGGTCATTAAAATCGATGGTGTGGACGAATCTTAACGTTCCAAGTGTGATGACGTGAATGAATTTTAACGGTATAGTGGTATAATTGAAGCCTAAATTAAAATTTAATAGTAAAATAATATCAATTTTTAGTTCAGTAGTATAACTAGTATCCGACGTAGTTTACCTTTGAGAATATACTAACAAACATTAGCTTTTCTAGGTGAATTTACACTTTGGTCACTCCACTTTCGATTCTTATTCAAATTTGTTGGATTTTCTTGTATAATTTCTTAGAGGTTGGTGATGGATCAACTTATCATTGGTTCCGTGTTCTTCTTGAACAAGAACTCTCCGAAGCATTATTATATGCCATAATTACTTGTGAAGTTGTAAAAAAAAAGCTTTAAGTTTTTTGTTGCACCATTGCATACAGCTTAAAACAGATGAAGCGATCATTTCATTTCCACTTTGTGCTAATGTTAGCGACCTTGCAACTAAGAACTAACGTAATATTTTATACTAAGGGTGCAAATATTTTAGAATATATATTAGAAATTTAGGGATATAAAATTAGACCATCAATAAAAAATATAAAAAAAATACTTAAACTACTTGCAACGACGAATGATGTTTTTCATTGTTGTGCACTAGTAAAGGAAACTCACTACATTCTCCATTTCTAAATTCATTTAACATGTGATAAACCTATAGAGCAATAAAGGAAAATGATAATGCAACAATTCAAACAGAAAATGTTCTTCTCGTTCCTTTTTTTAGATACATGAAGTATAAAACATTGAAAAAAAAAATTTCTAAGAAGAGGACCAAGCCAATGAGAAATTGATCTTGCACCAAAGGTAGGAAAATAGAAAAGAAACCCAACAAAGTTGAATTACAACAAAAAGCTGAGTGATTAAAATGTGAATTTACCCAAAAAATAGTGTTCGTTGTACACTTACACAACAAAGTGACATGATTCTTAGTAATCAAAAAATATAATGATCAATGTAACCCTTTCAAATACATGATTCAATTGTAAATTTACTCAAAATATAGTAACTGAAATGTAATTTACCCAATATTACTCAATTATCGTCCAATTGGGCAAAGTATATAAAAAAGCAGCACGTGAATCATGCCAGCTGAGATGGATATAACAAAGGCAACAGTGGTGACATAACAAAAAATCACCAACGTGTGATGGAAGCAAAACCTCATAGGACATTTTCCCCATCAAGAATCCCTCCATATTTTTAATATACCCCATTCAGCTTTGAAAATAAAACCTTTCCTTTTTTAGTTTTTAGCTTCTAAATTTTCCATTTGTAATTCATCCACTTTCTCCAGCTAACCAAAGTCATGTATCCATCATCTTCCTCTCGGAAACCCACCGGCCAATCCGGCCTGACCCGTTACGGTTCAGCTCCCGGTTCCTTCCTCACCAACGCCGTCGATTCTGTCATAGGAGCTGAATTTAACCTCGTCGGCCACTACTACTCCGCCGCCGACTCCTCATCTCTAACATCGGAGTCGACTTGCAAAGCCAGCTCGTCCAACGATCCGCGAGAGCCTAAATCGTCGGCTGCTCCTCCGCCCCCTCCGCATCATCCCCATGGATCTTATCGTGCACCCTCTCCCTCTTCTTCTTCCTCTCTGCTCAGACAACGCAGCTCCCCTGCCGGTTTCCTTAGCCACCTCGCGTCTGAAAACGGTAATGCCTCCTTCCCCTTTTTTTGATAGCGACCGTTTTGTCCTCATTATATCTGCTTAATCATTATCCGGTTAGGGGTATTTTTGACTTTTCACGGCGTCCTTTTCCATTGATTGGTGGCTTTTCTTCTACTGGTTATAATTTTAGCGAATGACTAAAGACGTTGACCATTTTCAATTTAATTGCAAAAATTAGACTAATAATGAATCTCACCTTCAAACAAAAGATAGCTCTAACCAAATATGAACAGTCCTATTATTATTTTCTCCTTCTTAAAAATATTATTCCTTTTTAACTTTTTAATTTTAGAAAGAAAAAATTATGTAAAAAATGTGTTGTAAATTAATTAAGATGATAATTTTATCATTGAAAGTTTAAGTTTGTTTTATTAGAAAATTAAAAAGAGGGTAAAAAATAGACGTGTTTAGCAAAAATTGTTAAGTTTTTAAAAAAAATAATTTAAGTAGGATAATTTTAAAATACAAAAGAGATAAATTTTATGGGACAAAATGAGTATTATTTTTTCATTTTGAATTAAAAAATTAAATTAAAATATTTGTAAGATTGAATTTGGATTAATTATTTAATATACCAAATTCTTAATTTGTTTCTTTTATTTAAACTAACGATTTAAAGTGTATTTTTTTTTCTAAAAAAATATTTTCAATATGGTTTTAATTTATCATATTTATCTAGGGATGGTCATTTAACCTATACTCGATGGGTTTCGACCCGACCTGATTCTATAAGATCAGGTTTTTTAAAGATAATTTCGGATTTAGGTCTAATTTTTTGAGGATGAGGCCGGGTCGGGTTTGTGTTTAAGGTAAAAAAATACTCGATCCGATCCAAAATAATAATTTTATTTTATTCTAAATATTTAGGTATAATTGCTTTAATGTCCCTCTCTTTATATATATATTTTAATTATCTCTATATTTTGTCTAATAAAAATGGAATAATTATTATAATGCTCCCTCTATTTGTATTTTTTTAATTATCTCCCAATTTTATTAAATAATAATAAAAATTAATAATTTTTATTTATGTCGGGTTAGGTCGGGTTGGGTTCGGATTTTTACTATAGGATTCGGGTTCGGGTGGAATATCATAAATATTGGGTCGGATTTGGATGGAGATGTTAAATTTTCGGGTCGGGTACGGATCCACCAAAAACTCGACTCAACCCAACCCATAGCCATCTCTTTATTTATCTCAACATATTATATTTTTTCAAATGTCCAACTTTTATATTGATTAAACATTTTAGTTCATTTTTTGTTGCCTTCTCTGTGTTTTACAGCTTAGTTTTGAATAGTTCAAATTGATCTGCGACGTACATTTAATTTTGATAAGTGAATATTCAAGTAAAAATTTTCTCTATATACAAGGTCTCAAACATTTTAGTTCTTTGGCAGATGCAAAATTGGATTATTTCCATTTTTTTAGAAAAATAAATGCAGTTTGTAAAAGTAATTTTTTTTACTAATTACGAGGGGAGTGTTAGAGACTTTTCTACTTTTAATTAATGGTAGAAGTTGAATGTTAAATTTGTTCTCGGTATTAAGTAATTTTAAAATTTGTGTCTAAAATCTTCTGAATGAGATAATAAAACTCTTTATTCCAGAAGTTATCAATTTCATAGTAAGAATATATCTTGTGTTACGTTTTTATCGGCAACTTTTTTTTTTTGAAAAAAGTGAGATGAAAATGATTTTGATTTTAGTATTATATTAGGACAAAAATGTTTGAACACAAAAATAAAAAAGAAACTCATATAATTCAAAGGTCAAATGAATTAAGTTTTTTGTTTCAACTTCACAATTGTATTATGTGAAGTTTTACAATTATTATTTTTTTCTTCTTATTGATGGGATTATGTGGTTGACACTTTTAATCCTTTAAAAGTTTAAATTTGTTCAACTATATTTGGGACAGGTAGATCGGTCTGAGTTAGGTTGTAGTGTTGCTTGAATGGATACAAAAGAGAGAGGAAAAAATAAAAGAAAAAGAATAAAATTGAATGCAAGCAACTCACTATGGTAGCCTATTTTGAGATCTTACAGGGTATCTGTCACGTGCCTCACATGTCCCCACCAATTTCTTAGGAATCCAAACATTATGCATTTTATTTTACTTTATCATAACATCGATGCACAAAATATATGGTACAATATTTTATGCCTTGTCCAACACAAGTTGGAATAAAGTAAGAATAAGATATTTGTTCAAAAAAAGAAGTAAGAATAAGATAGATGAGCCTGTAGTTGCAGCCCAATGCCCAAGGAATGAGGGGGACTTGCAGCTTGGTCCTTGGTTAAAATAGAAAAAAATTACGTTTGACCCTCTACAAAATTAATAATTCAATTTAATTTCTTAAATATAAAAATTTTAGTTTTGACCCCATAGAATTTTTTACTTCACCCCTGTCAAACGGATAATATCTTTTGGATTATTATCCTATATATTGGAGGTGAAAAATAAAGTTTCCACAAACGGGGATATTTAGGGGTTTATAGTTTTAGTTTAGGGTTTATATTGTATGGTTTAGAATTTAAGGTTTAGAGTTTAGGTTTTGGTGTTAGAGTTTAAATGTTAAAATTTTAGATTTTAACTTAAAAATAGACATGCTTATATAATTTTTTTACCTTGGCGGTGTATTAAATATGGGTAAAATTTTTATGCGCAGGCTATGTAAAACTAATTTTACACAAACATACATATTTACAATATAAAACACAAATTCTAAATTTCTAACTTTAACACTAAAACTAAACCTTAAACCTTATATACTAAATTCTAAACACCAACCTTAAATTCTAAAACCTACAACTTAAACCCATCAACTTTAAACTCTAAACTAAACCTTTAAAATTTACACGGCCTGTGTATCAATGTTTTTTCCATTAAATATTCATCCATATATTTTCTTTCTCAAAGTTTTCTATCTATTTATAAGGTCTTTGATCAAACCTTATTCTAATGTTGAAATATATTCCAGTTATAAATGTCAAAAACAAGTGATTTAGATAAAATAAAAAAGTCCGAGTGACATTTTCCTGGGCCAAACCATGCATCCAAAGGACAGTCATATATTTTAGAATAAAATCGCGTAAACTTTTAAATTTCATAAGTTTACTTTATGCTGTTTAGTTTTTCATTTTGTTAAATATTTGTTTTTGTTATTTATATGTAACATATATTCAGATTTGAATACAAGAATAAAATCATTAAAAAATTTCATATATACAATTTTTTTAAATAAATATATTCATATTAAACACATTATATACATGCTTTTTTTAAAAAGTTTTAGAGTTTGATAGTTTGGGACCTTGGGTACATGTTAATAACTTTATATCTATATGCATGTTTCGATTTTTTTCATGGAGAATTAAGATTTAAATAACCATATCTAAATGCATGTTTCGATTTTACCTTGAAAATTGAGACTTAAATAACCATATAACTAAGTAAGAGCTCACATTATTTGTCCTTTTGGTACGGTAGCCATGTGGAATGACTAAAAAAGTACTCAAAAGAAACAACATTAATAGAATGACATTCATGGTTTTAGGGTTTAACAGCTTACCAGATTGTAGATTTTATTGGTTCAAATGAATTTAAAAAATAATAATAATCTTAACGTATGTGGATTTGGTAAGATTTGAATATTTAACTGTTTGGAAGATCACATTCCTATATTTACGTCCGAATAAATATTACATATAATTATTGGACATGAGTACTTTTATAGCATATTCCAACTATTTTAAGGCTATGTAAGTTATTTTTTTAGAACCCAACAAGTGGTCTTAATAAAAAAGCTCCTAATGTTCATCTTAGAAGATCAATGAGCATGTTTGAATAGGTTTGTTTGTAAGGTGTGTGCCTAATTAAAGAGTTAAAAAAAATATAAACATATATTATCTTGTAATCACCTTAAAAATATTAAAATATATATATATATATATATATATTTATGAATGGAGCACGCTGTGTTGCAGCAAAAAGCTAAAAATGATGATTGCAGGTTTTTCTGTAACAATGGGCAACAGAAATTATAGTTGTCAAGGCAGTGGTAACGGTGGGCATGGAGTGTCAAGGCTGAAGTCCCAATTGAGCTTCACTACACAAGATTCTCTTTCTCAGATCTCTGAAGTAAGTGAGAATCTTGTTGATGGTGTTAGCTCCAACACCAACCACCGGAATGCAGCACATTCATTTGCTGCTGCTGGCTTCGGAATGGATTCATGGGATAACACAAACTCCATTGTGTTTTCTGCCCCACCCAGCAAGAGGGCTAAGAATATCGATGGTGATTTTTACAACTGCCTCAATGGCTTGGAAACTCAGGTGAACAACTTAATGCTGTTTGTTTCCCAAGAAAATGAACATTTTGGAGTCTATTATTTCTCAGCATTTGATGTTTGTTTCAGTTTAGCATGCCCCAAACAACGCTTGAGATGGCCACAGTTGAAAAGTTGCTGCATAATATTCCTGAAGATTCCGTGCCTTGCAAAATCCGAGCCAAGCGTGGCTGTGCCACTCACCCTCGAAGCATTGCTGAAAGAGTAAGTTCGGATCCGAGAGAGAACTGGTATAGCTGCAATTTCTGTCTCAGCATTAAAACTTGTTATATATGTACAGGAGAGAAGAACAAGAATAAGTGGGAAACTGAAGAAATTACAAGACCTTGTTCCTAACATGGATAAGGTAATAACATGTTTCTATCTATCCTAGCCCTTATCTTGAATCTATATATAGGTTGCTTTAAATCATTCATTTCCGTGTGAACTATGACGGAACTCAACATTATTTATTGAAGAGGTCATTTAAAAATGTCAAAATTTAGGAAGGATCAACAATATAAATTTTATGTTTTTAGGGGACTAAAATATAATTTTAGTAATACTCAAACTTAAGATTTTTAGAATTTTTAAGTGTACTGTGGCCCACACTGATCTCCATTGAATACCGCCCCTGCTTGTGAAGTTATGGTTTTCGAGTTACCGTGAAAGGGTCCAAAATTTTATTTCACACAAAAATGACATATCTTTTAAAATCTTGTTGCAGCAAACGAGCTATGCAGACATGCTGGACTTGGCTGTGCAGCATATTAAAGGCCTTCAAAATGAAGTTCAGGTTCGTAAAAACTTCATTCTCAGTTTCAAACAACATCATAATGACGCTTCTGAACGTGATAGATGCATGTTTTATGTGGATAATCGTATAGACGGCGACGGAGCCAGTATTGAGCTACGAGGGGCAGATTGATTAACTTCGAAACGAATAAAGTCTTAAAATGTAATTAAACCACAAAAGTTAAGAGAGTTTAGGTTTAATTTTACAAATTTTAAAATTAAAAAATCTTAAAAAGTAATTAAACTAGAAAAATGATGAGTCAATGTTTAATTTTATTAATTTTAAATGATAATCCTAAAAATTAATAAATCACAAAACTTTGGGAGGAGCAAGAGTTTAATTGCAATAGTTTCAAAAGTAACCCATCAAGTTTTAGGGGGAGGGGGGGAATTGCCCTTCCCATATCTTATACGTGGCTCCGTCCTTGGATATAGAATCAAACTATGATGATGTGCATGTGCATGCATGGTAGAGTAGATTCAATCAATTTTGTCATGGCCAAAACATATCAATTTGCCTTTAGAATGTTTAAAAATGACTGCATTTTGGCAACTTTTCTTCAAGTTGATGTTGAGATTTATGCTTGTCCTATTGCAGAAACTCCAGAAAGAAATGGAAACCTGTACATGCGGGAGCAAACAAAGCTTATGACGTTTGGTGGAGGGAACAAGATTTCCAAATTTTGAAGCCAAGACTAATTTAGTTGGGTTAGCTTGAGTTAATAATGAGAAGGGTAGAGTTGTATATAAATGGAGTGACATTGTTATCCTAGTTTCACAAGTCATTGAGTTGGAAATTGGAAAATAAGAACAGTTTGCAAATTGTTCTAGATAAAACTGGTGTCTGTCATGTAACATATGTTTTGGCTTTTCTACTTTAGATGGGAATGAAGAATTCAGTATTTATTTTAATGTTGAGGGTTTGTTTCTATACATCTCCGGTGGTTTTCTGTTTTGGCAATTCAGAACAGGAGAAGGTTAAAATTTGCAGTGATTTGAATCCTGGGATTTGCAGCAATTCAACTTGTAGCACGGGGCTTGGGATTTGCCATCAAGGACCGGAGATAACCTAATAGGACGTTGGTGGAAATGCGTTGAATTGATCAATCGATGGAAATGACCAAGAGGGGTGATGGCAATTAAAATTTTGGTAGGAGCTAATTGCAAAAGAAAAAGAATTTTGCACGAGTGATTTATAGTGGTTCAACTTTTTAAATAATGTATTTCCATTTAGGTTAAAGGAGATAACCTCACAAATCCCAACTTATACCCCAAAGTCTAATAATTTCTTTCCTAAATTGGAAGCAAACTTTGAGAATCCTTCTAAGGAGATTGTTTGCATAAATTCAGCCCACTAAAACCCCAACACTTGATGAAAAATGAAATACAATAAAATCACTCAAGTGTGTACGAGATTTTACAATAAAAAGCTCTCAAAAGGTTGGATATTTGCTTGGATGCTTTAGAATAGTTGTCTTATTGTTGAAGAAGCTTTGGAGACTTGATTTTATACCTCATAATTGATTTCTAGCCGTTTGGGTAGTTGGAAAATTAAATAGAGCCGTTAGACTGCTATTTTCTCGCAATAAATATTGTCTGGCAAGTGTCGATACCGATGCACGGGTCTTCGTATCGATACCTGCTCAAAGAGAAAATATTCATTACAATTAGTTGTTTATTCATTTCACCTTCTCGTTTCTTTTTTTTTCTCTCTTTGTTTTTCTTTCTTTTTTTTCTTTTTTAACTTATTTATGTTTTTAGCCGCTAGATACAATTCATGTATTCTTATTAGGTCATAGAAGACTACGCTTAGAACCTCAATTTCAAGCAACTCTACTATGTTAAATTTTCTTAGGATATTTTCTCATCATTGAACATCATCATAGGAGTAGTAGTCTTTGCCTTTCATGTGTTGCCGACCAGAGTAGGCATATAAGAAATCATACTTTATCGTTATCACAACATTGACTGATCTTTGCATCAAAATCAATGTCGCATAATGCAATTGACATTAGGGACCTACAAGGGTAGGAGGGGATATACGTATATATGATTTCAAGGTTATTGTATGCTAAGCAAAAGTGCATCTTTCATTAGAATGAAAATCCACAGACATAACATATGCCCTTACAAAAAGATTTCCATTATTTTTGGGCAAAAATAATAGAGTTGATTCTCGCATTACTTCAAGAGAAAACCAGAATGCCTAGAAATTCAAGCAAATTAACTCCTATAGCATGAAAGAAAATTTGGAAATTAGCATCTCCCAAAACTCATATTCATCATTCTTTCTTCTCAAAACTTCAAAGAGGTTGGTGTCAATTAGACTTTAAACATTGTTTTTTAGAGCTCCACAATTCTTCGTAGTATGCCCCAAATTTCCCATAATTAATCTCACTGGTTTATTAATTAATGCATGAAATGTTTCATAAGAATGCACAAACTAAGAACAAACATTAACAATGCGATAAAAATAAATGCGAGAATGAATGCAAATAAAGGCGTTGATTCTATATGTGATCACTCTAGAACAATTTTCATCAAATATAAGAAGATTCTCGTTACAAAGGATAAAACTCGTTATTTCATAGATAGGCTTCAACTCTAACTCCTAATTCTTTGGTCGTCTCAAGTAGTCAAAAGAATCTCAGTATTTCTTCTGTCTACAAGGGGGTGAATGGACGAAGAGCTTTAGCTTTCGCGCCTAACTTCTTCTCAGGCTCGGCCATTTCTTGCACCTGAACCATCAATGTCGTACATTCATGTTTTCATATTCTTCCTTGAGATACCTTCTATTCATGGTGAAAGATTTATAATTTGAGTGATCAATTTGAGAATCAACCCTTTATATCATGTTATGTAAATGCAAAAAAGTATATGCAAAAGCAAAAACAAAACACAAAAAGAAATAAGTTAGTGTCGAATAAAATAAATAAATGAAGAAATATAGTGGAATATTAAACAAACAAAGCATCAAATAATACAACCCTATTTGCATCCCATCTAAAACACCTAGGTTATCCGCATGGCTCTAAGAGGGGTGGGATTTCTATATTCTCTACATGACAGTTGGTACTAAAAGGGTACCCGAACTGTCCTCGATGTCCCCTACTAAGGGTAGTAAGCCCCCCGATCATCACCCATTATAGGCTCCTTTCAATCGAGTTCAATTCGGGGGTACCCATTCGCTATGTCCGTACAGGGAAACAATATTCCTACGAAAACATAGGGTACTCGAGTCCCGAAAGTACTTGTTAGGCATATATGGAGGAATGATATCCTCACGAAAGCACTAGCATTTTCCCTACTTAAACAAATGGGTTTATATGCCAAATTTTAAATGCGTTAAAATAAACTTGCATTTATAAACAAATAATAACTTAATTGTCACTTTAACTCACAAATTCCGATATTAATAAAGTGGTAATTGTTTTTAGGCTTGACTCTTTTTTTATAAAAACAAAATTTAAGTCTCCAATGGAGCCGCCATGTTTTAGCGACTAATTGAAAAAATCGTAAGTATCCCTCAATTTAAAAATTTATTTTTGGGAATTTTCTTAAAAATTGTATTTTTTTACATAAAACTGGAGTCATCACTGGTCACTTGGGTTATGTAGACCGGACACCAAAAAACAACCAGAGATTTTTCTTTTTTTAGGTTCGGGAGTCGGTTACGTGTGGGGAAGGATTCACACCCCCACCACTCCCAAACTTGGTACCAAATCAATTACCATTTTATTAATATCGGATTTTGCGAGTTAAAATGATGATTGAATCAAAATTTGATTATACATGCGAGTTCATTTTAAAGGGCTCCAATGTTCGAGGAATAAACGAAAGACCACCACCTGCTTCTTAGATACTAGCCACATTTATCCTCGAAAAAGGGAGCGTCACATTAGCAATTTATATCCCGAATGCAACATAAAACATGATATAGAAAATATACAAATGAAGGCATAAATGAAAGCATAAATATATACAAAATAAAGGCAGAATAAAAAAACAAAAATTAAAGGTTAGAGGTTAGTTAGTTAGCCAAATTAAATGTTCCATTAATAATACGAATCATACCCCGTTACGGGTCACCGTAGGTGAATTGTGATCCACAAAGCTTAAATACAATAGAGTAAATTACTTGGAATAAAAGCATGCATATATATATTCAAGGGTCAAAACAAAACCTTTTAAAACTCATACGAATGAAGAAAAGAAGATTTAGTCAATTAAGAACTTCAAACCAACATTTAAAGTTTAAACAGAAAGGGAAAATCAAAATAAAAAAGGGATTTAGCCATTAAGGGGAAATTTGGCATTTAATGATTTTAAAAGGAAACAAAAGAAAGAAAAAAAACTTGTTTCGTTTCATCAACTTCAAAATACAAACTAAAAAAAGGTTAAAAAACCTCAGATTCACTCTCGAGTAGACCCCATGAACCAGAGCCTCCCTTCCTTCACGACGACGTTCATCGGTGACGCCACCTCAGTTCGAGCCCTGTCTCCGGAGTCGAAGCAAACTTGGTGTGACTCTATTCTCCCTCAACTCACACAAATCGATTCAAAACCTTCTATTACAAAATGAAAGCCCTCATATTCTAGAGAAAAATCCCTAAATCGGTAAGACCCCTATTTTCTCCCCTTGTTCTCTCTTTCAATGTGTAAAATGCACTCTATTTTCCGTTAAATTTTTGGTGTAAAAAAATCCTCCCCAAAATGTGGCCATAAATCGTCTCTTTATACTTGATCGTGTTTTGCATGTGATTAGTTAAAGGCTTTTTGACGTTTTGCTTCAAAAATTTTCTTACGAAAATCGCTTCAATACTCTTTGATTTCTGCTTTTTGATACATTTCGTTGTTTTCATGCACATGTACGAGAGGGGACCATCCGCTCGATTGGCACAAGCTGCTGTTGTCATTGCTTGAAGGGTCACGAGTGAAGCATTGGGAGGGCACTAGGGTCGTGGCTATGGTTGGAGAGAGAGGAGGACCAGCTGAGTGGAGCGTTGTTGCAGAAGTTTGACTCATAGTATTACTGATGTGGGGAGCAGATAATGGTTGGTCAACATTGTCAACACTTCCAATGTGGTTGTTAACTCCTTAAAAGTACTAATTTTTATGCTTATTTCACAATGCTTTTGCTCATCCTTAAGTATATATGTTTGCATTTAGTTGTTAAAATCATGCATTTGCATAGGAGTTAGGAGTTGCTCTTTTACTAGTGTGACGGGTTGTTTTTGCTATATTGAAGTAGGTCAGAGACAGACAAGCATGGCAAATCAGCACAGGAGTAGAAAGCAAGAAAAGAAGAAGAGAATTGCCGAGTCGCAGTTGGCACAGTTAGACCAGAAATTGCCAAGCTCGGTTGGCAAAGGATTGAAGTTTGATGCTTGATCAAAGTAGCCGTTAAACCAAGTACACATTAGCCCTAAAATTTAAACAAAAGATAAGATGATAACACGCCTATCCTGGTGCTTATATGATTTTTCAAGTTTCAAACCCAACCTAGGGTTTTCACGCATGCCTATTTAAAGGAGAACCAATCCATGAATCGATAGACATCGAGAGGCTGCACTTTGGCGAAAGAGGGAGCTAGAGGTGACGTGGTTCGACCATCTTAGACTGAGAGCTCTGGAGCATTTAAAGGGTTGCATCGATGGACCTCATTCTTTGCCCATTCTCTTAGTCTAATTTTCATTTGAATGATGATGTTGAGATACGATGATATTTTGTGGATGGATCCCCTAACCACGAACTAAGCTTTTACATTTGGTTAGGGATGTTTGCGATTAACACTTAGTTTATGTTTGGTTTTTAATAATTTAAATGCCTTGGCATTATTTTCTATCTTCTAGCACTTTATTTCCTTAAATTCTTTGCCATACGATAGTTGCATTGTATGCATATTATTCTTTAATATCTTAACAGACTTAGGGGGTAACAATCAGTTGCTAGGTACTAAGGAGAGAAGCTTCGACAGAAGTTATTCAAGTAGATGACATTTACACTTGAAGTGAATCTACCCCTTAGGAGTATAGATTGAAACTTAATCAAGTTAATTAATGAAAAGCTTCACTATAGACATATAGGGGTTTTATCGTGATTAACTTAGGGTATTTCCATCGACAGAGGCACTATTATTTTTAAATCTACTCGGCAATAAATCCAAGGCAAGAAATTATTATAAGCTGGCATAGTTAGCGTGAAATCCAGGCATCTCTTGCCAATGCTCATCATTCATTTGAATACTTTTTTGTTTGCCAAACTGTTCCTATTTTTATTACTTTGTTTTAGCTATTTTTTAAAAAAAATTCAAAAATTTTCAAGCACTTTTGTTCCCCTCTAACAAGTAAATATTGAGCAATTAAGTTCTTGGTCAATCCCTGTGGATTCAATACTCAGCCTACTGTTGTATTACTTGCTGACCGTGTATACTTGCTTGTAAAAAACCTGTACTAGGCATTATTATACGGGCATATTTACACTAAATTATTAATCTTTTTCAAAGCATTAGCACAGTCGAAAAGTTTTTGGCACCATTGTCGGGGATTGCGACAAAATTTATTGTTTTAACTTTACTTGTTTTTATTTTATTTCTTTTGTTTAGTGTATTACCAAGAACCGCCATATGGTGGAAGATTGGCCATACGACCCAGAAATCGAAAGAACCTCGTGAAGGTTAACGAGAAAAGGTTGAGAGATAGTTCAACAAGGCAATGGAGGAATGAATGGTGTCCCATACAACCAGGAGAATCCACCAATACACAATGGGATACCAGCCGCTCCTACTGCCCCAACCGTTGATGTGGAGGAAGAAAGATCTATTAGAGAAAACTTGGCACCAAATATGGACAATTTGATGCCAAGACTGATTAGTCTTGAGGTAAATACACCTAATTTTAAACTTAAACCGGTAATGATACAAAAGCTTTTGAATATAGGACAAATTGATGGAGCACCTACTGGAGACCCCAGGTAACACTTGAAGCAATTCATAAAAGTTTGGCAACTATTTCAGCAGCCTTGTGTATCGAAAGATACAATGAAGCTGAAGTTATTCAATTTTCCCTAAGAGATAGAGAAAAATATGGCTAAGTTCTTTGCTGCCTGGTTCTGTTACCTCATGGGGAGATCTATGCCAAATATTTTTGCTGCGATTCCAGCCACCTAAACTTAATACCAAGCTGAGAAGTGAGATCATTACATTTAGGCAGGCTAGTGATGAGACTTTATATGATGTATGAGATAGATTCAAGGACCTATTGAGGAGGCGTCCCATGCATGGATTCCAAAATTGGACCCAAATAGAGACCTTCTACAATAGACTCAATGCTCATGCTAGGACTATTGTTGATTCTTAGGAAAATGGTTCATTGCTTGACAAAAAAATATACAAAGGCATTTAACATACTTGAAAGGATTTCAACTAATAACTATCGGTATCCTACTGCCAAACTAGGAACCGAAATAAGAATTGCTAGAAAATTAGAGCTTGATGCACATCTATCAATGCTCAAATTTCCAATTTTACTAGCATTGTGAAAACATTGCAAAAGAGTAATGAAGAAGTCAAGACATTAAACCCATTCTGCACGATATGTGGAGAGGATCATCATATGAAAGATTACCCAGACAACCCTCTGTCGTTAAATTTTGTTGTCAATTTCAATCGTAATTATAATCCAAATTCTAATACTTACAATACATGTTGGAAGCAACACCTGAACCTATCTTGGGGTAACCAAGGAGTTAACCAATTTATTGTCCAACGTTAGAATAACAATGCGTAGCAAGGATTCAATAAGAATGCAATGCCACAGAGAGCACAAAACAATTTTATGCAAGAAAAAGGAACAACCAGGGGACTTTGGCAGAGTACATGGAGAGGAATAATGCAACTATCTAGAGTTCGGCAGCATCTATGCGAAACTTGGAGGTTCATATCAGATAGATCACCAATGCACTCAGTAATAGACCCTAGAGAAATTTTCCAAGCGATACAAAAGATGCTCGGCAAAATGGCAATGAACAATGCAAAGCAGTTACTCTTCAAAGTGGTAAGCAATGCGAGGCTGAGACATCTGTCAAGTAGCCAATTAGTTGCCATGAGGAAGAGAAGGTACTAGTAGATGATACAAAAGATGTGGAGAAGAAAGAAACAAACACGAGCAATGCCAAACCTCAATTAGATGCCACCAAGCCCTTGGCAAAATCGGTAGAGCCAACATTCACTTATCCACCTCTACCTTTTCCACAAAGGCTCTAGAAGCACAAGCAGGACCAACAGTTTAAGCGCTTCTTGGAAGTTTTTAAACAATTGCAGATCATTATACCATCAGTGGAAGCCCTCGAGCAAATGCCCAACTATGTCAAATTCATGAAGGGCATCTTGTCCAAAAAGAGAAAATCAAGTGATTTCGAGACCGTAGTTCTTACTGAGGGTGCAATGCAATAGATTCATGAGCAATAGATTCATGGGCAAAGCACTGTGTGGCCTGGGAGCCAACATCAATTTGATGCCCATGTCAATTTTTAGAAAGCTTTGAATTGAAACAAGGCCTACCACGATAACACTTCAGTTGACAGACCGATCTTTTGCATATCTTAAGGGTAATATTGAGGATGTGTTGGTAAAGGCAGACAAATTTATATTTCTAGTTGATTTTATCATTTTAGATTATGAGGCAGATGTTAATATCCCAATTATGTTGGGTAGACCATTCCTTGCCATAGGCAGGGCCCTAATTGATGTTCACAAAGGTGAACTTAAAATGCGCATGAATGACCAACATGTTACATTTAATGTGTTTCTAGCTCTTAAATGCGCATATGAACCCGAGAAATGCCAAGTTGACGAGATAATGAAGTCTATTTTCACTATAGACGTGGCACGAATTTGCCAAGACCCAGATGATGATGCTAGAAAACTGGATGATAAAGTTGAGACGAGTGAAGACACTAAAGGACCGACCTTGGAAAATAAAGACGTGAGTTACTTTGGATAGAAAGAGCCACTAGAGTTGGCTGGTAGAGAAATCAAGGCACCTAAATCATCCATTGAGGAGCCACCAAAATTGGAACTAAAACCTTTGCTAGACTACCTCAAATATGCTTACTTAGGTAATAACTCGACATTGCCAGTGATCATTGCTGCTGATATCACTAATGATCAGGAGGAAAGATTATTGGAAATTTTAAGCAATTATAAGCAAGCCTTGGGATGGACCTTAATTGATATCCGAGGAATAAGCCCAACTATTTGCATGCACAAAATCATTTTGGACGATTATCATGGGAAAACAATTGAGGCCTAAAGAAGAATAAACCCGAGCATGAAAGAGGTAGTTAAAAAAGAAGTTATCAAGTGGCTGGACGTCGGGATAATTTATCCCATTTCTGATAGCTCGTGGGTCAGTCCTGTACAATGCGTACCAAAGAAGGGAGGAATAATCGTGGTTCAAAACAGTAAATAAGAGTTGATCCCCTCTAGAATCATCATAAGATGAAGAATGTGCATGAATTATAGAAAGCTAAATAATGCCACCAGGAAAGACCACTTTCCACTGCCCTTCATCAATCAAATGCTGGACAGATTGACATGTAAGGCATTTTATTGTTTCCTAGATGGTTACTCGGGTTATAATCAAATTGCCATCACTTTGGAAGATTCGAAGAAAACCCATTCACTTGTCTATATGGGACATTCGCTTTTAGAAGAATGCCCTTTGGATTGTGTAATGCTCCAACAATATTTCAATGTTGTAGTATGGCAATTTTCTCGGACATGATTGAAAATAATATAAAAGTTTTTATGGATGACTTCTCGGTGTTTGTCAAAACATTCGAGGAATACCTTCAGAGTTTAGAGCTTATTTTGCAAAGATATATTGAGACTAACCTGGTCTTGAACTGGGAAAAATGCCACTTCATGGTGAAGGAGGGTATAGTTCTCGGTCACGAAGTAACCAAGAGAGGCCTAGAAGTAAACAATGCAAGAGTCAAGGTAATCAAACAATTTCCACCACTTAGAAGTGTTAAAGGTATTAGAAGTTTTTTGGGACATGCAGGTTTTTATTGTCGTTTCATTAAAGATTTTTCAAAAATTCCTAAACCTTTATGCTTGCTTTTAGAACAAAATATCGCTTTTGCTTTTGATGATTCTTGTTTAAAAGCGATTTAGGAACTTAAATGCAGGTTGATTAATGCCCCTATAGTCGTGGCACCAGATTGGACTGAGCCCTTCAAGCTCATGTGTGATACCAGTGATTATGCCGTTAGAGCTGTGTTGGGACAGAGGCGTGGAAAAAATTTCTATACCATATATTACGCCAGCCAGGCATTGAATGAAGCCCAACTAAACGACAACACAATCGAGAAAGAATTTCTCGCAGTTGTATTTGCATTTGACAAGTTCAGATTTTACTTGGTAGGTAACAAAGTGGTGGTGTACACAGACCACTCGACATTGAAATATCACTTGGCAAAAAAAGATGCCAAGCCCAGACTAATCTGATGGACACTCTTGTTGCAAGAGTTTGATCTCGAGATTCAAGACAAGAAGAGGAGTGAGAGCTTAATAGCTGACCATTTATCACGACTAGAGCATCACCCTAAGGATGGTAGAGCTACTGTCATAAGGGATAAATTCCTCGATGAGTATTTACTTGCAGTGGATTCTATGCCATGGTATGCGAACATAGTCAACTACATGGTAAGTAATATTTTGCCACCGAATCTGGCGAGTAATAACATAAAATGATTTTTGCGAGATG
Source organism: Hibiscus mutabilis (assembly GCA_019671005.1). NCBI lineage: Eukaryota > Viridiplantae > Streptophyta > Magnoliopsida > Malvales > Malvaceae > Hibiscus > Hibiscus mutabilis. The sequence continues at coordinate 23,392,634 of CM033736.1, read as the reverse complement.
TTCGATAATATTAATGGGATGAACCAATTTTGTTCAAACATTGTGCCGACCAAGTGATCCTCTATTGTGTGCCAGAAGATGAGCAGTAAAATATTCTATAATTGTGTCATGTAGCATCGTATGGAGGCCATTTTGCTGGAAGGAAGACCACAACCAAAGTGTTACAATTAGTATTCTTTTGGCCTACACTATTCAAGGACACTCATTGTTTTACCAAGGCGTGTGACCGATGCTAGTGGATTGATAACATCTCTAGTAGACATCAATTGCCACTCCAGAACATTATGACGGTAGAGTTGTTTGATGTATGGGGGATAGAGTTCATGGGTCCCTTTCCCCCATCATTCGAAAATTCATATATCCTTGTGGCCATGGATTACGTTTCAAAATGGGTTGAGGCCATTGCTTTACCAACAAATAATGCCAAGTTTGTTGCCAAGTTCCTGCACAAACATATATTTACTAGATTTGGTTCCCCCAAAGCCATCATCCATGATGAAGGAATGCATTTTAAATGTAATTTAATCTCTAGAGCTCTGTGCAGGTATGGAATCCAGCAAAGAATTGCCACAGCCTGCCATCCCCAAACGAATTTCCAAGCGGAGATTTCAAATAAGGAGATCAAGAACATTTTGGAGAAAACTGTGAATCCAACAAGGAAAGACTGGTCCTTGAGACTAGATGACTCCTTTTGGGCTTACAGAATAGCCTTTAAGACTTCGTTAGAAACCTCCCATTACAGGCTCATTTTTAGGAAAGTATGCCACTTGCTAGTGGAATTGGAACATCGAGCTTATTGGGCAACTAAAAAGCTTAATATGGATTGGAGGGCTGCTAGTTTTTAGGAAAGAATTGTTTTGTTGTACAAGGAAAGAACAAAAAGGTGGCATGACAATAGAATATTGCCAAGGCAATTTAAGGTAGGTCAACATGTTTTGTTGTTTAACTCAAGGTTAAAGTTATTTCTATGAAAGCTTAAGTTTAGATGGTCGGGTCCCTTCGAAGTTGTCAAACCATATGCTTATGGAGCAGTTGACATCAAGGATTTGAAGAATGGAACAATTTTTAAGGTATACGGCCAAAGGTTGAAGCACTATTTGGAAAGTATTCAAAAGAATGCCAAAGAGGTTGTTCTCCTAGTAGAGATTCAATGAACCCCACCATCATCGTTTGATTTGTGTACATAGTAGGTTAGATGTTTTTTTCAGTACTTTAATCATTTGTTATTTTCTTTCTTTTTATTTTTTATCTTCTTTTTCTATTTTGAAAGGATTTCTTTGAGTGCGTGCAGGATTGTATTGCCAGGCAGAATACCAAGGCAAGGGTTGGCATGTGGAATCCAACATCACGCAAAAGTTGGACTTTGAGTGAGTTAGGCTCAAGAGGAGTGGATTTTTTTGCTAAGTGTAGGATAAACCCTAGCTGCCTAGGGTAAAACTTGAAATTCAAAATTTCACCTTATCACTTTATCCCCTTTTCCTGCTCCGTCTCTTCATCCTTAGCCCATCATTATCCCTATTCCCTAAACACGCCTAACTGCCACTTCTTCATCATTATCCCCATTTAGTCACACCATTAAAACACTCAACCGTTTCCCCTTTCCTCAATTTAACTTCGATTTTCCCCTTAGCTAAATCTTTACTCTTTCCATCTTTCTCGTGCGGCAAGAATTCAAAGAATCCAAGCTTTCTCTTAATCTTTTTCTCCGATCACCATTATCATTTTCCAACTTTCTCTCATGGCTTGTTCTTCAACACTGTTCAAGATCTTCTTCAATGAAGAAATCCAAAAGAAGTATGAAAAAAATTTCACAGCAAGAATCTTTTGCTACGAGAAGGGCTTCGAGTTCAAGAACGAGCCCAATATTGGTTACTCACCTGAGCTAGTTGCCATCATCAAGATGCACAAATGGGAGACCTTTTGCCAACAGCTTAGAGAGGTCGATTCCACCATCATCCGCTAGTTTTTTGCCTACCTAACTACGAAATACTGTTTCTTTCTATGTATAAGAGGTGTGTGTGTTTGTTTTGATGAAGGGTATATTAATGGGTTGTTTGAGTTGGATGAAACAGGAGAAGAACATTTGGCATTTGTTGAATCTTTAGACGATGCCAAGAGGAAGATGATTTTGAAGTACTTATGTGAGCCCGACACAAAGTGGACTATTTCATCCAAGGGCCATAGGAATATGAAAAGGTTGACACTGAAGCCACAATTGAGGGGTGTAACCATTTTCTAAAGGAAAACTTGATGCCTACCGCGCACAATTAAACTACTGGTAAGGGCAGTGGTAGTTTGGTTTTTCCTTCTTTGATAACTAAAATTTGTAGGCTCCACAACGTGCCAAGACTAGATTCAGGCAACACAAAAAATGCAAATGAACAATCACCCTTGTGCTGTAGAAGTAATTAATTTCCATGGAGGCAAAGAAGGAGGGCAAAGAAAAGGCTGTTGAGCCAGTGTCTGCTGCCAAACCATCCAAGGCAAAACCCGAGACACCAATGCCAACAACGATGCCAACTGAAGCCTTGGCATTACTTTTCTAGATTTTTCAGCGGCAAAAACTTATTCTCCAGAAGCTGAAGAGGGCTGAGGAGCATAATTTCATCCTATAAAAATATGTAGGTTTTAGAGACCAAGCCCTCAAGACCACTCTGGAAGGTATTGCCATTGATCTATTGCCAAAGTTTCCAAAATTTTCAGCTAAGTTTGCTGCCCAATAAGGAATGCCACCAAGCACCCAATCTGTTTATACTCTAACGAAACAATCAAATGCCACCGTTCTAATTTCATCTTTTCAAGTTGAGTCTGTCAAAACTAACACCTCCGAAGAGTCCGATGGTGATGTTCATGCCAAACCTGCCGCAACACTTGCCGCACCTACATCATCTACCGCCACTGATATTTTGGTTGCCTCTAAGCCGGCAAAAAATGTTGAGGAAGTTCTCCATGATATAAGAGCTTCCACGGCCGCATCAAAGCCTAGCCTCAAATGAAAGAAGCACATGGCTCCCAATAGAAGAAGCTTTGTAAAAAGAAAGACCCACGTTTCACATCCAGAACCCTCCGAAGGGGAGTCCTCCTCCACCTAAACTACTTGCATGTCATTCATTTTATTCACATTGTCATGCATTTTATGTTTCATTTGTATATATATGTTGTTTTCATGCATTGCGGACAATGCACACCTTTGGTTTTGGGGGTTTATGTTGCCTCACATTTATTGCCATGACATTCATGCATGTTTATATTCTAGTTCCCATTTTGTTTGCTATGTAGGAAGCATGTATACCAAACCATTAATTTTTTTTCTCTTTGCCTCGGTTCATTTTTGTATAAATAATTTTGCCGACACTGCTAGTTTAGTAGAATTTGTTCTAGACTTATCTGTCCGATGAAGAAATTTGATCTTAGAAACTGTATGCCAACAGGTTAGTGATGCCAAGTAGCTTGGAAATTGATCTCTAGCTTAGGAAACTTTAGTCTCACTTAAACATGTGATATCCATCTAGTTCCCTAGACAAACTTAGGATTCTTGAAGCTGAACTCAAAAAAAAGGAGATGCCAGGGTAGAAAGAAAGAATAAGGCAACAATGTTTTACCAAAGGTTAAAATATTTTAGAACAATCCTCTGCCTTAGAAACAATAAGTAACTTGGGTCTTCGTGGTTTGCTCCTTCTTAGTTCTTAAGCCAACAAAACTTTAGGGTATGAATGTAATGGGTTAGCTTAGTGATTTAATATGGATTAACGTGGGTATTCGTGGTTTGCTCCCTCTTATGTCTCACGCCATACAGTACATGACGCGACCCTAATTAAATGCTAGCTTAAAAACACCATTGGCAAATAAAAAAATAAAGAAGAAGAAGAAGAAGAAACAATATAATAATTTTGAGTTTGGGTAGTAAAGATAACTAAAGGAGTTAAGTAAATTTGATGCATATTGCTCGCACTTCATGCACACTTCAAGACCTTAGACTAGAATTATATCGCTGCACTTGAATTTGCTTATCTGTTGGCAGTACAACCCTAGATATCCGAGGACAAACATAGGATTATATTTTTCTAGCTGCCAGGTGTTGGAAATTATTACAATTTTGCCGAGGTACTCTTCGTGTTTATAGATTTTTAGTTGCATTACTTGAGGAAAAGAAATAAGCTAGGTTTGGGGGTGTGTTAACTCCTCAAAAGTAGTGATTTTTATGCTTATTTCATAATGCTTTTGCTCATCCTTAAGTATATATGTTTGCATGTAGTTGTTAAAATCATACATTTGTATAAGGAGTAAGGAGTTGTTCTTTTGCCAGTGTGACGGGTTTTTTTTGTTGGTATTGAAGCAGGTCAGAGGCAGTAAGGCATGGCAAATCAACAAGGAGTAGAAAGTGGGAAAAGAAGAAGAGAATTGTTGAGTTGTAGTTGGACAGTTAGATCAAAAATTGCAAAGCTCGGTTGGCAAAAAGATTAAAGTCTGATGCTCAGTCAAAGTAGCCGTTAAACCAAGTACATGTTAGTCCTAAAATTTAAACAGAAGATAAGATGATAATGCGCCTATCCTGGTGTTTATTCAATTTTTCAACTTTCATACCCAATCTAGGGCTTCTACGCATGCCTATTTAAAGGAGAACCAATCCATGAATCGAGAGACATCGAGAGGCTGCATAGTGATGAAAGAGGAAGCTAGAGGCGACGTGGTTCGATCATCTTAGACCGAGAGCTCTGGAGCATTTGAAGGGTTGCATCGATGGACCTCCTTCTTTGCCCATTCTCTTAGTTTAATTTTCATTTGAATGATGATGTTGAGAGATGATATTTTGTGGATGGATCCCCCAACCATGAACTAAGCTTTTATATTTGGTTGAGGATGTTTGCGATTAACGCTCAGTTTATGTTTGGTTTTTAATAATTTAAATGAATTGACATTATTGTCTATCTTCTAGGACTTTATTTCCTTAAATTCTTTGCAATACGATAGTTGGCATTGTACGCTTATTATTCCTTAATATATTAACAGACTTAGGGGGTAACGATCAGTTGCCAGGTACTAAGGAGAGAAGCTTCGATAGAAGATATTCAAGTAGATACACTTACACCTGAAATGAATCTACCCTTAGGAGTATAGATGTAACCCCCTTGACCCAGCCTAGACGCCCAACCGAACCAAGAAGGCTACATTAGGTTTGCCATAGCAAACCGAAGAGATACAAGAAAACTCGGTCCATTTTTTATCTTATCTAGATGCCAGTTATTAACCCTACATGTTCATGCAGACATTAGGTGCAACCCCAACTCAATCGGGCATCAATTTGACATCCAATTGATCACATTTGCAATTTAAGGACCAAATTGAAAATACAAAAAATTTCAGGATTAAAACTCACTTTTAAGTTACCAACTTTTAAGTAGTCAGGTTCCAAATTTTCATCTCAAATTTTGACCCAATCTGATCATTCTATCACTTACAATTGCATTGACAAGATTCAGGGACTAAATTATGACATTAACAGAATTAACGGTCATCCGTACCGATACAGGTAAGCCCGTATCGATACAGATTGAAACACCCCGTATCGGTACACCTCTATGCCGTATCGATACGCCTAACTAAAATACCTAACTTTTGAAATATTACTAACCGTACCGACACGGCTCACTATGCATTTTGGTACACTGGTTTGGGACGAAAAAGTTGATTTCCAGTAGCTGAGACCCGTATCGGAACACCCCTTGCCGTACCGGTACGCTAAGACCAAAATGGCCTAGGCGTATTGAAACACCAACACTAGTGCCGATCCCTCAAGCCTAAAAATGCCTAGCCGTACCGATACGGTCCCCCGCGTATCGGTACGCCTGGACCTATAATGTCACTTTTTGTTGGTTTTTCATTTCAAAAGCATACTCTAACCATTCCAACATGCTTAAAACACAATACCAACATGCCAAACATGTCATAAGCAAACTAGCATCACAATTCTAACAACACTACTAGGCCTCATGCATCAAAAGGCAATCAATAGGCATGCTTCCTAATTATGCATCCAAGCAACATACCAAAAGACAAACCAACACCATAGTCAATCTTTAAAGGCTATTTAAAACTCAAGAGAAACTAAAGAAACATGCTCAAACATGGAGTTCCACATAACAACTCCCAAAACATAGCATGTACCCCATTGCCCTTATCCATTATAGTCTAGTCTCTAACATACTTTGGAAACAAGTCTTGCCAAGATCCCATTGCTTCTTGCTGCCTTCCAAGACCTCAATTATCTGCATTGATAGACAATGAGAGCATAAGCACAAAAGGCTTAGTGAGGAGTGCTAAAAAACAAACACCATCAATGCATTTTTTTACCATTTACTTAACATTATCCTTTTAAACATCATGCCCCCTTTAAAACATGCACTTTACATCATTAAAACTAGCATATTAAGCCATATGCTACATGTATCATTAATCAACAGCAAGTCACATTGCTAACCCTCCACTTAAGCCTTCCCATGCATTACTACCAAATGCAAAGCTCAAGGAGACACATGTATAAATCCCATTATACAACATAAACCATTCCAATGATACATTAACAATTATATTGGCATACAAGTGATCATTAAACAAGTCCAATAACAAAAGAGTTCATCAGATACACGGATTCAACAAGTGTTAACCCAACACTTCAAGCTATTTAACCGGAATAGCGATACAATAACAGTCGCGGTACATTACCAACCGGGTACACTTTCAACCCACAGGGACACCAACCTCAATCATCGGTTAGATGCTTAATCCACTAACAGGAGTTTTCGATACCATATAACCCCTCAACCGTTAGGGTGCTTGGATAGAGTATTCGGTACACCGTACAAACCCCTCAACATCCAAGGTGACTTATTTACAGTGCACTCAATCCTATGGCCGGGCATCTATATCCGATAACAATTTTAAAACCACATTACTTGCCAATATAATTAACCAAATAACATTTACCTCACTGTTTTAACAAGCATTAAACCATGTCATTTCCAAAGCAACAACCATGCTTTAAAACACAAGCATAAACCTTACTTACAAGAATCACTTACCATGTGCATTCTTCAGCAAAACACGCTTAAAAATAGTATATCGAATACTTTAAAACATGCTTAAACAGTAAGTACTTGAACATTAAAACCAAGTGGACAAAATCATTCGAACAAGCATGACCGAAAAAGTAAAACCACATTATACTTACTTCTAAGTCTAGGTAAGCGTTTCAAGCTCTACCTTAACTCCCAAAACTCTGTTCCCAAAATATCAAAACGCTTTAAACCACATTTTCACTCACCGATACGCGAAACCTCGATTTGCCAACGCAAAATCAAGTATCCGAAGCATCCCACGCGTCTCCAATCACCTCCAGATCAACTTCCCCTGCTTTGGCCAAAACACAATAGAGGATTAATGCATCATAATGCATTCTAAACACAACAACCACAATCCTTCTCGGATTTCCACAAAACCTTCACAATTAACCCTCCACAACAACCGAAAACATAACCAAAACACTTCGATTCACAACCCAGCCAACATCATTTTCAACATTAAAATACCTCTAAAAACAAATCCAAAACAACTTACCACCTCCAGCAACCTTACAACCACAAAAACACCACAAAACCTCAAAACTAACAACTTAAACAAATAGAGATTCTTAAGTTTCGGGATTCCATTTATAAAAATCACTTATCAACATTATTTAACATCCAAAATATAAATCAAAACATCCTTAATTACTGGAAAATAGATCCAATCTGCGAATCAACTCATTTTCCCCACATAATTCAATTAAACATTAAGAAATCATCAAAATCAGATTAGAAACACAAAAACAAGGATCAAATGCTTGAGAATTTCAGTAAAGAACCATACAATAGAGGAGATCTCAGACCTTACCCCTATTTTGAAGTTTCTCCCTCAATTGATATGTGAAAAGCTAAGAAAACACAAGTTTATTGTAAGATATTGTGCAAACAATCTTTATAAAACAATTTGAAACAATAGAATCAAGTTAGGAACCACCTCACCTCTGGAAATTTGATGAAAACCTGAGTGTTTGGCTGAGGAGAGAATGGAGAGAAAAATTTGAGAGAAAATGACGTGAATTTTGTTTTGGAAAGTAATAACTAACTTTTTAACAAAATTCTCTTTAATTACTAATTAAAACACATGTTAAAATAAGTCAAATTAAGAGAAAAATCATCAGAAACCACTTGGTAAAATAGCTCCTTAAAAATTCTAAGTATTTGACCCTTTTCATTTTAGTCACTAGGAAATCACAGTTTTCAAAACTTCCATTTTGGTCACTAACCAAAATGTCCATCTCCCAAAAGTTTTTTTTACAAAATCAATGTCACCATTATTAAATACATAATTAATAATGATTTTAGAGCATTTTTCTATAATTTTTCCAACACAAAAAATATACGATCCCGAAATCGACTCGAATCTCTACTCTAGTCCACCGGACCGTCTAATAAACCACTAATCCGCTACGCCCTAAAATCGGGGCATTACAAATATCCCTTACTTAAGAAATTTCATCCCCGAAATTTACCTAGAGGAAACAGATGTAGAAACTGTTTCAACATATCTGACTTGCACTCCCACGTGGCCTCCTCAACACCGTGGTGCCTCCACATCTCCTTAACGAGCTCAACCGTCTTGCCATGCAACACCTTACTGCTAGTATCAAGAATCTCTACCAGTTCTTCATCATAAGATAGGTCTGGTCTCAAATCAATTTCCTCCACCGGCATAACATGTGATGGATCTGACCTATACCTCTGCAACACCGACACGTGGAACACATCATGAATTTTTCCCAACTCTAGAGGTAACCTTAAGCGATACGCAACAGGACCCACACGCTCAACAACTTCGTATGGTCCAATGAATCTCGGGCTAAGCTTCCCTTTCTGCGCAAAATGCAGCACCTTTTTCCAAGACGACACTTTCAAAAATACTTTATCACCTACGGAGTACTCTATATCCCTACGCTTCAAATCCGTATAGGACTTCTGACGATCTGCAGCTGCTTTCAAGCGCTCACATATCAACTTTACTTTTTCGGTTGTGCCTTTCAAAACATTGGGCATCGACATAAACTTTTCCCCCGCTTCTGCCCAACACACGGGCATACGACATCTCTTGCCATACAATGCCTCATAAGGTGCCATTTGTATGCTAGCACGATAGCTGTTATTATAAGCAAACTCCACCAACGGCAACTGCTTCTTCCACGTTCCTTGGTACTTAATAATGCAACATCTCAACATATCCTCGAGAACCTGAATCAAGCGCTCTGACTGACTATCCGACTGAGGATGATACGAAGTACAAAAATTTAATCGTGTTCCCAAAGCATGATGAAAACTCACCTAAAACCTTACAGTGAACCACAGATCCCTATCTAAAACTATAGATTTGGGCACCCGTGCAGACGCACAATCTCAAATATGTACAATTCAGCCAACCTATCCAAGGTATATGTGGTATGCACTGGCACAAAATGCGCACACTTCGTAAACCGATCCAAAATCACCCAAATGGAATCCTTTTCGGTCGGCGTCAAAGGCAGCCCAGACTCAAAATCCATGGTGATTCTTTCCCACATCCATTCCGGTATCCTCAACGGTTGCAACAACCCAGAAGGAAACTGATGCTCAGCTTTTATCCGCTGACAAACCATACACCATGCAATGAAATTAGCCACATCCTTCTTCATTTCGACACAATAGTACCCTCCTTCAACCCTCAATACATTTTAGTACTACTAGGATGCATAGCGAAAGGACTAGCATGTGCCTCAGTCAAAATAGTACGCCTCAACTTCTCATCTTGAGGCACCGCTATTCGACCTTTAAAGCACAACACCCCATCATCACTGAAATGAAAATCCATAGGATTCCATCCATAATATCTTCCACATGAGGCACCAAACTCCCATCATACGGTTGCTTCTCCTTAATCATTTGTGACAAGGACTGCTTCACATGTAACTCAGCCAAAAAACCCCCGTCATTCGTCACACTCAACCGAGCAAACATGGCTCTCAACTCCACAACCATTTTTCTGCTCAAAGCATCTGCCACAACATTGGCTTTCCCCAGATGATACTCAATGGTCAGATCATAATCCTTAAGCAACTCCAACCATCTGTGTTGCCTAAGATTCAACTCTTTCTGTGACATTAGATATTTCAAACTCTTATCCGTATAGACCACACATTTCTCACCATAAAGACAATGCATCCAGATCTTCAAGGCAAACATAACCGTGACAAGATCAAGATCATGAGTAGTGTAGTTACGTTTATGCACCTTCAACTGCCTAGATGCATATGCCACTACCTTACCCTCCTGCAACCTTACCTTCCTACATCAACACGCAACCAAGCCCAACATACGATGCATCACTATAAACAACGAACTCTTTTCATGATTCTGGTTGAACCAAGACTGGAGCTCGCGTCAAAGCTTCCTTCAACCTTTCAAAAGCTCGCTGCCTATCCTCCGTCCACTCAAACCAAACATTCTTCTATAGCATCTTGGTTAACGGAGCCGCCAAACTGGAGAACCCTTCCACAAATCTTCGGTAGTAACCTGCTAAACCAAGGAAACTCCTAACCTCTGTCACCGACTTGGGCACCTTGCAACTGATTACAGCCTCAACTTTATGCAGATCGACACGAATTCCTTTGGCCAACACAACATGCCCGAGAAATACAACTTCCCTAAGCCATAACTCACATTTGCTTAACTTGGCATATAACTGATTCTCCATCAACTTCTGAAGCATAATCCGCAAATAGCTATCATGATCTTCCTCGGTACGAGAGTACACGAGGATATCATCGATAAATACAACCATAAACTAGTCCAAAAACTCATGAAATACACGGTTCATCATGTCCATAAAAGCAGCTGGTGTATTGTTCAAACCAAAAGGCATCACCAAAAACTCATAATGCCCGTACCTTGTATGAAAGGTTGTCTTAGGCATATCCACCTCCTTTACCTTCAACTGGTAATACCCCAACCTCATATCTATCTTGGAAAACACGGAGGCACCCCTGAACTGATCAAACAGGTCATCTATCCATGGTAAGGGATACTTGTTCTTTACTGTCAACTTATTCAGCTGCCGGTAATCTATACACATCTGCAACGTACTATCTTTCTTCTTAACAAACAACACTGGCGCTCTCTACGGTGAAATACTGGGTCTAATGAACCCACGATCAAGCAACTCTTGTAACTACGTTTTCAACTCTTTTAAGGCCATGAGATACGAGGCAATCAATACTGGTATTGTACCCGCAAAGACCTCGATGCCAAACTTTACCTCACGGTCAGGTGGTAACCCTGGTAATTCCTCTGGAAAACACCCAAAAACTCACATACTGTGCAAACATCCTGCACCCTCAACTTCTTTGATCCAGGATTCATAACATAGGCCAAGTAAGCCTGACATCCCGATTCCAACATTCGACTTGCTTCCAAAGCTGAAACAACATTAGATAAAAACTTGGCATTTTTGCCAACAACCACCACCACCTCATAATCATCCGACAACCTCAAAGATATCTGTTTGGTTTCAAAATCCACCACAGCCCGATGTTCGATTAACCAATCATATCTAAAATCACTTCAAAAACCATAGAATGACAGCTTCATCAAATCCACGGCAAACACATGTCTATAAACCATCAGCGGACACCTACCATACAACTTCCAAACCACGACTGTCTCCCCAAGAGAACTAGTCACTCTAACACCCACATTAAGAATTTCAACAGATATATCAAGAAACTTAGCATGCTCACTCAAAATGTATGAATGAGTAGAACCAGAATAAACCAACGAATACAATGACAAAGACTGTATGATAAAAGTACCTACAATCACATCAGTGTCATTACGACCCTCTCGGTGCGCATACACCCTAGCCGGTCTACCTCCCTCAGGCTGGATAGTAGCAGTATGAGCCACAGTCCTCTGTCCCCCTTCTCGACATTGAAATGGTCCGTGGCCACGACCACGACCCCGTTGCAGAGCAAAAACATGTGCAGTACCCTTCCCACCTTGAGCCAACAACAGACAATCACGCCTCTAATGGTCGCCTGACCCACAACCCCAACAAGCGTTAGCCACCACATGCGCAGGTGCCTGACCTTCCCTGGCCAAACGCGGGCAATCACACCTTATATGATCATGGGATCCACAAACCCAACAGGTGTTAAACGGAGCTCTAGCCTGGGCACCCTGCCCATGGACTCCATGTCCCACAACACCTCTGCCATGCCTTGGCTCTGGGCGAAACCTCCTGTCACGGTGTCTCTTAGCCTAACCACCGCTATAACCTGAATCAACAAATATCTTACTTGAGCTAGAACCTCGCAATCTCGATGCCAAACCCAAAATTTTCTCCACATCCTTGGCTCGGGAAACCAACACATTAAAATCGGTATAATCAACAACAAGCATGTATATCTTAACATCCTGTACAAGCCCATGGCAGAATTGATCACATCGTGTACGCTCGTAAGGAACCAACTTAGGTGCGTACTGACTCAACCTCACGAACTGTACCTCATATTCTGCAACAGACATACTGCCCTACACAAGAGTCATGAACTCGCGCTTCCTATCGTCCTGATATCAGACTCCCAAAAACTTTTTTCGAAAAGCTTCATAAAAGAACTCCCAGGTCACATCATCCGTCGCCATACTGAATATCGTGGTAGTCCACCATGTATAGGCATCACCCTGCAACAGGAAAATAGTACAACCCAGCTTACGAGCATCAATACACCCTATCTGGCCCAGTATCCTCTCATTACTGGCCAACCATCCCTCAGAAGCCTCAGTCGACAACCCTCAAAACTTAACTCTACCCAAACTATAAAGACGCTCAAGCGGCAACCCTTGCCCAACCACCGGTGGTGCTGGCACATGAACACCCGCAACTGCTGCCTAAAAAGCACCGGTCATGGCCTGTATCAACGGTGCCATACCACCCATCCCTGGCCCAGCCAGCACAAGTGGTACTTGTTCCACTCCCTCAAGTGGAATAGGTGAGGGTGGTGGTAACCCTCCAGGAGGCACAACATCTCCCTCAATACCCTGCCAGTGGCAGCAACAATCGCGCTAAATCGCACTCTCTCCTCGACCTTATCGTGCTAAAATATATCTAAGACATGATAATCATTTCAAAACGAAAACAGTCAGGCCAGCTTATAGAAAGGATCCAAGACTTTCATTTCAAAAATCAATACTTTTTAGACTATAATAATAAGGCAATGGGTCCCCAAAATTTTCCTAACATAGTATAAACAATCAGTGTGCATATCTCAATCACCGTACATAGTAAACAAGAACAGTGCATATCAAGCAACAACAAACAATCCAATACAACATCCCAACCGTTCGCAAACCTGGCTATGATACCACCAAATGTAACCCCTTTGACTCGGCCTAGACGCCCAACCGAACCAATAAGGCTACATTAGGTGTGCCGTAGCAAATCGAAGAGATACAGCAAAACCCGGTCCATTTTTTTATCTTATCTAGATGCCAGTTATTAACCCTATATGTTCATATAGACATTAGGTGCAACCCCAACTCAATCAGGCATCAATTTGACATTCAATTGATCACATTTGCAATTTAGGGACCAAATTGCAAATAAAAAAATTTTAGGATTAAAGCTCACTTTTAAGTTACCAACTTTTAATTAGTCAGGTTCCAAACTTTCACCTCAAATTTTGACTCAATCCGATCATTCTATCACTTAAAATTGCATTGACAAGATTCAGAGACTAAATTGTAAAGGTGACAAAACTGCCCAAAGTGACATTAACAGAATTAACGGTCATCCGTACCGATACAGGTAGGCCCGTATCGATATGGATTGAAACACCTCGTATTGGTACACCTCCATGCCGCATCGATACGCCTAACTAAAATACCTAACTTTTGAAATATTACTAACTGTACCGATACGACTCACTATGCGTTTCGGTACATGGGTTTGGGACGAAAAAGTTAATTTCCAGTATTTGCGACATGTATCAAAACACCCCTTGCCGTACTGGTACGCTAAGACCAAAATGGCCTAGGCGTATCGAAACACCAACACTCGTACCGATCTCTCAAGCCTAAAAATGCCTAGTTGTACCGATACGGTCCCTCGCTTATCGGTACGTCTGGACCTGTAATGTCACTTTTTGTTGGTTTTTCATTTCACAAGCATACTCTAACCATTCCAACATGCTTAAAACACAATACCAACATGCCAAACATGTCACAAGAAAACTAGCATCACAATTCTAACAACACTACTAGGCCTCATGCATCAAAAGGGAATCTATAGGCATGCTTCCTAATTATGCATCCAAGCAACATACCAAAAGACAAACCAGCACCATAATCAATCTTTAAAGGCTATTTACAACCCAAGAGCAACTAAAGAAACATGCTCAAACAGGGAGTTCCACATAACAACTCCCAAAACACAGCAAGCACCCCATTGCCCTTATTCATTATAGTCTAGTCTCTAACATACTTTGGAGACAAGTCTTGCCAAGATCCCCTTGCTTCTTGCTGCCTTCCAAGACCTCAATTATCTGCATTAATGGACAATGGGAGCGTAAGCACACAAGGCTTAGTGAGGAGTGCTAAAAAACAAACACCATCAATGCATTTTTTTACCATTTACTTAACATCATCCTTTTAAACATCATGCCCCCTTTTAAAACATACACTTTACATCATTAAAACCAGCATATTAAACCACGTGCTACATGTATCATTAATCAACAGCAAGTCACATTGCTAACCCTCCACTTAAGCCTTCTCATGCGTTACTACCAAATGCAAAGCTTAAGGAGAAACATGTATAAATCACATTATACAACATAAACCATTCCAATGATACATTAACAATTATATTGGCTTACAAGCGATCATTAAACGAGTCCAATAACAAAAGAGTTCATCGGATACACGGATTCAACAAGTGTTAACCCAACACTTCAAGCCATCTCAACCGAAATAGAGATACAATAACAATCGTGGTACATTACCAACTGGGTACACTTTCAACCCATGGGGACACCAACCCCAATCATCGGTTAGACGCTTAATCCATTAACGGGAGTTTTCGGTACCATATAACCCCTCAATGGTTAGGGTACTTGGATAGAGTATTCGGTACACCATATAAACCCCTCAACATCCAAGGCATCTTATTTACAGTGCACTCAATCCTATAGCCGGGCAACTATATCTGATAACAATTTTAAAACCACATCATTTGCCATTATAATTAACCAAATAACATTTTCCTTACTGTTTTAACAAGCATTAAACCATGCCATTTCCAGAACAACAACCATGCTTTAAAACACAAGTATAAACCATACTTACAAGGATCACTTACCATGTACATCCTTCAGCAAAACATGCTTAAAAATAGTATATCGAATACTTTAAAACATGCTTAAACAGTAGGTACTTGAACATTAAAACCAAGTGCACAAAATCATTCGAACAAGCACGATCGAGAGAGTAAAACCACTTTATACTTACTTTTGAGTCTAGGTAAGCGTTTCAAGCTCTACCTTAACTCCCAAAACTCTGTTCCCAAAACATCAAAACGCTTTAAACTATGTTTTCACTCACCGATACGCGAAATCTCAATTCGTCGATGAGAAATCAAGTATCTGAAGGCTCCTACGCTTCTCCAATCACCTCCGGATCAACTTCCCCTACTTTGACCACAACAGAAGAGTAATGTATCATAATGCATTCTAAACACAACAACCACAATCCTTCTCGGATTTCCACAAAACCTTCACAATTAACCCTCCACAACAACCGAAAACATAACCAAAGCACTTTGATTTAGAACCCAGCCAACATCTATCAATCTAACATCATTTTCAACATCAAAACACCTCTAAAAATAGATCCAAAACAACTTGCCACCTCCAGCAACCTTTCAACCACAAAACATCACAAAACCTCAAAACTAACAACCTAAACAAATAGAGATTCTTACTTTTTGGGATTCCATTGATAAAAATCACTTATCAACATTATTTAACATCCAAAATATAAATCAAAACATCCTTAATTACTAGAAAACATATCCAATCTATGAATCAACTCATTTTCCCCACATAATTCAATTAAACATTAAGAAATCATCAAAATCAGATTAGAAACACAAAAACAAGGTTCAAATGCTTGGGAATTTTAGTAAATAACCATACAACAGAGGAGATCTCATACCTTACCCCTATTGTGAAGTTTCTCCCTCAATTGATTTGTGAAAAGCTAAGAAAACACAAGATTATTGTAAGATTTTGTGTAAACAATCTTTATAAAACAATTTGAAACAATAAAATATAGTTAGAAACTACCTCACCTCTAGAAATTTGATGAAAACCTGAGTGTTTGGCTGAGGAGAGAATGGAGAGAAAATGACGTGATTTTTGTTTTGGAAAGTAATAACTAACTTTTTAATAAAATTCTCTTTAATTACTAATAAAAACACATGTTAAAATAAGTCAAAATAAGGGAGAAATCATTAGAAACCACTTGGTAAAATAGCTCCTAAAAGATTCTAAGTATTTGAACCTTTTCATTTTAGTCACTAGGAAATTACAGTTTTCAAAACTTCCATTTTGGTCACTAACCAAAATCTCCATCTCCAAAAATTGTTTTACAAAATCGATATCACCATTATTAAATACATAATTAATAATGATTTTAGAGAATTTTCTACAATTTTTCCAACACCAAAAATATAGTATCTCGAAACCAACTCGAATCTCTACTCTAGTCCACCAGACCGTCTAATAAACCACCAAACCGCTAAGCCCTAAAACCGGTGCATTACAATAGATTGAAAATTAATCAAGTTAATTAATGAAAAGCTTCACTATAGACATATATAGGTTTTATCATGATTAACTTAGGGTATTTCCATCTACATAGGCAATACTATTTTTAAATATGCTCAACAATAAATCCAAGGCAGGACATTGTTATAAGCTGGCATAGTTAGTGAGAAATCCAGGCATCCCTTGCCAACGCCCATCATTCATTTGAATACTTTTTTCGTTTGCCAAACTATTCCCTTTTTTATTACTTTGTTTTAGTTATTTTTTAAAATCCAAAACATTTTCAAACACTTTTGTTCCCCTCTAACATGTTGATATTGAGAAATTAAGTTCTTGGTCAATCCCTGTGGATTTGTTACTCAGATTACTACTGTATTACTTGTTGACCGTGTATACTTGTACGCAAAAGACCTATACTTGGCATTATTATACTAACATATTTGCACTGAATTATCAATATGTTGCCAAACGTTAACACAATCGACATTGGTTGTCATTAAACATTAGCCATTCATTGTATGAGATGGTAAAAGCCTGCTCGAATTATGGTCGTTCGATGAAGTTGGAAATCAAAGGCCATGGTTTTTGATATTTTTAGAATATGTGTGCATCTCAAGCCTGGCTGGTATGGTTTCCATGTGTGAGTGGGGGAGTTGAAAGGTCTCCCAAGCTTGATCCTAGACCATCAGATCACCCTTGGATCTAACAGTTTGTAATTTAGCTGTATGAAATGAAAGAGATCATATTAGGGTTTTGAGTTTTAATTAAGTTTTGGGCCCATAACAGGCTTGCATGTATTTGGGCTCTTTTTTATATAAAGGGACATTTTTAAAAGAAAATTTGTTTAATGGTTTTAATTTAATTATACATTAGTACTTATTATTTAATATATGAATGATAATATATAGGGTTTATTTAATAATAGTAATAATAAACAAAATTGAATAGACTAAAATAAAATACTGGTTATAATTTGGACAAAATTAGTGATTACAGCTACACATCTTTGCTCATTCTCATAAAACGAGAAAAGGGCAACGATTAAAATCACTAATTTTCCCCCACTTCCATGTTTGAAGATTTAGAGAAACAAGTCATTCCTATATAGAACCGTCCACTTTTTCTCCGTCTAAAGCCTTGGAGCAACAAGTTCTTCGTATATAGAACTTTTCACTTCCCTTTTCTCCTTATTCGGAGCCTTTGAGCTACACGTCCTTCCTATATAGGACCTTTCACTTTGAAATCCATAAGCTACAATTTCTTCTTATATAGAACTTTTCGCTTTGAAATCCTGAAGCTACAAGTTCTTCTTATATAGAACCCTTCGCTTTGAAATGGAACATTGTTTTTTATGGCATGAGTAGCAGAAGATTTTTCACTGCTTCTCAAAATTCTGAAGACTAGAAAACCTTAAAGAGGATCCCCGATTTCTGGTCGTGTTGGCATGAAGAGATATTCATCACTCCCGAAGGTGATGGCTCGAAGGTCTTAACATTATGCCCGAAGGTCTTAACATCATGCCCAAAGTTCTTATTGATGGCATGAAGTTTTTAAAAAATGGTATCTCGCTTTCTTATTGCAAGAGTACCTGAAGATTTCCATTACTCCCCAAAAGCTAAACACCAAAAAACCTAAAATTGATGGCCCGATTTCTTGTAGTGTCAACATGAAGAGATGCTTATCACTCCCAAAGGTGATGGCCCGAAGGTCTTAACATCATGCTCGAAGGTCTTATTGATGGCCTGAAGGTTTTAAAATCATGGTTGAAGGTCTTATTGATGGCTTGAAGGTCTTAAGAATGATATCTCAATTTCTTATTGCGAGAGTGCTTGAAGATTTTCACTGCTCTCAAAAAGCTGATGACTGGAAAACCTAAAATAGATACCCCTGATTTCTTATCATGTTGGCATGAAGAGATGTTCATCACTCCCGAAGGTGATGGCTCGAAAGTCTTAACATCATGCCCAAAGGTCTTACAGATCCCGGAGGTCTTATTGATTGCCCAAAGGTCTTAAAAATGGTATCTTGTTTTCTTATTGCGAGCGTACCTAAAGATTTTCACTAATCCCAAAAAGCTAAAGACTAGAAAACCTTAAAATGATGCCCTAATTTCTTTTCGTGTCAGCATGAAGAGATATTCATTACTCCCAAAAGCTGGAGGTCATAAGATTTTTAAAGATCGGGTGAGTTGAAGAACTCTTGATTCTTTGCTAGGATCCACTTTTTCACAAACAAAGTGGTGGATTAAAATCTTTTTTGGGACCTACTCCTTCAAAATTGAAGTTGTAGATCAAAATATTTATTGGTCTTTGAACACCTATCTGTAGCGATGTCCGCTTCGCTAAAAAATGTATTTTTATTTTTTATTTTGAAAATAATGCCTTCTGTGGGGTTTTAAAGAAACCGTGTTTTATTTAGAAATTGGAGTTGCCACCGGCCACTTAGGTAGGCCAGACACCGTAAAACCAGAGATTTAAAAATTGTTGGGTTCAAGAGTCGGTTACGGATGGGGAAGGATTAGCACCCCCACACCGCCCAAAATTGGTACTTTAGTAATTACCGCTTTATTAAAATTAAACTTTCCGGATTAAAATGATGATTAAATTAAAATTTGGTTATAAGTGCGAGTATATTTTAAAGGCCCCATTATCTGAGGGTAAACGCCCAACCATCATCACTACGCCTGATACTGACCCCGTTTACGCTCGGATAAAAGGGCACCGCATTGACAATTTATATATCTCGATATGCAATCTTAGTGAGCAAAATATAAAATATGGCAAATAATTTAAATAAAATAAAAATACAAATAAATATTAACATAATAAAATACTAATTTAAAACATACATACATAAATGTTAATCTAACTCATATATAAAAACAAATCTAACATAAATAAAATGCTAACATACATAAATATTAATCTAACACATAAATAAAAATAAATTTAACATACATAAAATATTAATATAAAACATAAATTTAAAACATAATAAATACTAGTCTAAAACATAAATAAACATACAAACTAAAAAACAGAATTTTAAATTAACTACTACTTCATTAAATCATAAAAATTACAACACAAATAAAAAGGAAAGAAAATATACCTAACTAAGAGCTCGAATGACGAACCCCGACTGAAACCCACCGAGATCTACCACGACCTCTCCAAAAATATTAACTAGATCGGATCTAAAATAGGACCCCGATCGAACCGGTTAGGACCGAGGGCACTACCCCGGTCCTTGGCTAGCCGGGAGCCTAAGCTCCCTTATTTGGCCTGCCCTTGACCGATTCCTCCCCTGCCTTCAATCCCTATGCCTCCTATTTATAGGCAATTGGGGTTTCTAAAGGGGTGACGTGGAGCACCCTCCTCCACGCAATATTTCCTTTTTTTTTGCTTTTTTAATTTATTTTTTTACTTTTTTATATTATATTTTTATTATTATGATTATTTTTGATTTTTTATTAATTTTATATTAATAATATTACAATTAAAATAATACTAATAATACTAAAACCTGGTCAAAAATGAGTGATTACAGCTGCCCCTCTTTGCTTGTTCTTGTTCTTGTGAAACGAGAACAAAGCAAAGATCAAAAGCACTCATTTTTCACCTACTTCCTTGTTTTTGGCTTCGGAATCACGTGTTCTTCTGGAACTCTCCGCTTTTCCTTAGCTGAATCTTCAGGCTTGTAAGCTCTTCCTATATAGAACTTCGTCACCTTCCGATCTTGGAGCTACAGGATCTTCCTATATAGAACCCTTCACTCTGAAGCCTCGAGTTATGAGTCCCTCTTATATAGAACTTTTCACTGTAAGACGGTAAAGCTTGGAGTCCTTCCTATATAGAACTCTTCGCCTTCAACGCGGCGGGTTTTTCCTGTATTTAACCTTCTGTGCCACAGATGGATTCTTGCGACTGGGAGTTCCTCCTATATAGAACTGCTAGTCTTCAAACCCTGGAGCCGCCAGTACTTCCTATATAGAACTTTTAGCTTCTGAAATCTCGTAGTTACAGTTTCTTCCTATATAGAACCTTTCACTGCAAGGGCTCAAAAATATAGGCCCTTCATATATATAACCTTTATCTTCGAATTAGGGGTTCACACCAAGCTGGCTACCGATTCTTCTAGACTCACGCTACTAAGGCTGCCGATCTTTCTGGACTCACGCTACCGATCTTTCTGGACTCACGCTACTAATGCCCCGACAACCTTCCAAAGATGAATGATGGCACTCTTTTTAGACATGGTCGAAGACTTCCTTGAGATCTTCATGGATGATTTTTCTATTTTTGGTAATGACTTCGACAGTTGTCTCGACAATTTAGAGAGGGTGTTGGCAAGATGTGAAGAAACTGATTTAGTCCTCAATTGGGAGAAATGCCATTTTATGGTAGATGAAGGAATAGTGCTCGGCCACAAGATTTCATCCAAGGGAATTGAAGTAGACAAAGCCAAGGTGGACATGATCGAGAGATTACCCCCACCAAGTTCGGTTAAAGGAATTCGAAGTTTTCTTGGACATGCAGGTTTTTACAGGAGGTTCATTCATAATTTTTCTAACATCACTAAACCCTTGTGCAATTTGCTTGAGCAGGATAAAGTCTTCGATTTTGATGATTCTTGCACCCAAGCATTCGAAACCCTAAAGAAAAAGCTTGCCTCGGCACCCATTGTCGTTCCACCAAATTGGACGCTACCTTTTGAGCTTATGTGTGATGCAAGTGATTTTGCGGTAGGAGCAGTCCTAGGCCAACGCACAAGTAAGACCTTCCATGTGATATACTACGCTAGTAAAACTCTTAATAGTGCTCAAGTGAATTACACAACAACGGAGAAAGAGTTACTAGCTGTAGTTTTCGCATTTGACAAGTTTTGATCCTATTTGATTGGTACAAAGGTAATTGTTCATACGGACCATTCGACAATCAAATATCTATTTGCTAAAAAGGATGCCAAACCTCGTTTGATTCGTTGGATATTACTTTTACAAGAATTTGATATTGAAATTAAGGAAAGGAAAGGAACAGAAAATCAAGTAGCCGATCACTTATCATGTTTGGAACGCAATAGGAAGGATGCCAAACCATGGACGCGCATGCCTTGGTAACCCTCGATGCCTCGGCAACCATGGACGCACACGCCTCGGCAACTCTCGATGCCGCAGCAGCCTTTGACGCGTACACCTCGACAATTTTGGGAGCAGTCACCACGGCAGCACATGCCTCGGCAACACCCTGGTACGCAGATTTAGTTAATTTCCTTGTTTGTGGTATTTTACCTTATGGCATTACTCACCAAGGGAAGAAGCGGTTCCGCCATGATGCTAAGCATTACTTTTGGGACGAGCCTCTTTTGTTTAAACAATTTGCAGATCAGGTTATACGCCGATGTGTCCCTGAAGAAGAGCAACATAATGTACTCCGGCAATGCCATTCTTCACCCTATGGAGGACATTTTGGAGGAACTCGCACCGCGGCCAAAGTTTTGCATTCTGGTTTGTATTGGCCAACAATGTACAAAGATGCCCAAGACTTTTACAAGCAATGTGATCGCTGCCAGAGGACGGGCAATATCTCTAGACAACATGAGATGCCACTCCAGAACATCATCGAGGTGGAATTGTTCGATGTGCGGGGGATCGATTTTATGGGACCTTTCCCATCTTCATTCGACAACCTCCACATCTTACTTGCCGTCGACTACGTGTCTAAATGGGTTGAGGCAGCTGCAGTTCCCAACAACGATTCCAAGACCGTGCAACGATTCTTGCAGAAAAACATATTTACACGGTTTGGGATGCCGAGAGCAATTATCAGTGACGAAGGTAAGCATTTTGACAACAGACTAATTGCCAAGATGTTGCAACGCTTCGGCATATCACACAAGATCGCCACGGCATATCACCCACAAACCAACGGGCAAGCAGAAATTTCCAACCGGGAATTGAAGGGTATACTCGAGAAAGTTGTAAATCCCTCTATGAAGGATTGGTCATTAAGACTAGATGACGCACTTTGGGCATATCGCACTACATTCAAAACACCCTTAGGTATGTCCCCCTTCCGACTTGTCTATGGCAAAACATGTCATCTACCGGTGGAAATTGAACACAAGGCATACTGGGCAATCAAGACCGTGAATATGGATTGGGAAAGTGCCGGACAAAAGCGTTTGATGGATCTCAACGAGATAGAAGAATTCCGTGCACTCGCCTATAACAATGCACGAATCTACAAGGAGAAAACAAAGCGATGGCATGATAAGAAACTATTGCCACGTCAATTCATGCCAGGGCAACTAGTTCTCCTATTCAATTCTCGGCTAAAACGTTTCCCAGGAAAGCTGAAATCAAGATGGTCGGGACCATTCGAAGTTGTCAAACCATTCTCCCATGGTGTCGTGATAATCAAGTCCATCTCTGACAACCATGAATTCAAAGTTAATGGACAAAGATTGAAGCACTACAATGGTGCCCATGTGGGACGTAACAAAGAAGTGGTCAACTTAGGAGATGCATGAGCATGCTCTCCCTTTGATATTTTATTTTTATTTTTTTCCCGATTAATATTTTTTTATTTTTTGAATTTTTTTTATTTTTTTTATTTTTTATTATTATTATTCTTTAGGATAGATTTTTTATTTATTTATTAGCTTATCTTTAATTTTAATCCTTATTTGATTTGTCTTTGAATTGTAGGAAAAAAAGTTCAAGATAAAGAGGAATTTTAATCCAAGTAGAAAAACATCTTCAACAAGGAAACTAATGGGCTGAATCTAAGGCTTATATAAAGCCTCCAATTTACCCTAATCACAACCCCTTTGTCGACACCCTCTCTCTAAACCAAACCCTTTTTCATTTTCCCCTAATCCCACCCACCATATTTACCACCTATCTTTTCTATAAAACCCATCACCCTTAACCTATTCCTACTTTTTATCTTGCAACTTTTTAGTTTCTTTTCTTTTATTTGTTTTTACAAAACTCACAACCAAGATCATCTATGGCATCCAAGATTAAATTTTTAGTTCATCCAAGTTCCTCCAAAGAACCAAGATACAAGAAGTTTGCTACACCAGTGGTTCAAGAAAGATTTCACTCCAAGTTTGAAAGTCGGAAGATTCATGAAGAACAAGGCTTTGAATACTCCAACTCTCATCAAGATTTCGGCCTTGAACCATTCATCTTCGAGAGGATTGCACATCAAAAGTGGCAAATCTTTTGCCATCAACCGGAACCGGGAAACATCTCATGGGTAAGAGAATTCTATGCTCACTCACCTAACCCAGATAATCCTTATGTTTTTGTTCGTGACAAGGCCATACTCATAAGTCCCGAAAACGTCAACACCTTTTACGGGCTTTACATTGAGAAGGACGAGCATCAAGTCTTCGTTGATCAAATCACTCCCAAGCAACTCGACAAGGTGCTTCAAGAACTCACTCAACCGGGAACTCATTGGAACGACGGTAAATACAAGGGCACGGTAAATCGCCTTCGGCTTAAACCAGAGGCAAAACTATGGAATAAGTTTATTAAAACTTCTTTAATGCCCACCATACACAATACTACCATTGATATACCACATCTTTTGCTCATACATTCTATTTTGCATAATCGCATCATTAACATTGGAAAAATTATTTGTGATGAGATTTTTGTATGCAGCTCAAAAGATAAAGGTTCTCTTTTCTTCCCTTGCTTAATTTCTAATCTTTGCAAGGAGATGCATGTCCCAAGTGAGTCCACCGATGAATAGGCCCTACCAAAGTACGGTTGGAATCAAGCACAAATCCAAAAGCTAATGGGAGAGGCACCGGGAAATTCTTCAAGGCCTCCAATTGCAGCGGCAACTCCTGCCGCCCCGGCAATCCCTAATGCCCAAGCACCTAACGCCCGGGCAACTCGGCCATCAACACCGGGACACTTTGAAGCACTCTTGCAACCATTGGCAAGCCACCTAAGGCAAATTGAAGACCGGCAACTAATGTTCATGCGGTACATGAAGGAGCACAACAATGCCGTCACCCAAGTCATCCTAGAAAAGTACCCGGACAGTCGCGTGCCGTTCCCAATCTTTCCTGTTGAGATCCTTGCCCCGGCAACCAATGAAGCAGTCGCCACGGCAACCGCAACAGATGATGCCGCGGCAACCTACATCGTACACGTACAAGCTGATGCCACAGCAACCAACCCTGAAGATGCCACAACAACCAAAGCTAAAGACATCCTGGCAACCACTGCAAAAGCCAAAGGTAAATCACCTATGCCCAAATCAACTCCTACGGAATCATTTTCTAATTTTTTAGATTCGGACGAGTCCTCCGTTGCACCAACAAAGACTGCACCAATTGAATCCTCCATGCGAAAAGCCAATGACAATGATGAAGAGGACGATGAGGACAACCCCGTATGAGGATCGATTCCACCACTGGCAACAAGAAAACAACCATCGCGTTCAAGCAAGAGAATCAAGACACCGACCAAAAGGAAACTAATCATCTACGATAACGAACTCTCAGAGTAAGTCCTCGTATGCATTTTATTTTTCGTTATTTTTATTTTTCTTTAATGCATGCATTGAGGACAATGCCTCACTCGAGTTTGGGGGGGATTGTTATTAGTAGTTACAATGTTTAGTTACATTCATCTTAAGTATTACATTTAGGATACATAAATTGCTTGCCATGCCTTTAATTGGAACAATAATTGCTTAGATTTGATGAATATTCGATGATGACTTTGCCAATGCACTTAATTGATAGAATTTTTATTCTAGGATAACCATGGAAAAACTTAGAATTTTACTATGATGCTAATTTTGATGAAACATTGTTGTGGTTTGATCGATTTAAGGAATTCTAGTGAACTTAGGTTGATAATTAACAAATTGGGGGATTAGAATAAAAATCGGATGAATGCTAGAGGTGCCCGAAATTGCCTCTAGCATGTGCTAAAAAAATTTAAATCACTAGAGGTGCCCGAAACTGGCTCTAGTATATGTTAAAAAAATTTGATAGCTAGAGCTGCCCGAAACCGGCTCTAGTCGAATAAGTTAACTTAATAAAACTAAAAACAAAACACTAGAGGTGCCCAAAAACTGGCTATTGTTAAAACATGTTAAAAAGAACCTAATGAAGTAATTTGAAAACCTATTGTTTGCATAGAATCCGAAAAATCAACTTGCACACAACTCCGCACACACTCACAAGCATTATAGTTTGATTCCGAGTAATTCCTAAGTTTTTCGAAAAATGAAAATCCAATCATACTTTGTGCCCCAGTTCAGAGAATTGAAATCAAGTTCAAAGCTAAGTTTATGAAAATTGAAGTCTTGGCAGGTAATTATTAGTTTGCATTGCTTGAGGACAACCAATAGTTCGAGTTTGGGGGTGTGATAAGTGTTCAAAAGTACTAATTTTCTTACCCTTTTTACTCAAAATATTGTTAGACTTAGGCTCATATTAGATGTATAATTAGCCATTCATGCATTAATCTATGTTTCCTTCCATCGTTGTGCTTGATTACATAACTTGGTAGTTTTTGTGGGAAAAGATGCTGCTTTGGTGTGTTTTGTGTGTACATGCAGGATCACTTGCCAAAGCAAGGCTAGAGCTAGTTGCCAGGGCAATGCATGAAGGATATGCCGAGCTAGTTGCCAGGGCAATACATGAAGGAGACGCCGAGCCAGTTGCCAGGGTAATTGTCGACAAGAGCAAAGGTGATATAGTAGTCAAAATTGATGACTAGACAAGCCCAAGATGACGTGGAGCAAAGCCCAATCCCAAAGGAATTTTATTTCCATGAAGAGATTAAAGAAGAATTAAATTCCAAGAAGATAGGAGAAGTTCTAGTAGGAATATAATTATAATAAAAAATTAAATTCTTTAAAGATAATTTAATTCCAACTTAACTTCTCCTCAAAGAAGGACTTTGACCTAGCCCTATAAATAAGAGGGAGATTTCGACAATCGAGGGGAGAGCAAGAGAGGGGAATTTTGACAACTCTAAGGAAGGCAAGAGGAGAGAATTTTCGACAAGCATCTAGGGCAAGGAGGATTTCGACAAGCCTCCTTCTTCATCTTTTTCTTTCTTGTTCGATTGGGTTCATGCTAGGGATTATTTATCTTGTTTCTTTGGAACCTAGCCATGAACTAAATCTATTTGGCTATGGTTATTGTGTTTTGTGGTTGTGAGAAACTATTGGATTTTGTTTAGGTAATAAAAGTTTGCACTTTTCTTTTTCAAGGTTTATTCATTCTTGGTTCTTATTCTTGTTTGCGAGTGAATTGGGAGAGGATCTCGTAACTTCATCTATTTATCTAATATCAGGAGAGTTAGATTCAAGAAACGAATGAATATGATCTTTATTCAATCTATTGATGGTGATGATTAATCCAACTTAGGAATAAGTCAAGGATTTCAACGGCTAAGAGGAGCGCAAGATTGGTTGTTGTTCATCCTTGATTCACGCAGGGATGTATTATCAAGGCATGCACAAGTAGCTAGAGTTTCGATTTAGGGATAAGAAGAAACCAGTGAAGAACGCTCTACCAAACCTTAAAGGTTGCTGCCCAGGCGCCCAAGTAGTTGCCCAACTAGTTGCCTAGGCAACCATCGATTAGTTGCCAAGGCAACCCCGTTGTGCAAGTTGCCGCGACAACTGAGTTGCTCGTGCACTCTTTTACCAAGACGATCCAATCGGCTATCACACCTCAACTCACGATAACCTGGCCTATATCTCTCTCATTTATTCTTTTACTTTATTGCTTTCTAGTTTAGTTATTAGTTAAACTCCTATAATCCTTTATTTGTGTTTTCACTTTTTACAGTGCAAGAGACTAGATTCTTGAAGTGGCACCAATCCCTATGGAGACGACATCTTTTACACTATAACTTGCAACGTGTATACTTGCACAATTTCGTAGCACTTATTACGCTTTTTACTCATAATATTGTTAGACTTAGGCTCATATTAGATGCATAATTAGCCATTCATGCATTAATCCATGTTTCCTTCCATCGTTGAGCTTGATTACATAACTTGGTAGTTTTTGTGGGAAAAGATGCTGCTTTGGTGTGTTTTGTGTGTATATGCAGGATCACTTGCCAAAGCAAGGCTAGAGCTAGTTGCCAGGGCAATGCATGAAGGACATGTCGAGCTAGTTGCCAGGGCAATACATGAAGGAGACGCCGAGCCAGTTGCCAGGGCAATTGTCGACAAGAGCAAAGGTGATATAGTAGTCAAAATTGATGACTAGACAAGCCCAAGATGACGTGGAGCAAAGCCCAATCCCAAAGGAATTTGATTTCCATGAAGAGATTAAAGAAGAATTAAATTCCAAGAAGATAGGAGAAGTTCTTGTAGGAATATAATTATAATAAAAAATTAAATTCTTTAAAGATAATTTAATTCCAACTTAACTTCCTCCTCAAAGAAGGACTTTGACCTAGACCTATAAATAAGAGGGAGATTTCGACAATCGAGGGGAGAGGAAGAGAGGGGA
Source organism: Hibiscus mutabilis (assembly GCA_019671005.1). Taxonomy (NCBI): domain Eukaryota; kingdom Viridiplantae; phylum Streptophyta; class Magnoliopsida; order Malvales; family Malvaceae; genus Hibiscus; species Hibiscus mutabilis. Next base: position 23,364,172 of record CM033736.1, on the reverse strand, counting down.
ATTTTGACAACTCCAAGGAAGGCAAGAGGAGAGAATTTTCGACAAGCATCTAGGGCAAGGAGGATTTCGACAAGCCTCCTTCTTCATCTTTTTCTTTCTTGTTCGATTGGGTTCATGCTAGGGATTATTTATCTCGTGTTTCTTTGGAACCTAGCCATGAACTAAATCTATTTGGCTATGGTTATTGTGTTTTGTGGTTGTGAGAAACTATTGGATTTTGTTTAGGTAATAAAAGTTTGCACTTTTCTTTTTCAAGGTTTATTCATTCTTGGTTCCTATTCTTGTTTGCGAGTGAATTGGGAGAGGATCTCGTAACTTCATCTATTTATCTAATATCAGGAGAGTTAGATTCAAGAAACGAATGAATATGATCTTTATTCAATCTATTGATGGTGAAGATTAATCCAACTTAGGAATAAGTCAAGGATTTCAACGACTAAGAGGAGCGCAAGATTGGTTGTTGTTCATCCTTGATTCACGCAGGGATGTATTATCAAGGCATGCACAAGTAGCTAGAGTTTCGACTTAGGGATAAGAAGAAACCATTGAAGAACGCTCTACCGAACATTGAAGGTTGCTGCCCAGACGCCCAAGTAGTTGCCCAACTATTTGCCTAGGCAACCATCGATTAGTTGCCAAGGCAACCCCGTTGTGCAAGTTGCCGCGACAACTGAGTTGCTCGTGCACTCTTTTACCAAGACGATCCAATCGGCTATCACACCTCAACTCACGATAACCTGGCCTATATCTCTCTCATTTATTCTTTTACTTTATTGCTTTCTAGTTTAGTTATTAGTTAAACTCCTATAATCCTTTATTTGTGTTTTTACTTTTTACAGTGCAAGAGACTAGATTCTTGAAGTGGCACCAATCCCTGTGGAGACGATATCTTTTACACTATAACTTGCAACGTGTATACTTGCACAATTGCGTAGCACTTATTACGCTTTTTACTCATAATATTGTTAGACTTAGGCTCATATTAGATGCATAATTAGCCATTCATGCATTAATCCATGTTTCCTTCCATCGTTGAGCTTGATTACATAACTTGGTAGTTTTTGTGGGAAAAGATGCTGCTTTGGTGTGTTTTGTGTGTATATGCAGGATCACTTGCCAAAGCAAGGCTAGAGCTAGTTGTCACGGCAATGCATGAAGGATATGCCGAGCTAGTTGCCAGGGCAATACATGAAGGAGACGCCGAGCCAGTTGCCAGGGCAACTGTCGACAAAAGCAAAGGTGATATGGTAGTCGAAACTGATGACTAGACAAGCCCAAGATGACGTGGAGCAAAGCCCAATCCCAAAGGAATTTGATTTCCATGAAGAGATTAAAGAAGAATTAAATTCCAAGAAGATAGGAGAAGTTCCAGTAGGAATATAATTATAATAAAGAATTATATTCTTTAAAGATAATTTAATTCCAACTTAACTTCCTCCTCAAAGAAGGACTTTGACCTAGCCCTATAAATAAGAGGGAGATTTCGACAATCGAAGGGAGAGCAAGAGAGGGGAATTTCGACAACTCCAAGGAAGGCAAGAGGAGAGAATTTTCGACAAGCATCTAGGGCAAGGAGGATTTCGACAAGCCTCCTTCTTCATCTTTTTCTTTCTTGTTCGATTGGGTTCATGCTAGGGATTATTTATCTTGTGTTTCTTTGGAACCTAGCCATGAACTAAATCTATTTGGCTATGGTTATTGTGTTTTGTGGTTGTGAGAAACTATTGGATTTTGTTTAGGTAATAAAAGTTTGCACTTTTCTATTTCAAGGTTTATTCATTCTTGGTTCTTATTCTTGTTTGCGAGTGAATTGGGAGAGGATCTCGTAACTTCATCTATTTATCTAATATCGGGAGAGTTAGATTCAAGAAACAAATAAATATGATCTTTATTCAATCTAATGATGGTGAAGATTAATCTGGCTTAGAAATAAGTCAAGGATTTCAACGGCTAAGAGGAGCGCAAGATTGGTTGTTGTTCACCCTTGATTTACGCAGGGATGTATTATCAAGGCATGCACAAGTAGCTAGAGTTTCGACTTAGGGATAAGAAGAAACCATTGAAGAACGCTCTGCCGAACCTTGAAGGTTGCTGCCCAGACGCCCAAGTAGTTGCCCAGGCAACCATCGATTAGTTGCCAAGGCAACCCCGTTGTGCAAGTTGCCAAGGCAACCCCGTTGTGCAAGTTGCCACGGCAACTGAGTTGCCCGTGCACTCTTTTACCAAGACGATCCAATCGGCTATCACACCTCAACTCACGATAACCTGGCCTATATCTCTCTCATTTATTCTTTTACTTTATTGCTTTCTAGTTTAGTTATTAGTTAAACTCCTATAATCCTTTATTTGTGTTTTTACTTTTTACAGTGCAAGAGACTAGATTCTTGAAGTGGCACCAATCCCTGTGGAGACGATATCTTTTATACTATAACTTGCAACGTGTATACTTGCACAATTGCGTAGCACTTATTACGCGCAACAATTTTTTGGCGCCGTTGCCGGGGATTGGCAATATCGACTTTGTTTTTATTTTCTTGCACTTTCTTTTTACTTTTCTTGTTTAAGATTCAAAGGGCTAACAAACTTTGGTTTTGCATTGGTATATGACCAGGGTGAGACCGACTAAACCAGAATATCCCTTTGATCCAGAAATCGAATGAACCTTAAAAAGACTTAGACGAAGGATAAGAGTAGCAATGGCTAATCAAGACGGCAATATGAATCAAGATGTTCCAGCAGGAGGAGGAGTGATTCTTGCAGGAAACAGAACTATTCGAGACTATCTTGAAGAAGATCTTGATGGACTTAATCCAGGAGTTGTCGCACCTAAAATTGAAGCCGACCACTTTGAGTTAAAACCGGTAATGTTTAATATGATCAACACAATTGGTCAATTTGGCGGATCAGCAACTGAAGATGCACGGCAACATCTGAAATCTTTCCTCGAGATTTGCAACTTGTTCAAAATACATGGAGTCACCCCCGATGTCTTACGATTAAGATTATTCCCCTATTCACTGAGGGATAGGGCGAAAGCATGGTTGAATAGCATTCATGCCGGATCAATAGCATCTTGGACCGATCTTTGTCGTGATTTCCTTGCTCGATTTAATCCTACAAATTTGACTGATAAGCTTCGTAACGACATTACTTCTTTTCGGCAGGCAGATGATGAATCCATGTACGAGGCTTGGGAGCGATATAGAGAACTTATACACAAATGCCCCTACACAGATTCCCGGTGTGGACTCAAGTAACAATGTTTTACATGAATACACCAACAAGGATGATGCTAGATGCCTCGGCAAACGTCATACTCCTAGATAAGTCACCGGAGGAAGCAATGCAAATTTTAAACAGGCTGGCCAAGAATTATTATCAATTCCCATCTACTAGAAGAGGAGGAGTTAGACGCCAAGCCACAATACATGAACTAGGATCATCAGATTCAATTTCGGCACAATTGGCCACTTTAACCAAGATGGTCCAGAAGATGCAAAAACCAAACAACACACATGAAGTCAAGGTAATGGATTCTTTTTGTGAGTTATGTGGCGATAACCATGATTCATCTGAATGTATGCAGAATCCGGAATCCAGCTTCTATGTGGGGAATTACAATCGGAACAATAATGTGATGTCCAATACATACAATCCAGCTTGGAATAAGCACCCGAATTTTTCATGGAGTAATCCCAACAATGCTCTAAACCAGAACAATCAGAATGCACAAGCATCAGGATTCCAGCAGAATATGCCACGGAAACAGTTGCCGCAGCAACAACCGACAACATCTAGTTCTTTGGAAAATTCTCTAAATGCTTTTATGATGAAAACTGAATCTTATATGGCTGAGAATAGTAACTTCATAAAAAGAACTGATGCTTTTATTAATAGGACAGATATGAGATTGCAAAACCAAGAGGCGGCAATCAAATCATTGGAAAATCAAGTCGGACAGTTTGCTCAAAATCTGAATACTAGACCGCAAGGAGGTTTACCTAGCGATACCGAAGTCACAAGAGGAACTGGCCATGAGCAATGTAAGGCAACCACCACTAGAAGTGGCCAACAACTTAGAGAGGCTCAAGCCCGCTCATCAAACAAAACTCCACAAAAAGATCAAGACGAACCTAGCGGCAAAGCCTCAGATGCTGAACCAGGAATTGCCTCGGCAACTGACGATAAAGATGCCTCAGCAACTTGTGATAAGCATTCCTCGGCAACCCTAGTTGATAACGCCTCGGCAACTCCAGTTGTCCCGGCAATATCGTCAATCAGGTTCCAAACCAATGAAAGGATCGAAGATATCCGACTTCCACCACCATTCCCACAAAGGTTGAAGCGACAAAAGCAAGAATATCAATTCAAGAAGTTTCTTGATATCCTAAAGCAAGTCCACATCAACTTGCCATTGGTGGAAGCAATTGAACAAATGCCAAACTATGCCAAGTTTCTTAAAGACATTGTGTCCAAGAGAACAAGTCTAGGAGAGTTTGAAACAGTTGCCGCAACAGAGGGATGCATGGCAATGTTGCACAATCGTATGCCATCCAAATTGAAGGATCCCGGAAGTTTCACAATACCCTGTTCTATTGGAAATCACTATATCGAGAAAGCATTATGCGACCTTGGGGCTAGCATAAACTTGATGCCTAAATCGGTTTTCCAGAAACTAGGAATCAGGAAGGCAAGACCTACAACAGTTATGCTACAGCTAGCTGACAGATCCTATGTGCATCCAGAGGGAAAAATCGAGGACATACTGGTAAAAGTTGATAAATTTATTTTCCCGCTGACTTTATTGTTTTGGATTGTGAAGTAGATGAGCATGCACCTATCATTCTCGGGAGACCATTCCTAGCAACAGGGAGAACCTTGATCGATGTTGAAAAGGGAGAACTCGCAATAAGGGTGAGTGACCAGCAAGTTAAACTAAATGTGTTCCAAACACTAAGGCATGCCGATGATTGAGAAGAATGCCAACTTCTTCATGCCACGGCAGAGTTTAACTTCGACGAGGAATTTAGTTGCCTCGGCAACTACATTGCCGATCAAGAGGAACCTGAGGAGTATGAAGAACCGGTCGATGATGAACAACAAGAAGAGGCAAATTGGCTAGTCAATCGACCAGGTACATACTTTGAACCACTGGATTACTCAGGTAAGGAAGGTAAACTCGAAAAACCCTCTATTGAGCAACCACCGATTCTTGAGTTGAAACAATTGCCAGAGCAACTAAAATATGCATACTTAGGAACCAATAATACATTGCCTGTAATTATTTCTTCTAAGTTAAAGCCTGAGTAGGAAAAGAAGCTGATCAAGATGTTGAAGCTACACAAAAAGGCAATAGGGTGGACAATTGCCGACTTGAAGGGAATTAGCTCGGTAGTATGCATGCACAAGATTTTGTTGGAAGATGATCACAAACCTTCAATTGAGGCCCAGAGGAGACTGAATCATGCCATTAAAGGGGTTGTAATGAAAGAAATCATCAAGTGGCTTGACGCCGGCATTATATACCCTATCTTTGATAGTACATGGGTAAGTCCGGTACAATGTGTTCCGAAAAGGGAGGTATAACGGTGGTAAGTAATGAAAACAATGAACTCATTCCAACCAGGACTGTGACCGGTTGGAGGGTTTGTATGGATTATCGAAAGCTAAACAAAGCCACTAGGAAAGATCACTTCCCATTACCCTTTATTGATCAAATGCTTGACCGTCTTGCAGGTAAACCCTTTTATTGTTTTCTTAATGGTTATTCAGGTTACAATCAAATTGCCATAGCACCAGAAGATCAAGAAAAGACAACCTTCACATGCCTATACAGTACTTATGCCTTCCGAAGGATGCCGTTCGAATTGTGTAACGCCCCAGCAACCTTCCAAAGATGCATGATGGCACTCTTTTCAGACATGGTCGAAGAATTCCTTGAGATCATCATGGATGATTTTTCTGTTTTTGGTAATGACTTCGACAGTTGTCTCGACAATTTAGAGAGGGTGTTGGCAAGATGTGAAGAAACTGATTTAATCCTCAATTGGGAGAAATGCCATTTTATGGTAGATGAAGGAATAGTGCTTGGCCACAAGATTTCATCCAAGGGAATTGAAGTAGACAAAGCCAAGGTGGACGTGATCGAGAGATTACCCCCACCAAGTTCGGTTAAAGGAATTCGAAGTTTTCTTGGACATACAGGTTTTTACAGGAGGTTTATTCATAATTTTTCTAACATCACTAAACCCTTGTACAATTTGCTTGAACATGATAAAGTCTTCGATTTTGATGATTCTTGCACCCAAGCATTCAAAACCCTAAAGAAAAAGCTTGCCTCGGCACCCATTGTCGTTCCACCAGATTGGACGCTACCTTTTGAGCTCATGTGTGATGCAAGTGATTTCGTGGTAGGAGCAGTCCTAAGCCAATGCACAGGTAAGACCTTCCATGTGATATACTACGCTAGTAAAACTCTTAATAGTGCTCAAATGAATTACACAACAACGGAGAAAGAGTTACTAACTGTAGTTTTCGCATTTGACAAGTTCCGATCCTATTTGATTGGTACAAAGGTAATTGTTCATACGGACCATTCGACAATCAAATATCTATTTGCTAAAAAAGATGCCAAACCTCGTTTGATTCTTTGGATATTACTTTTACAAGAATTTGATATTGAAATTAAGGACAGTAAAGGAACAGAAAATCAAGTGGCCGATCACTTATCACGTTTGGAACGCAGTAGGAAGGAGGACGCGGATCTAGAGAAATGCGATGCATTCCCGGATGAACAACTTTTAGTTGCATCGACAACCATGGACGCGCATGCCTCGGCAACCCTCGACGCCTCGGTAACCATGGACGCACACGCCTCGGCAACTCTCGACGCCGCAGCAGCCTTTAACGTGCACGCCTTGGCAATTTTGGGAGTAGTCGCCACGGCAGCACATGCCTCGGTAATACCCTGGTACGCGGATTTAGTTAATTTCCTTGTTTGTGGTATTTTACCTTATGGCATTACTCACCAAGGGAAGAAGCGGCTCCGCCATGATGCTAAGCATTACTTTTGGGACGAGCCTCTTTTGTTTAAACAATGTGCAGATCAGGTTATACGCCGATGTGTCCCTGAAGAAGAGCAACAGAATGTACTCCGAAAATGCCATTCTTCACCCTATGAAGGACATTTTGGAGGAACTCGCACCGCGGCCAAAGTTTTGCAATCCGGTTTGTATTGGCCAACATTGTACAAAGATGCCCAAGACTTTTACAAGCAATGTGATCGTTGCCAGAGGACGGGCAATATCTCTAGACGACATGAGATGCCACTCTAGAACATCATCGAGATGAAATTGTTCGATGTGTGGGGGATCGATTTTTTGGGACCTTTCCCATCTTCATTCGGCAACCTCTACATCTTACTTGCCGTCAACTACGTGTCTAAATAGGTTGAGGCAGCTGCAGTTCCCAACAACGATTCCAAGACCGTGCAACGATTCTTGCAGAAAAACATATTTACACGGTTTAGGATGCCGAGAGCAATTATCAGTGACGAAGGCAAGCATTTTGACAACAGACTAATTTCCAAGATGTTGCAACGCTTCGGCATATCACACAAGATCGCCACGGCATATCACCCACAAACCAACGGGCAAGCAGAAATTTCCAACCGAGAATTGAAGGGTATACTCGAGAAAGTTGTAAATCCCTCTAAGAAGGATTGGTCATTAAGACTAGACGACGCACTTTGGGCATATCGCACTGCATTCAAAACACCCTTAGGTATGTCCCCCTTCCGACTTGTCTATGGCAAAACATGTCATCTACCGGTGGAAATCGAACACAAGGCATACTGGGCAATCAAGACCGTGAATATGGATTGGGAAAGTGCCAGCCAAAAGCGTTTGATAGATCTCAACGAGATAGAAGAATTTTGTGCACTCGCCTATAACAATGCACGAATCTACAAGGAGAAAACAAAGCGATGGCATGAGAAGAAACTATTGCCACGGCAATTCATGCCAGGGCAACTAGTTCTCCTATTCAATTCTCGGCTAAAACTTTTCCCAGGAAAGCTGAAATCAAGATGGTCGGGACCATTCGAAGTTGTCAAACCATTCTCCCATGGTGCCGTGATAATCAAGTCCATCTCTGACAACCATGAATTCAAAGTTAATGGAAAAAGATTGAAGCACTACAATGGTGCCCATGTGGAACGTAACAAAGAAGTGGTCAATTTAGGAGATGCATGAGCATGCTCTCCCTTTGATTTTATTTTTATTTTTATTTTTTTCCAATTAATATTTTTTTTTGAATTTTTTATTTTTATTATTTCCGATTATTATTATTCTTTAGGATAGATTTTTTTATTTATTTATTAGTTTATCTTTAATTTTAATCCTTATTTGATTTGTCTTTGAATTGTAGGAAAAAAAGTTCAAGATAAAGAGGAATTTTAATCCAAGTAGGAAAACATCTTCAACAAGGAAACTAATGGGCTGAATCTAAGGCTTACATAAAGCCTCCAATTTACCCTAATAACAACCCCTTTGCCGTCACCCTCTCTCTAAACCAAACCCTTTTTCGTTTTCCCCTAATCCCACCCACCATATTTACCACCTATCGTTTCTATAAAACCCATCACCCTTAACCTATTCCTACTTTTTATCTTGCAACTTTTTAGTTTCTTTTCTGTTCTTTTATTTGTTTTTACAAAAACCACAACCAAGATCACCTATGGCATCCAAGATTAAATTTTTAGTTCATCCAAGTTCCTCCAAAGAACCAAGATACAAGAAGTTTGCTACACCGGTGGTTCAAGAAAGATTTCACTCCAAGTTTGAAAGCCGGAAGATTCATGAAGAACAAGGCTTTGAATACTCCAACTCTCATCAAGATTTCGGCCTTGAACCATTCATCTTCGACAGGATTGCACATCAAAAGTGGCAAATCTTTTGCCATCAACCGAAACCGAGAAACATCTCATGGGTAAGAGAATTCTATGCTCACTCACCTAACCCGGATAATCCTTATGTTTTTGTTCGTGACAAGGCCATACTCATAAGTCCCGAAAATGTCAACACCTTTTACGGGCTTTACATTGAGAAGGACGAGCATCAAGCCTTCGTTGATCAAATCACTCCCAAGCAACTCGACAAGGTGCTTCAAGAACTCACTCAATCGGGAACTCATTGGAACGACGATAAATACAAGGGCACGATAAATATTCGGCTTAAACCCGAGGCAAAACTATGGAATAAGTTTGTTAAAACTTCTTTAATGCCCACCACACACAATACTACCGTTGATATACCACGTCTTTTGCTCATACATTCTTTTTTGCATAATCGCATCATTAACATTGGAAAAATTATTTGTGACGAGATTTTTGTATGCAGCTCAAAAGATAAGGGTTCTCTTTTCTTCCCTTGCTTAATTTCTAATCTTTGCAAGGAGATGCATGTCCCAAGTGAGTCCACCGATGAAAAGGCCCTACCAATGTCCGGTTGGAATCAAGCACAAATCCAAAAGCTAATGGGAGAGGCACCGGGAAATTCTTCAAGGCCTCCAATTGTCGCGGCAACTTCTGCCGCCCCAGAAATCCCTAATGCCCAAGCACCTAAAGCCCGGGCAACTCAGCCATCAACACCGGGACACTTTGAAGCACTCTTGCAACCATTGGCAAGCCACCTAAGGCAAATTGAAGACCGGAAACTAATGTTCATGCGGTACATGAAGGAGCACAACAATGCCATCACCCAAGTCATCCTAGAAAAGTACCCGGACAGTCGCGTGCCGTTCCCAATCTTTCCTGTCTAGATCCTTGCCCCGGCAACCAATGAAACAGTCGCCACGGCAACCGAAACAGATGATGCCGCGGTAACCTGCATCGTACACGCACAAGCTGATGCCACGACAACCAAAGCTAAAGACATCTTGGCAACCACTGCAAAAGCCAAAGGTAAAGCACCTATGCCCAAATCAACTCCTACGGAATCATTTTCAGATTTTTTAGATTCGGACAAGTCCTCCGTTGCACCAACAAAGACCGCACCAATTGAATCCTCCAAGCGAAAAGCCAATGACACTGATTAAGAGGACGATGAGGACAACCCCATACGAGGATCGATTCCACCACCGGCAACAAGAAAACAACCATCGCGTTCAAGCAAGAGAATAAAGACACCGACCAAAAGGAAACTAATCATCTACGATAATGAACTCTCAGTGTAACCCTGAAATTGGCTCTAGTATGTGTTAAAAAAATTTGATAGCTAGAGGTGCCCGAAACCGGCTCTAGTCGAATAAATTAACTTAATAAAACTAAAAACAAAACACTAGAGGTGCCCAAAAACTGGCTCTAGTAAAAACATGTTAAAAAGAACCCAATGAAGTAATTTGAAAACCTGTTGTTTGCATAGAATCCAAAAAATCAACTTGCACACAACTTCACACACACTCACAAGCATTATAGTTTGATTCCGAGTAATTCCTAAGTTTTCCAAAAAATGAAAAGCCAATAATACTTTGTGCCCCAGTTTAGAGAATTGAAATCAAGTTCAAAGCTAAGTTTGTGAAAATTGAAGTCTTGGCAAGTAATTATTAGTTTGCATTGCTTGAGGACAAGCAATAGTTCGAGTTTGGGGGTGTGATAAGTGTTCAAAAGTACTATTTTTCTTACCCTTTTTACTCATAATATTGTTAGACTTAGGCTCATATTAGATGCATAATTAGCCATTCATGCATTAATCCATGTTTCCTTCCATTGTTGAGTTTGATTACATAACTTGGTAGTTTTTGTGAGAAAAGATGCTGCTTTGGTGTGTTTTGTGTGTATATGCAGGATCACTTGGCAAAGCAAGGCTAGAGCTAGTTGCCAGGGCAATGCATGAAGGATATGTCGAGCTAGTTGCCAGGGCAATACATGAAGGAGACGCCAAGCCAGTTGCCAGGGCAATTGTCGACAAGAGCAAAGGTGATATGGTAGTCGAAATTGATGACTAGACAAGCCCAAGATGACGTGGTGCAAAGCCCAATCCCAAAGGAATTTGATTTCCATGAAGAGATTAAAGAAGAATTAAATTCCAAGAAGATAGAAGAAGTTCTAGTAGGAATATAATTATAATAAAGAATTATATTCTTTAAAGATAATTTAATTCCAACTTAACTTCCTCATCAAAGAAGGACTTTGACCTAGCCCTATAAATAAGAGGGAGATTTCGACAATCGAAAGGAGAGCAAGAGAGGGGAATTTCGACAACTCCAAGGAAGGCAAGAAGAGAGAATTTTCGACAAGCATCTAGGGAAAGGAGGATTTCGACTTAGGGATAAGAAGAAACTTTGAAGAACACTCTGTCGAACCTTGAAGGTTGCTGCCCAGACGCCCAAGTAGTTGCCCAAGTAGTTGCCCAGGCAACCATCAATTAGTTGCCAAGGCAACCCCGTTGTGCAAGTTGCCACGGCAACTGAGTTGCCCGTGCACTCTTTTACCAAGACGATCCAATCGGCTATCACACCTCAACTCACGATAACCTGGCCTATATCTCTCTCATTTGATCTCATTTATTCTTTTACTTTATTGCTTTCTAGATAAGTGTTCAAAAGTACTATTTTTCTTACCCTTTTTACTCATAATATTGTTAGACTTAGGCTCATATTAGATGCATAATTAGCCATCCATGCATTAATCCATGTTTCCTTCCATCGTTGAGCTTGATTACATAACTTGGTAGTTTTTGTGGGAAAATATGCTGCTTTGGTGTGTTTTGTGTGTACATGCAGGATCACTTGCCAAAGCAAGGCTAGAGCTAGTTGCCAGGGCAATACATGAAGGATATGCCGAGCTAGTTGCCAGGGCAATACATGAAGGATACGCCAAGCAAGTTGCCAAGGCAATTGTCGACAAGAGCAAAGGTGATATGGTAGTCGAAATTGATGACGAGACAAGCCCAAGATGACGTGGAGCAAAGCCCAATCCCAAAGGAATTTGATTTCCATGAAGAGATTAAAGAAGAATTAAATTCCAAGAAGATAGGAGAAGTTCTAGTAGGAATATAATTATAATAAAGAATTATATTCTTTAAAGATAATTTAATTCCAACCTAACTTTCTCCTCAAAGAAGGACTTTGACCTAGCCCTATAAATAAGAGGGAGATTTCGACAATCGAGGGGAGAGCAAGAGAGGGGAATTTTGACAACTCCAAGGAAGGCAAGAGGAGAGAATTTTCGACAAGCATCTAGGGCAAGGAGGATTTCGACAAGCCTCATTCTTCATCTTTTTCTTTCTTGTTCGATTGGGTTCATGCTAGGGATTATTTATCTTGTGTTTCTTTGGAACCTTGCCATGAACTAAATCTATTTGGCTATGGTTATTGTGTTTTGTGGTTGTGAGAAACTATTGGATTTTGTTTAGGTAATAAAAGTTTGCACTTTTCTATTTCAAGGTTTATTCATTCTTGGTTCTTATTCTTGTTTGTGAGTGAATTGGGAGAGAATCTCGTAACTTCGTCTATTTATCTAATATCGGGAGAGTTAGATTCAAGAAACGAATGAATATGATCTTTATTCAATCTATTGATGGTGAAGATTAATCTGGCTTAGGAATAAGTCAAGGATTTCAACGGCTAAGAGGAGCGCAAGATTGGTTGTTGTTCACCCTTGATTCACGCAGTGATGTATTAACAAGGCATGCACAAGTAGCTAGAGTTTCGACTTAGGGATAAGAAGAAACCATTGAAGAACGCTCTGTCGAACCTTGAAGGTTGCTGCCCAGACGCCCAAGTAGTTGCCCAACTAGTTGCCCAGGCAACCATCGATTAGTTGCCAAGGCAACCCCGTTGTGCAAGTTGCCACGGCAACTGAGTTGCCCGTGCACTCTTTTACCAAGACGATCCAATCGGCTATCACACCTCAACTCACGATAACCTGGCCTATATCTCTCTCATGTGATCTCATTTATTCTTTTACTTTATTGCTTTCTAGTTTAGTTATTAGTTAAACTCCTATAATCCTTTATTTGTGTTTTTACTTTTTACAGTGCAAGAGACTAGATTCTTGAAGTGGCACCAATCCATATGGAGACGATATCTTTTATACTATAACTTGCAACGTGTATACTTGCACAATTGCGTGGCACTTATTACGCACAACAACTACCGATCTTTTTGGACTCACGCTACTAAGGCTGTTTTTTTTTTTAAATTTGGGGATTCACGCCGAAAATGGCTGCCGATCTTTCTAGACTCACGCTACTATGGTTGCCGAAATCTTTCTCAATTTAATGAAATCCACTTCTTAATACTCTTTGATAATTCTTCAAGTACCTGTCCAAAACAAGCAAAAATTAACATGCCCCTATCTATATGATGCATGCAATGTAATGCTTTCTTTCTCCTATTTTTTTCTCTTTTCTCTCTTTTATTTTTCTTTTTTTTCTCTTTTTCCCTTCAATTTCTTCTTATTTTTCCTTTTTCTTTTCTTTTTTTCTCCCTCTCTTTCTTTCTCTCTTTCTCTCTTTCTTTTTTCTTCTCTTTTTCCTTCAGCCCTTTTTTGTTCTAAAGTCTTACACCCTGAAAGGTCGTTCCTCAGATTTCTTCATCTCTTTACTTCTTCACTTTATGCTCTTAAATCCTTATTTGATCAATCACTTCGAATCTAGATAAACATATTTTCAAACCTTTTTTGTACGGAAGGATTTCTTGTCTTCAGGGTTATCACCCGTCTTCATAAATGATCTTCTGGTTCTTATGTTATTCTTATAAGAACCCTTGTCATCTTCTTCGCTTGGCATTTCCCATTCAACCATGGGCTCCACTGCTTTGAATTTTCTGACCCATCATACAGAGCCTTGATCTATTTCTAGTCACCAGGGTGAGCCAAAATGCTTCCATCCCCTGAGCTCATCCTTGATCTTCCCGTAGCATTTCGACGGGAACTAACTCTCGGTCCCTATGCTTTAAATCTCATCATCATTCATTTTTTAAGTAATGCAAAAGGCAATTTACTTGTGTATATTTCAAAAAATAATGATTGTTTGAAAAGATAACAGTCATTTTGAAAATCACAACTTGGAAGGGATACCAAACATTTTGAAAACATTGTTTGGAACAAATGGTAAACATCTTTTTTCTTTTTTTTCTTTTTTTAAGGACCAAACATTTTTAAAAAATTAATGTTTGGAGAATGGTAAACAAAATTCGAAGTATATTTTCAAACATTTTAAAAACTAATGTTTGGGGGAAATGGTAAACATCAAAACTTTGGGAGAAAATGTCAAACCTTTTAAAAACATGTTTGCCCCCAAAATATCAAACACCATAGCACATCTGCTTCAAATTGCCAGAGATCAACTCTAATGAAGCGCATATTTAGAAGATCTTGACCATTGTGGAGATATATGCAAATCTATAGTTTCTTCTGGTCTAATAGGCTTTTGAGAGGAACAAGCCTACCTAGTTTCTGCCCCGTTTAAAGTGGCTCTCTTAATCTCACCATGCCCCATCCTTCCCTCATTTAGGTATCGATAAGCACTTCGAAGTTTGACGTTCCTTGAAGCAAAGTTAACCCTTATAGGCGGAATGAAATCTGAAGACATTCTCATTCAACTTGGATATCTATGGATGATCAAAATGGTCTTTGGGGGCTTGTAATGTAGGCCTTTGGTTTATGGTTAAGTGAAACAATATTTCTGTACTTGTGTAACTTGGATATGCCCATTATTACTTCCTTTTTTTGGATCACTCTAAACTTCCCGTTTTTGGGTTTTCATCCTAGAGTTCACTTCCTTTCTTTTTTACTGTAGGCTGCCTTGCATTCTGGCTATGTACTGATGTTCGTTTTCTGTTCAAGAATGTTTGATCCTCCAAAACTCCTCGAAACTGAGATTTCATGAATAAAGGACTACGAATACATTTCTGGAAATTCTTGTGATTGGAACGCCCAGATAAAATGTTATTCTTTCTTTCTTCTTTTCTCTTCTTTTTTCTTTTCTTCTTTTTCACTTTTTCTCTTGGATCGCTCTAAACTGCCCATTTTTGGGTTTTCACCCTAGAGGTCACTTCCTTCTTCTGTACCTTCAGATCAGTGTATTTTGGTTGGATATTGATGCCAGCATGCTCAGGCAAACTACTTTTTTTCTTCATTTTCAGGATCACTCTAGACTGCCCATTTTTGGGTTTTCACCCTAGAGGTCATTTCCTTTTTCGAAATTGGCAATCTTCGAGCCGACTTGTCTTGACTTGGCTTCAATTCTAATTTTCAAAACTGATATTTACTTGAAATGTGGATTCCTTGTGTCTCTTGCTCATAGTTGAAGTCTCGTTCTTGTATTGTTTGATCTGTGTGTGAAGCATATACAATATTCTTTCTTTCTTTTTCTTTTTTCACTTTTTCTTTTCTTTTTTTCTCTTTTTATCTTCCTTTTATCTCTCTCTTTTTCTTCTTTTTTTTATTTTATTTTTTTCTTTTCTTCTCTTTTTTTTGTTTTGTTTTCTTTTTTCTTTTTTGTTTTAGACTGACCATTTTGGGTTTTTAGCCTTGAATCTCTTTCTTCTTATTCGAGTCTATAAATATATCCTCGAATCAACATGTATCTATACTGGGTATTGATTCTATCTTCCGCTCGAAGTTAATTGTCTCTCTGTAACTCTTCTGATATTTACTCAATCTGGATTGCTTTGGCCTTCTGATTGCCAGTTCTCTTTTTTTCTTTGGTTTTTTGTTTGGACATATCCTTGTTTTCAACCACTTTCTTCTGATGATTTTCTGATCTTCGTATCCAATCTGTCTGGTCTCATCACTGTCTTCTGGTAAAGTAAAAGAATATCATTCGTCGTCACATTCACAGATGTCCTGAGAAAGCCTTCAGGGGGTAGAGGTTTAGGGTCAACTCTCATTTCAAGGATCTTAAACGACAAATGCCTGAGAAGATAAATTCCTAAAATGGGAGCTGCCCATTGTCTAAACTCTCGCTTTGTTCCTCTGTTGGCCTAAGAAAACTAGCAGATACTCACATTTACAGTATCCTCACAACATTCAATCTCTTCTAAATATATGCAACTTAGAGTTGATCTTTGGATCTGAAGCAAATGTATTGTTGCATTCAAAATTCAAGGACCTAGTATAGAAATGATATATACATATGTCCATTCAAAAATGCGTGTATATGCATATGGGAGAACAAAAACTACCCCATAAAAATAAAATGTTTAAAGAATCAAGAATGTAAAAATGCTTTCTAAATGGAAATGTGATTTTTAATTCTAAAAAATATCTGTTTGAGAGTTTTTTTTTCAAAGTATTGAGAATTTCTTTGTGAACTGATGGGAAAACCATAGGGACCTCCGGACTACCTCCCAAGTACTAACTCATTCCGGTCCTTTGTAGTGTAGGCTTACCTCTTCTCTTGTTTTTCCATCGCTGGATTAGCTCTCTCGTCATGACTCCCTCGTCAACTAGCTTCTTGATTTTTTCTATTAACGACCCTAAATTTCTTAGTGTCATGCCTCGGCGCCTCAATGTAGAACTCACATATACTATATGGATCAAAACTGTGAGCAGATGAGCTGGGCGTAATCTTTATCGGCCTTGAGGTAAGGTACTAACCCTTGACCAGATGAGGCCATATGTCCGAGATGAAATACTCTGAATATCTCTAAATATGTACTTGTTCGAGGAATTTTTCTCGGTGATTCGGAGGAATCTGCCTGTCTTCTTCTCTTACAATCACGAGAACCTTCAAAAGTGGTACCCATTTATCTCTTTCTTTCTTTCTGCTCCTAAGCATGTCTGGTCTTTTAAACTTAGGTCCCAGAGTGCATGTTCGATTCTCTCTCCGATTGTCATGAAGTCCTCAAAGCTGGCATTCATTTTCCCGAGCACCTTATCAAAGAACAAATAAGAAATGTGGCATGGAAGTCATTTTCCTCTTCATCTACGGGAGGCTGCACCTGGGTCGTTAAACACAGACACCTCAGAGCACATTCCTTGAAGCTTTCATCAGGTTTCATCTTTGTACCCTGGAGATACTGACGACTTGGTGCTAGGTCCAAAGCATATCATATCACGGTAGGTCCTGCTAGACTGTCGGGGAAGTAGTGGATCGGTAATTTTTCAATGCAGCCCTCCATCTTTTTGCAGAATATGGTCACGTGAATCTTGGGGCATCTTGTTCCGTTATCATACGCAAATCTGGGAATCTTTGGAATCCGGAGGAACGACCAAATCAGGGTTCAAATAGAGCTTTCTTGCATCAAAGGCATCAAACTTCTTTTTTTCACTCTCTTTTTCTCTCGAGTCTATCTTCTAACTGCTCGAATCTTGATTTTTGAGTGTGTTCAATTCTTTTATTCACGATAAAACTCTAATTGTTCTTTGGATTACCCCCAAAAATTTTATGCAAGGTAATGATAATGTTATGTAAAATATGCCATGACTGTACAATGTAATGCAATGCAATCCTAAAATATAAACATGAATGTAGTAAGGTATTGATTCCAAAAGTGATCCCCATAGAACGACGTCCATTGAGGCCAAAAGGTTTCATTATATCAGATATTAGATATTTACAGTTACTGATAAGCTTCAGTGTCTACTTTATTAACTTCATCCAGTAGTCTGGTCAGCTTGCCCCCCAGGTCCAACACTTGGTCCATGTTCTGACTAAGCCTGCCACCTTGTTGAGCCGCCTTACTTGCTCGGGTAATATCGATCTTCGGGTCTTCATCTATCCCCTGCTTAGTCTTTCGCAGCTTGGAAGTTGTTCCTACAACATTTTCAGCAGCAACCTGTTTGTTAACTTCTACATGAACCTCGTATTCACGCAAAGAAGTCTCGAGCTATTCCACTTACTCCTTACTTTCCAACTGAAGAGTGTTGGATTGTCATTGCTCTGTCGTAAACTTGTTTCCAAAACTCTTGTTAATGGCTAAGTTATTTTGTAGCTCGTCTCTGGAGACTATCGTACCTATTCCCAATTTCCTCAAACTTACCTGATAATAGCCTGACTTGATTCTCGCTTGACTAGTTTCTCTTCTTCCAATATTCTGAGTCATCCTTCAACTGACAACATCGTTCATCTATTGTTTAAAGGTGACCCAATCTGATATTCTTAAACACTCAGTAAAGCTTCTGGTGATCATTCTACAAATTCAATTTTATCCAAGTTATCTCTCTCTTATCTCAGCTGGCTGAACTCGAAAGAATATCCCTCTCCTGGGATGCCCCTATCTCCGATCTTCAAATTTAACTCGCTTGAGTGACCCACTTCGGTATTACTCGAACTTTGGCCTGGATATCGATTCTTCCTCGAATTTTCCCCTTGGGTGATTGTTAGCTCACTATAGAATTGGGGAACTCCGTCTTTGAAACCCAAAATTCTCATCGCCATAAGATCTTGAACTTGTTCCTCAGGGCCCCGCAATCCTCAATACTGTGACCCAAACTTCCTAATGGTAATTGCCTCTAGCACGTGTGTCATAATCTCCCGGATAAGACAGTCTTTTCGCTAGAGACTTCACCGAGGTAATAAGGCTCTTCTCGATCAACATTAGGAGTAGTTCAGTGTACCTCATATGAATCGAGATGTACTTATTTTCATTACTTGCTTCTCGGGTTTCTTCTGGATCGAGCTCTACTTTTTGAAAGCCCGACTCAGACATACCTTCTGCCTGTGTATTGATGCGGATCACAAGAGGGTTCAATTTGTCGTATTTGGCTAGCTTGGAGGTAGAATTCTGACTATCCTGCTCTCTATTATGATCCTTAATCGATTCTTCTTTCGGTTCGATGGATCGCTTACCTTTCGTCAAAGTATTCATCTGATTCATCACTTCTTCCCTCTGCTTCTTTCAACTGTTGCACTTTACTTTGCTCATTACCAGTACCGTGTCTCCTTACCGTGTCTGACCTGAAGTCTTCAGATGGTTCCTCTTCTATTGTCTCTGATCTTGTTCTGGGACAAAACTTTGGATCTGTGCCCTCTAATATCTGACCAGACGACCATTTGCCAATTATGAACGATTTCTAAGATTTGAGAAACCAATTCGGGAATCAATACCCTATAAATGCGAGAATGCATACAAATGCGGTGTTGATTCTCGAACAGTCTTTAAAAAACTTTCAATAGAGAAAATGTCTGTTTGCAAGAAATTAATAATGAATTACAGATAACAGTTGGATTTATTCTAGAGACCTTGAATTCGGAAAGCAAAACCTGTACTCCACGTCTCGACATCATCTTCAGGATGATGGATGACTTCGTCTTCTCCTCTTATTCTATTTTATGGACTCGTGACGTCATGATCTTTATTTTTGTGGCTTTTGAAAAGGACATCAACAAGTGCATGCATAATGCAGACAAGATCTTTTCTTTTGTAGATCTGGGTGCAAACGAATAATACGTCTAAACAGGGATGGATTCTATCGATCCTAGGGGAGTACTTTAAAACTTTTTAAGGTTTAAATTAAAATTCTCAAGGATCATTTGGTTTAAAAATTTCCCCTTTTTTATTATCAAAAAGTTTTAACTTACTTAAAATATAAAACTTTTAGGTTTCTTTTTGTTATTATTATTCTGAAAGTTTTAGGAGGGAAAAAGACTCAAAGCAAAATAATAATATTTTCAATTTTTTTCTTAAAGGGGTTAAATTAAAATCGTTGAGATTTTTACAAACGGGTTAAATGTGAAGATTTAAAATTGGGGTTCTGCGGCCCTGACTGAATCTTCTGCTTCGTACGTTCCTTACTATCGTACCATCTTCTTTCTCGATTGGTCTTTGCTCGGTCTAACTTGATATTGTAATATTATCGTTTCCGGCAAAGCAGACTTTTTCTATTTTGAAAGCCTTTTAATGAACTGTTCTTGAATCAACACCATGTCATGATATGCAACATGAATGCAAATAAAGGCGTTGATTCCGCTAGTAATCACCCTTTCGAACGACTTTCATGGCAACTAAAGGGTCCAGATTACAAAAAGGGTCCACATTACAAAATGAGTCCCTATTACAAAAAGTCTTAATTACAAAACAAAGCTTTACACATAAGCCCTAGCTCTACCTCCTAGCTCCTCGATAGCTCTGAGCAACTTGATAAACCTTGGTGCTTCTTCCATGTTCGGGGTTACGAAAGGTCGGAGAGCCGCAGCTTCGGTAGCTAAGTCATTCACACGCCTTGCAATTCGTTGTATGTCCACGATCAGGGTCTCGTGTGTATACTTTGGCACTACACGCTTGCTCGGCAAATTGTTACCTCGGATCTGTTGATTAATCTCTGACCAATGTCGCACGACTGGATCGATGCCATCCTTCTTAAGACACCTTTTTCCATGATGAAAGATTTTCTAATCGGGCAAACCACTTGAATCAACGCCTCTATGTAATGTGGATGCAATGATAATGCAACAAAAGTATGTGTAAAATAAAAGTAAAAATAAAACACAAAAAGAAATGAGTTAGTACCGGATAGAAAAATAAATACATAAATAAAATGACAAATTAAATAAGGTAAACAAAACCAAACAACTCTATTTATCCCGTCTAAAACACCTAAGGTTATCCGCATGGCTCTAAAGGGGTGGGTTTCTATATGTTCTATACATGCAGTGTTGGTGCTAAAGGTACCTGAACTGTTCTTGTTATCCCCTACTAAGGGTAGTAAGGCCCCTGATCATCACCCATTATAGGATCCTTTCAACTGGATTCAATTCAGGGGGACCCATTCCCTTATGCCTACACGAAGGAACGATATCCTTACGAAAGCATAAGGTACTCGAGTCCCGAAGGTACTTGCTAGGCCTACACGGAGGAACGATATCCTCGCGAAAGCATTAGTGTTTTCCCCACACTTAAAAAAAAGACGAGTTTATATGCCAAATTTTAAATGCGTTAAAATAAACGTGCAATTATAACGGAATGTTAATTTAATAGTCACTTTAATCCGAAACTTCCGATATTAGTAAAGCGGTAATTATTTTAAAAAGCTTGACTCTCTTTATTTTGTTTGAAAAAAACAAAAATTGGTCCCCAGCAGAGTCGCCATCTGTAGCGATGTCCGTTTCGCTAAAAACGTATTTTTATTTTGTTTTGTTTTGAAAATAATGTCTTCCATGGGGTTTTAAAGAAACCGCGTTTTATTTAGAAATTGGAGTCGCCATCGGCCACTTAGCTAGGTCGGACACCGTAAAACCAAAGATTTAAAAATTGTTGGGTTCGGGAGTCGGTTACGGATGGGGAAGGATTAGCACTCGCACGGCACCCAAAATTGGTACTTTAGTAATTACTGCTTCATTAAAATTAAACTTTCCAGATTAAAATGACGATTAAATTAAAATTTGGTTATAAGTGCGAGTATATTTTAAAGGCCCCATTATCCGAGGGTAAACGCCCAACCACCATAACTACGCCTGATACTGGCCCTGTTTACGCTCGGATAAAAGGGCACCGCATTGACAATTTATATATCTCGATATGCAATCTTAGTGAGCAAAATATAAAATATGGAAAATAATTTAAATACAATAAAAATACAAATAAATATCAACATAATAAAATACTAATCTAACATAAATAAAATATTAATTTAAAGCATACATACATAAATATTAATCTAACTCATAAATAAAAATAAATCTAACATAAATAAAATGCTAACATTCATAAATATTAATCTAAAACATAAATAAAAACAAATTTAACATAAATAAAATATTAATATAAAACATAAATTTAAAACATAATAAATACTACTCTAAAACATAAATAAACATACAAACTAAAAAACATAATTTTAAATTAACTACTACTTCATTAAATCATAAAAATTACAACACAAATAAAAAGGAAAGAAAATATACCTAACTAGGAGCTCGAATGACGAACCCCGACTGAACCCCACCGAGATCTACCACGACCTCTCCAAAAATATTAACTAGATCAGATCTAAAATATGACCTCGATCGAACCGGTTAGGACCGAGGGCACTACCCCAGTCCTTGGCTAGTCGGGAGCCTAAGCTCCCTTATTTGGCCTGCCCTTGACCGATTCCTCCCCTGCCTTCAATCCCAATGCCTCCTATTTATAGGCAATTGGGGTTTCTAAAGGGGTGACGTGGAGCACCCTCCTCCACGCAATATTTCCCTTTTTTTTTGCTTTTTTAATTATTTTTTTTACTTTTTATATTATATTTTTATTATTATGATTATTTTTTATTAATTTATTAATTTTATATTAATAATATTACTATTAAAATAATATTAATAATGCTAAAACCCTATCAAAAATGAGTGATTACACTATCAAAATAAGCAAAATGCTTTGATCGTATTATGCATGAATAGAAATAATTTTGAATTTGCTCATACACTTTCACTTTTCTGGTTGGTTGATCTTGACCTTATCCTTGCTTTTTTTCTTCTTGATCTTTGTAGTGGCGATATCCCATTTCACATTCGGGTTCAACCATTTTAGCTCTTTCCGTTCGAACTTTTAAATCTTCGCTCTAAATTGCCTTTTTAGGTTTTCACTTTTGTTTTCTTTTTTCCTTTTTCTTCTTTTCTTTTCCCTTTTTTTTTTCTTTTTTCTTTTCTTTTTCTTTTTCCTTTTCTTTTTTCTTTTTTTTCTTTTAGACACCCTTTTGGATTTTCACCATAAGAAATAATATCCTCATGAAACGACCCAAATTTAAAAAATAGTTTTTAGAAAAAAATCCTTGTAAAGAGGCTGAATTAGGAATGTAACCCTCTTGACCGACCTAGGTGCTATGTCGAACCGAGCGAGCTATATTAGGTTTGTCGTAGCAAAACTGAACCCAATATCTCGAATTAGGTCCATTTGTTTTTCTTTTTATCTTACCTAGATGCATCATTATAACCTAAGGTGAACATACTGGCAGCGGTTAAATTCTCAACTGAACCGGGTGCAGATTTGACATTCAATTGCGCGGATTTGCAATTTAGGGACCAAATTAAAAATCTAGAAAATTACGAGGGCTTTCTTACAATTGGGGTTACCAATCCTCGATTAGTCAGGTTACATGCATACATGTTCAATTTTAGATAAAACGGAACATTAAAACACATTTAATTTGCATACATACGAGACATGGACCAAAATAGAAGAATATCAACTTCAACAACCAATTAACCGACATAACTACCTTCGGTATCGGTAATTGGGATCCTATACCAATACCAGGCTTCATACCCAAAGGTTGTATCGATACTAACATACACGTACCGATACCTAGGTCACAAAACACAAGGCCTGTACCAATACGCAGTTTTCGGCATATCCACTTCTTTAACCTTTAACTAGTAGTACCCAGACCTAAGGTCAATCTTTGAGAACACAACCACACCTTAGAATTTTTCAAACAAATCATCAATTCAGGGTAAAAGGTACTTGTTCTTAATCCTCAATTTGTTCAATTGCTGATAATCAATACACATCCGCATAGTTCCATCATTCTTCTTTACGAACAACACTGGTGAACCCCAAGGTGAAACACTCGGATGGATAAAACCATGATCCAACAACTCTTGAAGTTGAGTTTTCAAGCTTTTCAAATCCTTCGGCACCATACGATAGGGATCAATGGCCACCAGAGTCGTTCTAGAGTACATCTCGATGCAGAACTCAACCACTCTATCCGGTGACAACTCAGGCAACTCTTCAGGAAACACTTCCAAAAAATCACATACCGTCTGAATATCCTGTACTCGAACTCCTTTGCCATCTGGATTCATAACAAATGCCAGGAAGGCTTGACAACCTCTATTCATCAACCTTTCATCGTATAATGTCAAAACGACATTAGACATGAATTTAGCCTTCTCGCCTACTACAACAACAACATAATCGTCGGCAAGCCTCAGGGAAATCCTTTTTGTTTCAAAATCCATAACAGCTCTATGCTCGCTCAACCAATCTATACCCAAGATGACATCAAAACTATGAAACAAAAACTCCATTAAATCAACAACAAACACATGGCCTTGAACAACCAACAGGCATCTCCTATACATCATTCTAACATTAACGACCTCCCCTAGATAATCAGTTACTAAGACACCCAAATTCAAAATTTCAATAGGAGTATCTAATAATTATGCATGTTCAATTAGATTGTATGAATGCGTGGAACTAAAGTTAACCAAAGAGAATAATGACAAAGATTGCAAGGTAAAAGTACTTGTAATCACATCGGTGTCATTGCGGCCCGCGCGGTGCACGTACACCCTTGCTTTCCCTCTGTTCTCTGGCTGAATAGCCACGGTATGAGCAACAGTCCCCTAACCCTCATCACACCTCTGAAAATTACCCCTGTCGCAGCCTCGGCCCTCTAGCAGGTGTAGCCACAGCAACTGCCTGAGCCGGTGCCTCCTTAACCATTTGCGGACAATCACGCTTCTGGTGCTCTTTTGAACCACAAGTCCAACAAGATCCAACACCTAGTGTTCCACAACACCTCATTGAGTGGCATCTCCTACAATGCTCACAATCGACCATAGGGGCCACGTGGTTCGAGCATCCTGACCACATTTACCACCTTGTTTGTGATCAGACTTGTAGCATTTTTCCTTCGACCTCTTATTCTGACCACCAGAAAAGTCTGACTCAACAACTCTTTTTCCTGAATTAATATTCCCCGACTCATAAGTTAGACCCAAGAACTGTTCAATATCCTTTTCCCTATTGACTAACACGTCAAAATCAGTGTAGTCAACCGCAAGCAAATATGTCTTGATGTCCTTCACAAAGCCATAGCGAAACCTATCACAACGATGACGATCATCTAGAACTAGTTCGAGAGCATACTGGCTCAAATAGAAAAATCCCACCTCATAGTTGGCCACCGACATCCTACCCTATTACCATGTTTTTAAATGAATTTTCACAGGTAGTCTTGGATCCTTCACCGAATGCAAGCCTAACAAAAAATATTGCTTTTGCATGTTTTAATTGTTAGTGATTATGGGCTCAGGACGTGAGACTCGAGGTAACACGAGTGATGCTCAGAATAACCAAAATCCTGGGGATGACGTGATTCCCTCTGATGAATTGCCTCATTCCTTGCATATTCCACCAGCTTGAGCGGGTAGAGGAAATGTACCCTGAGCTCTGCAATGACCCATTTTTGGGGACGTGACACCTTTAATTCAGGTAATGACCAGAGCTTTTCAAGAAGCTATTGCTGGAGTACAAGTTCTCACCAGCTCCGGTGATTGCTGCTAATCATGGATTATCGCTGGAGCGTCTGCGTAACATAGGAGGGGTTGAATTTCAAGGACTGAAACATGAATCTACAAAAGAGTGGCTTGAAATCATTGAGCATAAACTCGGTCAGATGGAGTGTACGGGTGCATAAAACATGTAAAACAAGTCACATATCATTTGATATATAAAGGAGAAATTAGGGAGAACTTACTTCCAAGCTTAGTTAAGCTTTCTAGGCTTTAACTAAACTCCTAACTCCTCATTCAAACCTTTAAGAATGTCTAAAACACATATACACTCACCGATGCGCAACACTTCACTCGTCGTTACGTTACACGCCTTCGAAACGAGCCAATTTCTACAAAACGAGCTAGGCTTGATCCTCCCCTATTTTTGCAATACAAAACTAGAGGCAAAATGCATTAAAATGCATTCTAACACAAGCCTGCAATTATCCCCTGCAATCTCTACGAAATTGCACCCAAAAACCATCTAAAAACACCAAAAACTACTCCAATCAACAACCAAATGATAACCAGCCACAAACTAACATTTCTAGTACCTTAACACCATCAAAGATCATCCAAAAACATAGCTAACACATCCTTATACCTCCAACAATCAAGATTCAACCAAAATAGCCCCTAAAACTACCTTAAACCACCTTAGAAAATAGCCAATTAAATAGTTTCGGGGTTGATTACAAAAATCTCATCTCACATTATTTTTAAACAACCAAAATATGATTTATCTCCTCAAGAATCTCCAACAGTTAACTCAAAAATCAAGATTTTAGGCAAAATATCCAAAAACACGAATTAAGATCATTTCCAAGAATTAAATAGTAAAACTAAGATATTAAACATCAATTAGAAGCCAACACTAGGGAATATCATTAAAGAACTTTTGTTTTTAAGAGAGGAATATAAAATTACCTTGGAGTCTTTCCACCACAATTTGTCATAAACTTTCTTTATTGAAAAAAATGGAATTTAGAGAAATCATTTAGGAATCTTTGACAAGGTTTTGCAAAGCCATGAGAGAGGAATCTATTGATGAAATTCTCATTGAAAACCAACCAAAAACTTGGAAATCTTGTGGAGAGAAATGGTGAGAAAATGAGAGAAAGTTTTAAAAAGAAAGTATTGAGAAAAAGGGAAAAAAAGAAAATGATTTTATCAAAACAATTAACCATCAATTTATTTTGTTAATTATGGTGGAAAACCTAATTAATGTTTTTAGGAAAATTACCTCTCTAAAGATTCTTAGTTTTGGCCCCCTTTCCAATTTAGTCATTAAAAACAGTTTTGCATTTATTACATTTTGGTCACTAAATCCAAATTGTCATCCCAATTAATTAAATTGATTTCCAATTTTAAACCCAAAACGCTTAATATAGTTTTTAAACATTTTTAAAACATTTAACCGAATTATCCCCTTTGAAATTCTTATTTCAAAATTTTTATTTCCCAAAACATATTTTAATCGCCAAACTTGATTCTCCAAACCGAACCCAAACCCAACTAAACTGTCAAAACTCCTAAGCCCATATTCGGGGAGTTACAAGGAAATTCTTATTTTAAGAAAAATGATTCATTGTGAGAGGATCGAATTTAAAATATCCTTATGAAAGGATCTCATTAAAAGATGCTTCTTTTTTTTAAAATATCCTTATGAAAGGATCGAGTTAAAAAATTGCTTCATGAAAACTTGTCCTTGTGAAAGGATCGAATTGAGAAATTTTGGGTTTTAAGCAAAACATCCTTATGGAAGGATAAAATTAATAAATTTGAGTTTTAAGAACAACATCCTTATGGAATGATCAAATTGAGAAATTTGGATTTTAAGAAAAACATCCTTATGAAAGGATCAAATAGAGAAATTTGAGTTTTAAGAAAAACATCCTTATGGGAGGATAAAATTAAGAAACTTGGGTTTTAAGAAAAACATCCTTATGGAAGGATTAAATTAAGAAATTTGGGTTTTGAGAAAAACATCCTTGTTGAATGATAAAAATGATAAATTTTCTGTTTTAAGAAAAACATCCTTATGGAATGATTAAATTAAGAAATTTGATTTCAAGAAACGAGCTTGCAAGCTCCATTAACGTAAACATAACAATGTAGACGACAGGCAAGCATGTGCTTTCTTTGTTAATACAAAGGTGCACGAAATTCTATTAGAGCAACCTTCTCGAATTCTGCTTATTCGACTTTCTGTATGAAAACTTCATGATAATGTCACAATTAAGATGATGTATGAGCATATTTTATGATGCAAAGATGCATATGCTCATGTAGAATGATATTTCCAATATTAATGGAAATGCAAAGATGCATGAAATTCTTGTTAAGATCTTCAAATTGGCTCAATGTTCATGTTTTCATTATTTGGAATAGATGTTCACCATTCTTGGACTACAACTATTCTCTATTTTTATGCCCTAACAACATCTGCCCCAAAAATTTTGTTTTTTATTCTCTATTCAAACTTTCAAGTTGAGTAACCTCGGTCGATATCATATCTTGTCTATTTTACGATCAAAGATGCCCCACTACTGTAAATTTGCCACAAAGTCTCTTTGTCGTCTCATGTCATGTAGTGCCCCTTATCTTTGGGCCTTACCAACAGTGTTGCATTTTGAAATTTACCGCTGAAGCAATACAAAGAAAACTCTTTGTTTTAAATAATGTCAGTTTGCTGATCGGCATATTAATGAAAGATGCCTTTTTTGGATTAACATACATGACTTTGAAACCAAAATCTTAATAGAAAGAAAAAAAACAGAATAGGATGCCCTGGATAATGAGCGCAAGAGTGTCTTAGATTCAACTCGCCGATGATCATTTCAAGCGTAGCTTGTGTAATACCCCAAAATTTGCTAAGTTGTTTAAGAGTCATTTAGTACTAAGATAAGGGCTTAAAAGCCAACTTTGTGACTAAAATGACAAATTATAAAAGTTAGGATTTCTTTAATTATGGATTCTAGGAAACGAATTTCTGAGAATTTAAAGTACCATGTGATAGAGGATAAGCAAATTAAGGTACTCACAAAGTTTGGTAATAATCCAAGGAAAAATTGGAATGGGAATTCAAGGTTAAAGTTTAGTGACCAAAATGATAAGTTTTCAAAACTTGTATGGTACAAGTCAAAATATGAAAAGTTAAAGGACCAAAGTTGTAATTTCCCAAAAGTTAGGTGTTTTATTTCATAAATAGATAGAGCGCCTATTGTTGTGGACCGAATATGGAATTACTGGTTTGATCTGATATTTTAAATATTGGGAAATCATAATTAAAGTTTAAGTGGAATTCAGATACCCGAATGGAACTACAAAGTTAAGCTTGCTCAGGCTAGAGTAGCACTAGGATGGGTAACCTATTTGGAAGGTCACATGCCAGTACTTTAGATTGATAAAAAGGAATCAGTCTGAGTTAATATTATTCATATGGATAGTCGATTAAGAAATATTAAGAGAAATTGTAGCCGATAAAGATTTCGGGTAATTATCGGTATATTTGGACCGAGTCAAAATTTTAAGTTTGAATTCAAAAATATGGAATATTTTATTTGATAATATTATTTATTTTTTAGATATGGAAATAAGGAATTTTTAGAATTTATTTGATAGCCTGGTGAAAGGGAAATCGCAATAGAAGTAGTAAGTGAATATCGAGAAATCAGATCGAATCGAAATTTCAGAGGTTGTTCCATAAGTCACGAAAAATTCATAAAATATAATTTTATGAATAAATTATTAATTGGTTGATTGTGATCTAACTAGAATAGTTGGATTTTTACAAAATGGTAAAATTAGTGATTTAAGTGACTAGTTTTGGTAATTTGGTAATTTTATCACAATGGCAATTTTGAAATATTTTGAAAGTACCATGGGCAATATGGTAATTTCCCATGTGAAAGCGTTACTCTATTTTGGTTAGAGTTTAATGGAATTTGGTTGGAATTGAACTAGAATGGCAGCTTGTAAATTATGATTTAGTTGGAGGTTAATTTTGGAATAAGGACTAAATTGAATAAAAAAATCAATTTATTAATTACATGTGGCATAAATTAAAAAAAAGATGAACAAAATGTTCATCCTCTTCCCCTCCAATTCGAAAATACAAGATAAAATAAGGGGAAAATACACAAAATTTTTCCTAGGCATTTTAAAGGCTTCCAAACAAGATTCAAGGTATTTTTTGATAGAAAATACACAAAATAAGGTTTCATGTTCTATGTTTAAATTGAAGCTTGATCTATGCAAATCTAGTGTTGTAGAGATGAAATCAAGCTTAGATTGTGATTAACTTCATGTTAAGGATTAAAAACCCTAACCCTAGAATTTAGGATTTTATTTAGGGTTTTGAAATTGATGATGAAAATGAAAGATTGATGATATTAGAAGCTTGATTTTGATGTTAGAATGAAAAATCCTCAACTCGTCTTCTAAGTGACTATTTTGGCATGCTTGATAAATTAGGGAAAATTATTCTAGTGGTGGATTTGAAGAGATTGTGAAATTACAAGCTTGATTATAGCATTAGGACCAAAATAAAGTCCTTGAAATGTTTAGACACCCAATTCAGTATGTAGGATTAAATTGGGGCTTTAAGTGTTAATTTTTGGAAATGAAGAATATATGTTGGAAAATTAATTAGAGCATGTTAAAATGTTGTTTGGATGAAAAATGAGCCTAGAAAAGCTAAGTGACCAATTTGGCCACATGGAAGAATAATGAGAAAATTTTATGAAAATTATGATTATGAGATTTTATGATTCGAATATGTTGTATAAAGTTAGAATTGAAATTAGAATCCAAGGGATTAATTTGACAAGAAAGGAAATAGCAAGGGACCATTTCGATAGTCCTGGACAGTTCAAGGACCAATTCAGCTTTGGTCTAAAAGTAGGGGGAAAATGTGAGAAAATTATAGAAATGTTGGATTAATTATTCGATACAAGTTTATAAGTTTATGTGTAAAATTAGTGACTAAAACATCTATTTGGTAAAAGTTAGTGGATGAAAGGGGTATTAAATAAAAGTTAGTGAAAATGATGGAATTATTGAATAATTGTGATTCGAGATGGAATAAATTGTAAAATGTGCAAAATGGTCACTAGGGACCATAATGAACAATTCGGCATTATTAAAGGAAAAAGTGAAATTTTTTGAAAATATTCTATATTCGGATAATTATACTAGCATAGTATAGTTAAGCAATGTTAGATTAAAAATATAACATGAATATTGTTATGTATGTTCAAATGGTACTGTACACCTATTGATGAGGCTAAGGGTACCAGATCAAAGAAAAGCAAAGAAAAAGTATCGAAATAGCTTAGTGAGGCTAATATTATGCATGGCCCAGGTGAGTGCATTTTTACTTATTTATTATATATTTGATATGAGTGATTTCATTATATGTATTTATGACATGTTGATAATTAGGACAACTTGCAATGAACCGGCATTGGTATAAATAAAAATGTATAATGGCTTATTTATGCAAATAACATGGAATATTAAATGGCATATTGATACAATGATTGTATCATAATGATTTACTCAAGGTAAATCGAATTTTAGATATTTGGATATGAACTGTCCATTAACGAATTATGGATAACAGTATTGAAGGATTGGATATTAAATATGAAAATATTATATTGTTATGCCCAAGTACTAGTGTGAGAGTCTTTGGTATAATTGGATATCCATAGAGTTATAGCATCTGCAATCCAGCACTACGGTGCGATCCAGACACTTCGGTGTTGATATCAGACGCTACGGCTTTGCAGTCACTTCGGTGATCATTAGACACTACAGTGTCGACTAGCACAAAAAGATGCTATAATGAGGAGCAAAGGGCGTCCTCGAGTACGTACTCACCATTAGACGCTACAGTGTTGTAGACACTACGGTGTCGTAAGATGACTCGTATACCATAGGTTCATATGAAATTGCATGAGAATCTTTGGCATAGTTGGATATCCATAGAATCCTAGCAGCTGCGTCATAGCACTACGGTGCGATATAGACTCTCGGGGTCAAGATAGACTCTTCGGGGTCGAGATAGACTCTACATAGTTGAGTTAGACTCTACGGAGTCGGTTCAAACACTACGGTGTTACATAGCACAAAATGTACGAGTATGAGGAGCAAAGGGTGTTCTCGACTACGTACTCATCTTAGTCGCTTCGCCGATGCAGATGCTATGGCATTGTAGACACTATGGTGTCGTGATGACTCGTGTACCATAGCATCACATGATTTTGTACTTTGGGCTATAAAACTTGAAATGCATTTATGCAGGTAGTTAAGCTAAAAAGCTTATCGTATACAAGACTGGTAAAACAGATCGAATCCTATGGCTTGAATATTATATTGGCTTAATGAACTATACTTGTAAGGTAGTTCTTTGCAATATAAAATGTTATCAACTGAAATCGAAAATCGCTTGCCATTTTGCAGAAACTGTATTGCACTGTTATATGACTTGATATTTATTTTGGGTCATAAGATTTTACAATACAGTATATGACTTTACAGTACATAATTATTGCAGTACAAATTTCTTACATGATTATTCATGTATTACAGATTAATAATCATTGTTTACATTGTTATGGTTATGTCTCGCTAAGTTATACTCAACGTGTGTTTTGTATCACACGTAGGTACCTCGGACTAGATAGCAGAGGAGGAGCTGCATATCGATGGATCAAGTTAGCTTGCATTATCAGTAAGTATCACCACATCCTAGTCTAATGGGGTATGTATAGATATTAAATAAGTGGCTATTTTGTATGATCTAGAAACATGACTAAGTTTGAGGAATTAAGAATATTAGAAAAGATATTTCAAACGATTTTAAACTTAGTTGGTCGTTTATTGCGTAGTATTTTAAAATCAAGAAAGGGTCTAGGCAGCACACATAGTTTCACCCTGAATTATATTTTCTTTTCAATATCTGCTTAAAGTATTTTATAAACTAATTCAGGGTTGAAACTAGGTGACTCTAGATAGATTTTTAATTTAGTAAAAATCGAGAAAGGGTTGTTTAATCAAATTGGTTTTGCATAATAAAAAATTTACAAGTCTGAAAATCAGTATAAATCAGTTAGTAACATCTTTAATGTATATTTGAATATCGAATATACGTTGAGGGTGTTACAGCTTGTGTCTATGAAGACTCTGAATTTTGTGGCAATATTTGAAGTTGTGAAATTCCTCGCAGATTGCTTGGTTCATCCTCATGATTACCACATTGCTTGATCCCGTTGAAAACAACTCATTTTTCAGTTCTCATTATTTTCTCCACCCAAAGATATGTTCGAGCTTTCTGGACTTGTTTAACTAGTGGAGTGCAAATATATAATTCTAAAAATAAAATTATGAATGCATGTGTGTGTGCGCTTCTGATTGCAACTAGCCATTATTTTATTATTATTATACCTGTATCTTCAAGGATCCACCTCTGACGCTAGGTTATTGAACAGGTGGAGCATAGCTCCTTATTAGGTTTGTCAACCCCACAACTCCATCAGAGTGCTCCGAGATTTATTAATTTAGTTGTTCATTCATTTCATCTTCTTCTTTTTTCTTTCACATTTTTTTCTCTATTTTTCTTCTTCTTTTTTTAACTTATTTATATTTTTAGCCGCTAGTTACAATCCATTTTTTCTTATTATGGCATAGAAGACTACGCTTAGAACCTTAATTTCAAGCAACTCTACTCTATTAAACTTTCTTAGGAGATTTTCTCATCATCGAACATCGTCAAAGAAGTAGTAGTCTTTGTCTTTCATATGTTACCGACCAGAGTATGCTAAGTAAGAAATCACACATCATCGTTATCACAACATTCGATTGATCTTTTCATCAAAATCAATGTCTCATAATGCAACAAGGGTAGGAAGGGATATACATACATATGATTTAAAGGTCATTGAATGCTAGGCAAAAATGCATCTTTCATTAGAATGAAAATTCGCAGACATAACATATGCCCTTACAAAAATATCTCCACTATTTTTGGGTAAAAATAATAGAGTTGAATCCACGTATTACTTCAAGAGAAAACCAGAATGCTGAGAAATTCAAGCAAATTAGCTCCTATAGCATGAAGAAATATGGGGAATCAACATCTCCCAAAAGTCAGATTCATCATTCTTTCTTCGCAAAACTTCAAGAGGTTGGTCTCAATCAATCTTTGAAACTTGTTTCTCATAGCTCCACAATTCAAGCAAATTAGCTCCTATAGCATGAAGAAATATGGGAAATCAACATCTCCCAAAAGTCAGATTCAACATCTCCCAACCGGTATGCCTCTCCGTGTATCGGTACCCCTTATTAGATCAGAATTCTAGTAATGCTTTAGAGTACCAGTACGCTAGGGGCATATCGGTACCCACTGTTGCATTGCCTAGGAAGGCTTTGCGTACCGGTATGCTATGGTAGGCGTATCAGTACGGGTAAGGATCGGTATGGGGCAATCCCAGTATCGATATAGAGTACCGGTATGGTACGGAGCGTATCGGTACAGGGTGAGGGCCAATTCTTTTGAATCTAATTAGGGTATCGGTACTCATTGATGAGTATCGATACTTAGAGGGTAGTATCGATACTCACTTACGAGTATCGATACTCGTTGGGCAATCTGTCCAAGATTTTACGTTTTGAGTTCGGGGATCTATAATTTGCAACTAAGATTTTAATGGGTCCCTTATGATATAAAATGACTGGTAAAATCAAGAATGTGTGTTCCTTCTTGCTATATGGATTAAATGCTTAATTGAGTATTGAAATAAAAGTAAATTGCTTGGTAAGCGAGTTATAGGGATCCTTGGTGGATCAATTGTGATTGTGCCAGGTAAGGGAACTTGTTCGGTTACGAGTCCTTGTTTGATGGGATTCAGATACCCAGTGAGTGAGTGCTGCAACACATGAAGGCCATCCGATGTGAGATTCTGGGTGATGAATGAAGGTCATCCGATGTAAGATTTTGGGTAATGATATTTGCTCGATGTGAGATTCTGAGCCCCACTCGATGCGAGATTATGAGCGAAAACTCGATGTGAAATTCTGAGTATACCATTCGATGTGAGATTTTGAGCAGCTCGATGTGAGATTCCGAGCATGGGTGGGTTTCCCAGTGTCGGTGACATTGGGCCTCACTCTTGGATTGTTTATTTATATATTGATATTGTTAAGGTGTTGATTGTTCTATAACATGTGTTTAGGCGGTTATGGTAACGCCATTGCTTTATCCTATCTTGACATCATATTTCATAGCATGATCTTAATTATGATTCACCTGAAGCATGGTCGAGTGGTTGTGTATCCACTGAGCTTTGTTAGCTCAGCGTTCGGAATTGTTGTTTCCGTTCGCAAGTTAATAGGTAGTTCGAGCGTAGCGGAGCACCATCGAAGCAAGGATCCAGCATTGGCCCTTTGGTAGAGTACAAGTACGTAGATGTAGTGGGCTATGTATTCGTAAGACCCTATGTTTTTGTAACTCTATTTGATTTAACTTGTATGGGTCAAATGTTTTATTATTGTATTTGGAGCTCCTTTAACTATTTTGAATGTTTTAAGTAAGTATGGATTTAAATGCTTGATATGTCGCATTTGGATTTATAAGGTTGAATTTCTTTTTCTGGCTTTTAAAAGCGAAAATTTTATAGGAGTGCTTCGGGCTTATGGCCCAATTGTAGCATCCGGGTCGAGGGTGTTACAGTAAATTAGCAAGTACAAGGTAAGAGCTTTGTGATTGATTTTCTAGTACTTGCCTTAAAGAATTGTGATGTGGTGCTAGACATTCAATGGCTATCACAACTGAGAAGTATAAATTGGGATTTTTCAGCTTTGGAACTGAGATTTGATCTGGGAAGTAAGCAGGTCAGTCTTAAGGGATGCAAGCCTGAAGCTGTTGGGTTGGCAAAGCCTAGATTGTGTGAAAAGACTTTGAAGGGGAGAAACGGTTCACAGAATATTGCCTTGATGTATTTTAATACTCAATTGGAATTAAAAGGGAGAAAGAGTCCACTCCTAGAGAATTGAAGACATTACTGGAACAATTTGCTACAATTTTTGAAGAACCAAGGGGACTACCTCCTGAGAGAGGTCATGAACACAAAATTACTCTAATGGATGAACATTTTATGGTTAAAGTGAAATCTTACAAGCTTCCCACTTCTCAAAAAGATGAAATTGAGAGAATAATTTACGAGATGTTAACAACAAGGATCATTAGAGAAAGTGATAGTGAATTTTCTTCCTCAATTATCATGGTGAAAAAGAATAATAGATCTTGGAGAATGTGTGTAGACTATAGGAGGCTTAGCTAGTGTACTGTGAAAGACAAATTCTATATGTCTGTTATAGAAGAGTTGTTGGATGAATTGGGAGTTGCCAGAATCTTTTCCAAGCTAGATTTGAGATTAGGGTATCATCAAATCAAAATAAGAGAGTCTGACATACACAAAATAGCCTTCAGAACCTATAAAGGCCACTATGAATTTTTAGTTATGCCATTTGAACTAACTAATGCCCCTGCAACTTTTTAAAGTTTGATGAATAAGGTGTTTAAGAGCTTACTCAGGAAGTCAGATTTATCTTTCTTTGATGATATTTAAGTGTACTCTGAGGATTGGGACACACATTTAAGACATTTAGAAGAAGTTTTGAGGATTCTGAAGAATAACCAATTATTTGTAAAGCTTAGTAAATGTTGCTTTGGAAAATTGATTATTTGGGATATGAGATTTTTGAAGGAACAATTGCTATGGACAAGGACAAGGTGAGTTGCATACTGGACTGGCCTTCTCCAAAATCTTTGAAGAAATTGAGGGGATTTTTGGGGCTTTTTGGATATTATAAAAGGTTTATACCAGGTTATGGTGGCGTAGCCAAGCCTTTGACAGATTTATTGAAAAATGATGGATAGAAGTGTTTCTAAGAAGAAGAAACTACTTTTCAAAAGTTGAAAAAGCCATCCGCACTGCTTCTATTTTGGCTCTACCAGATTTTAATGAGAAATTCATCATTGAGATAGATGTTTCAGATATGGGGGTGGGGGTTGTCTTGATTCAGAAGGAAAAACCTCTTGCCTTTTTTAGTAGAGGATTGAGGATAAGACACCATGCTTTGTCTGTTTATGAGAAAGAGATGCTGGCAGTATTACTGGCAGTGAAGAAATAGTCTTCTTATTTAGTGGAAAGACATTTCCAAATAAAGACTGATCACTAAAGTCTCAGATTTCTAGCCAAAAATCAGGCAGTGACACCCTCACAACAAAAGTGGGTTATGAAGATGATGAAATATGATTATACGGTAAGTTATAAAAAGGGCATCAACAATGTGGTGGCTGATGGGTTATCTAGGAAGCCTAGAGAGGTTGAGTGCCAAGTCATGGCTATCAGTAGTGTATCTTCTAAAATTCTTAAGAGAGTGGCTAAAACATGGGGTCAGGATGACAAATTAAAGAAAAATATACAAGAGATAGAGTTGGGAACAAACAAACGCTCTAAATACAGCTGAGATAGGAATTAGCTGAAAAGAAAAGGAAAACTGGAAGTTGACCACAATAATAATGTTAGAGAGGAATTATTGGATTTCTTTCACAACAGTGCTATTAGAGGACACTCTGATTCACATTTGACAATAAAGAGGATTGCTGACACCTTCTACTGGAAAGGGATGAGGAAAGATGTTAAAAGGAAGATCAGAGAATGTGCTACTTACCAAAAGAACAAGGATGATTTGACATATCCTAGAGGGTTGTTACAACTTTTACCCTTACCTGACAGTGTATGGTCATCCATTAGCATAGATTCTGTGAAAAGGTTACCAGTATCAAGAAAGAAAGATGCCGTACTGGTGGTAATTGATAGGCTCTCAAAGTATGGTCATTTCTTGTCTTTGAGCCATCCTTTTACTGCTCAGTATATTGCCAAGGTGTTTTTGAAAAACATATTCAAGTTGCATGGCCTTCCTAGTGATATTGTTTCTGACAGGGACAAGATTTTTATGAGCACATTTTAGCAAGAATTATTTACCAAGTTGGGAGTAGATATCCATGCATCTACTACTTACCACCCTCAATCAGATGGGCAAACAAAAAATTAAACAAGTGTTTGGAAACTTACTTGAGGTGTATGACAGGGGAGAAGCCTAGAGAATGTGATAATTGGTTGCATCTAGCAGAGTGGTGGTATAATACTTCTTATCATTCTGTAATTCAAGCTACACCTTATGAGATTTTGTATGGTTAGAAACCCCCTTATCCCTATTCCATATGTTGTTGGTGATTCGAGGGTCGCCTTGGTGGACAGAAGCCTTCAAACAAGAGAGGCAACACTAAAAATGTTAAAGTTTCATCTAAGGATAGCTCATGATAGGATGAAACAGCAGGCTGACAAAAAGAGAACTGATTGTGTGCTTTCAGTAGGTGAATGGGTATACCTTAAGTTGCATCCATATAGACAGCAGTCAGTGAAACATAAAAATTGTCAAAAATTGGCCCCAAAATGGTTTGGACCTTTCCAAGTGATGGCTAAGGTGGGAAGGGTAGCTTATGAACTCCAACTACCAAGAGATTCGAGATACATCCAGTTTTCTATGTGTCCCAGTTGAAGAAACACATAAGGGTTGATCCATACCAATTTGAGCTATCGGTCATAGGTCTTGATAGAGGAATTACCAAGGAATCAATGAAGATTTTGGACAGAAGGATTGGCAAGAGGGGTAATTGAGCGGTTATAGAAGTTTTGGTGGAATGGACTAACTCATTCCCTGAAGATGCCACGTGGGAGTTGTTGCATCAGTTACAAGTGCAATTTCCAGATTTCCATCCTTGAGGTCAAGGATGTTTTTAAGAGGAAAGCATTGTCAACAGCCGTTATGAAGAAAAAAAGTTTATAGCCGTTGGAGTCAGTTACTACTTATAATAATATTTTATTATTATTAAGTTCGTTTAATGAAATGATGCATTCTGCTGCGTATAATTGAGTAAACGTCATCGTTTTGTTAGATAAGGTTTTGCTTTTATGTTGGAAACTTATCCTCAGTCTAGTTTATTGAATGAAAATTACTATGATTACGTCTTTTGTTTCTGAGAGAGTTTCTTAGTCTCCCTTATTCTTCTGTCTTTTCTTTCTATAAAATTCTTCTACGATTTACATTATTACAGAGCCTCGTCGCCGGAGTCGAAGCAAACTCGGTGTGGCTCTCTTCTCCCTCAACCCACACAACTCGATTCAAAACCCTCTATTACAAAATGAAAGCCCTCAGATTCTAGAGAGAAACTCCTAAATCGGTAAGACCCTTCTATTTTTCTCTCTTTCAATCTGTGTAAAATGCACTCTATTTTCCGTCAAATTTTTGGTGTCAAAAAATTCTCCCCCAACAATGTGGCCAAACATCGTCTCTTTATACTCGATCTTGCTTTGCATATGATTGGTTTAAGGCTTTTTGACATTTTTCTTTGAAATTCTGCTTGCGAAAATCGTTGTAATACCCTCTGATTTCTGCTTTTTGATGTATTTCGTTGTTTGCATGCACATGTACGAGAGGGGGACCATGCGCTCGATTGGCACAAGCTGTTCTGGTGGCTTGAAGGGTCACGAGTGAAGCATTGAGAGGGCATTGGGGTTGTGGATATGGTTGGAGAGAGAAGGGGACCAGCTGAGTGGGGCGTTGTTGCAGAAGTTTTACTCATGGAACTGCTGATGTGGGGAGCAAATAATGGTCGGTCAACATTATCAACATTTCTAATGTGGCTGTCATTGAACCTTACCCATTCATTGTATGAGATGGCAAAAGGCTGCTCGAATTCTGGCCGTTCGATGAAGTTGGAAATCAAAGGCCATGGTTTTGGATATTTCTGAAATATGCGTGCATCTCAAGCCTGGCTGGTGTGGTTTTCACGTGTGAGTGGGGGAGTTGAAAGGTCTCCCAGGCTTGATCCTAGATCATCGGATCACCCTTGGATCTAACCGTTTGTAATTTAGCTGCATGAAATGAAAGAGATCATATTAGAGTTTTGAGTTTTAATTAAGGTTTGGGCCCATACTGGGCTTGTATGTATTTGGTTTTTTTTATGTGAAGGGACATTTTTTTAAAAAAAATGTTTAATGGTTTTAATTTAATTATACATTAGTATTTAATATTTAATATATTAATGATAATATATAGGGTTTATTTAATAATAATAAGAGTAAAATAAACAAAATTGAATAGACTAAAATAAAATAATGGGTTATAATTTGAACAAAATTAGTGATTACAACTGTTCATTTTTGCTCATTCTCATAAAATGAGAATATAACAAAGATCAAAAGCACAAATTTTACCATACTTCTATGTTTGAAGCTTTAGAACAACGACCCTATGTGAAACTGTTCACTATATCCTGTTTGCTCATCCAAACACAACAACATCCAATTTTTAAACTAGATAACCTAACTGCCCAAATGTGTCACAATTTTTTGAAATTACTATGTGATTTCACAGGGTGATTTTAGACATGTTCAATAGGTTTGATCGTAAAAAATAGGAGCTCCAAATGAGTTCTCTAATATAATATATTTAAGGAAATATTATAAATTATATATAACAATTTTTTTAAAAAAAATCTTAAGCTAAACATTTATCATGACTAGTGCGCTCAATTCCATTAGCTTTTCAAACGCGTCAATTGTACAGAGTCTCATTGACTATTCTTATTATTGTTATTTCTGTAAAAAGAAACTTTTTAAAATTAAAGTTTGTGAAGTCATATTTACGAATAACTATGTCGCAAGAAATGCTAAATGGACTTGATTTGATGGCAATCAGGAGTGATCTTTTGAAAGAAGTCGATGTTAAAAGCGTTGTAGATGATTTTACTTCAAAACATGCAAGAAGAACAATACTTTTTAAGTGAAATGTTAAATTTTATATGTTTATAAGTCATTTTAAATGTTTGTAAGTTATTTTTTATTTTTTATATTGAAAAACTTTATTTAAAAAATATTATACTTTTTATATTATAAATTAAAGACCTATTTTAAAAAATTAAACATTCCCTTTGAATTTTTGAACCACCCTACAATATCACAAATAAGAGCTTAGACCTTTCCAATTTCAGTGGATTACAAATAATTTCAACTATAATCTTCAAATTTTACCCTAAAAGCATAACAGTTGTCGTTGAATCGTCATAAGTTTTTGGGTTAAATGACTGGTAAATAAAAAAAAACTTTTTTTGATTATTAAGAAAATAATTTTAAAATAAGTTGATGAAACATTTTAATGTTATCAAGAGATTAAATGCACCGCCTTAACCTGGACTTCACGTATATCCAAGTCACTATGTTAACATCCAGCTGGAATTACCTTCACTTTTTAGGGTAAATAATACCGTTAGTGACTAAACTATTTCCACTTTCTTGTTTTGGCTACCAAACTATTAGTGTTTATAAAATCGTCAATAATATTATATTTTTTCTTATTTTGATCACTAATATTATTTTTTCTTATTTTGATCACTAATCTATTTATTCTTTCCTATTTTGGTCATCAAGTTATTGTTTTTCCGTGAGTTTTTTAATGATGGATGATCAAAATAAAAAAAACGTAACATTAGTGACAATTTTACTAAAAATAATAATTTAAGGACCAGAACAAGAAAGCAGAAATAATGTAGTGAGTAATGGTGATGCTTACCTTTTTTAACAGAAGGATTTTCTTGTTACTTTTTGTTAACTCGAATGACTATTTAAATAAATTTTCACAGCCGGGGGATATAACTAAAAAAACATGCCATAGATTAGTTGAGGGACTATCTTAGTAGTTTAGCCAAGAATAATTGATGAGCCCACTTAATGCGCAACATGTCTTTGCCAGCTTCGCTTTTCAGTTTTCAGACAAAAACATCTCCCAAAATCCTGTTCACCTTTTCTTTCTCTCTTCTGTCTTAACACCAAAATCCATGTCGGACGACGAAGAAGGTGGAGAAGACTACCTGTTCAAGATTGTAATAATCGGGGACTCCGCAGTTGGCAAATCCAACCTCCTTTCACGCTAACCCGGAATGAATTCAACCCGCATTCCAAAGCCACCATTGGAGTCGAGTTCCAGACCCAAACCATGGAAATCGATGGCAAAGAAGTTATAGCTCAGATTTGGGACACCGCTGGTCAAGAAAGGTTCCGTGCTGTCACTTCCGCTTATTACAGAGGCGCTGCCGGTGCTCTTATCGTCTATGATATTAGCAGGTGAACCACCTTTGACAGTGTTGGCCGGTGGCTCGATGAACTCAACAGTAAGTTTGGTTAATACTTTCTTTGCTGCTTTTTTTAGAAAAAAGAAAAAAAACTTAACCCTGTTCTTGGTTTTGGTTTTCCTATCTGGGTTTTTGATCTTTGTTAGATTGAGTGAATTTATATGGATTTTTAACAGGTTCAATGGTTTTTTGCTTTGTAATGGGAGGGTTTGTATCTATTGGTTAATTCTAATATTAACAGTTTAAGATTTGTTTTTGGTGGATTTGGCACTGAAAAGGAGTGTGATCATAAGAAAATCCGATTGAGTTTTTAGTTTGATTGGTGGTTTTCTGGTATTTTTTGTGTCTTTTTTCAGGATTCTACCTTGATCTGTTGATTAGTTCGGTTATTTGTATTTAAAGACATGGATCTGATGCTGTAATAATTCTAGTTTAAGGCTTTTTATGAACATAGTTTAAGGCTTGACTTAGAAGAAAAGTATGTTATTCGGATTCATTTTTCTTGAAGTGCCTATGCTTGTACCCGTGTCTGAGTGTTCGACCGGTAGAGGGATACCTGATATGATATGATATGACCCTTGAATACTTCAAATACAAGAAAAACTTAGGCAAGATTGAACATATACACATTGGCATCCGAATCCGACATTTACATTTGAATTTCGAGTAGCGTAGGACGAAATCTGAAAACAACAATAACAACTCTTTCCGAGAAGAAAATTGAAATCAGGGGCAAGGGACTGATTTCCTGATGCTTTTTATCTACTTTCATACCCTCTTGAGTGGATTTTATTTGTTCAAATAGGATATTCGATAACATGTATCTTGCAAACTCCTACCGCGTGTTTGCATGTTGCCGGATAGTTTCACCTTTTCTGTTGTGATTATACAAGAGAAGTTCCAGTTTCTATAAATTATGAATGGTTTCAAGAAGCTATACAACAATGGATCCTGGATTTAGATTGTTCAATTTGTCTTCCGGCGAAATTTATTCTCGTTTTTCTGCCTTGTTTTCTGGTGATATTCATTCTTATGTCTTATAGAATGAACTAAGGTTGTCAAACTAGGAATCCGCTTATACTTTACAAACTCAACTGTAATTGTATTTCGAAGAACTGAGAAAACAAAACTGTAAGAGTATAACACTGGATATGATACTTCAATACTCGATCCCCAAAACCACACTTTGTTCTTAGTTTCGCCATAAGCCTCAAGACAATTTCATGCTTTCCGTTGTCTTCTGCACTCTTCTTACATATTATTGAACTTGTAATTTCAATTATCCTAGGTTTATCTATATACTTCGGCATGATTACTGTATTGGTAATTTTGGTCTGCTTTTATGCTCAGCATCTATTTTGTATTTGCGTTAAAGTTCAGAAATGTTCAATGGTTGTACTTATTTTTAAAC
Source organism: Hibiscus mutabilis (assembly GCA_019671005.1). Taxonomy (NCBI): domain Eukaryota; kingdom Viridiplantae; phylum Streptophyta; class Magnoliopsida; order Malvales; family Malvaceae; genus Hibiscus; species Hibiscus mutabilis. Next base: position 23,321,277 of record CM033736.1, on the reverse strand, counting down.
TTTTGCAGCTCATTCCGATGCAACGGTAGCAAGGATGTTGGTCGGCAACAAATGTGACTTGGAAACCACCAGGGATGTGAGTGTTGAAGATGGCAAAAGCCTTGCTGAAGCAGAAGGGCTGTTCTATTGGATAACCACTGTAGTGTGGTTCGTGGCAGTTACTGTTGGATAACCACTTTAGTGTGATTCGTGGCAGTTACCACGTTTCCATTGCTGCCATGTTCCCATTTTCACATTCCCACTCTCATAATAGTGGACGTGCAAAGTGGTTGGGTAACCGGGTAGTTTTTGATGGGAAAATCACACCTATAAATACCTCATTAGCCTAAGGTCCCTAAGCATCAAACACAAGCATCACATATTCCATCTAAGTGAGTTTTGAGTGCTTAGAAGATCCTTGGCATTTTAGTTTTTTTTGTTGCCGTGTTCGAAGTATTCGACGGTGGTTCTACGGTGGTTCAAATCGTTTACACGGTGGTTTTAAGCATCCGACGGTAGTTCGACGTGTTTGACGGTGGTGCAACCACATCTCAATTTGGCAAACGGTTTTGACAATGGTCGGAGGTATTTATGAATTTAGATCCTTCCGCTGCGTTTTGCTCGATTTATGTTTACATTTGGTATCCGAGCATGGTTAAATCTCTGCCTTATCGTTTTAAAGTTTGCATTATTCTCAAAATTAAAATGCCATGTTGATCTTTAAATTCTAAATTTTTGAAAAAAATTATGTTGCAGACTTTGTTTTAAAATCGTTAGATTTTATTAAATTAATTTCTAAAATTTATTAATAATTTTATTAAAAATAAATTTTAGAAATAATTATTTTATGTGCCTAAATTAAGAGATGATGTATAACTACCAGGTAATTAGTTATATACATAAAATTAGGTACATAAAAATTTAAGATTTATTGCATAAAGTGTTAAGCAATAAAACTATAGAATATATGTCTAGGGATCCGAATAATTTATTTAATTAGAGAATTAGCCACAACAACTTTAATTAAATAAAATTACAGTAAGGATCTCATAAGGATTAGACATAAAATGTTGCATAATGAATTAGCAACAACTTTGAATAAAGTTTAGGGTTAATATCTAGCTAAGTGATTTTTATAATTTTATTTAGTTAAAGACTAGCCACAACATATTTAGTTAAATAAAATTACTAAGGTTAAAAATCACATACGGAAAGCTTAGATATTAAATCCCATTACATAACTTATTAAGATAAAAATTATTAGATGAGATTTTATAATTACCCACAGGAATTATGAAAATAAATTTAATAATTTTTATATAAGGGATAGAAAAATAATTATATCATAAAATAGATCTAATCGAATTAAAAATTTAGCCCACATGCAATTTTTATGTCACTAGATTCATTATTTACATAATTTGCATTGGTAAATTATGACTTATGTTTGCCTCAAATTTATAGTAAGCATGTATGTCAATTTATTTTGCAGCATTACAACCTATGAATATGTCTGATAATAAAGTAGATATCCCTGAATTAACCAGTGAGAATTTTAAGTTCTGAAAGGAGGGTATTCTTCTTTAATTAGGGTGTATGGATATTGATTATGCTATAAGGAAATTTGAGCCACATATCACTGACACCAACAATCAGGCTGATCTTGCTCTATATGAAAAGTGGGAGCGATCCAATCGCTTAAGTATTATGTTCATTAAGAGCAAGGTTCCTGCTGATGTTCGTGGCTCGATTGAGCATTATGAGAATGTCAAAGAGCTATTAACGGCTATAGAGAAACAATTTCAGACTTCTCAAAAGTCATTAGCCAGCACCCTAATTATGAAATTCACATCACTAAAGCTCACTACAGTGAAAGGTGTGTATGATCACATCAATAAGATGCGAGATTTGGCAGCTCGACTTAAGACACTTGAGGTTGAAATGTCTGAATCTTTCCTGGTGCACTATATATTGAACACTCTTTCACCTCAATATGAGCCATTCAAGATCTCTTATAACACACATAAGAATAAATAGTCTATTGATGAACTTTTGACCATGTGTGATCAAGAAGAGGGTAGGCTCGTACTGGAGATGGGAGAGAGTGCACTGACGGTACTCAAGGAAAGAGGTCAATCCAAGCCAAGCAGAAGGGGAAGGGTAAAATGCAACCCCAAGCTGACATAAAGAAAGAGTTCATGTATTTCTTCTGTAAAAAGAAGGGACACATGAGGAAGGACTGTGTCAAGCATAAGGGCTGGCTTGAAAAGAAAGGTAAATCAATCTCACTTGTTTGCTTTGAGTCAAATATGGTTGATGTTAATTATAACACATGGTGGATTGATTATGGTTCTACAATCCATGTCTCAAATTCCTTACAGGGATTAAAAAACCTAAGGGAACCAGTGGGAGCTGAGCGACACATCTATTCGGGAAACAAGATGCAGTCGCATGTGGAAGCTATTAGGACTTGCAAATTAGTGCTTAGCAGTGGCTTTGTTTTAATTTTAGAAAAGACTTTTTATATTCCTAGTTTTTCGAAACTTAATTTCTATTTCAAGAATTGCACCATTGGGGTATTGTTTTAATTTTTCAAATGTTGGATTTAGTTTATTTTATAAATTTGAAATTGTTGGAAATGGTGTTTTAAATGATGGTATTTACTCTATTGATTTACAAAATAATGCCACTCATAATGTTATGCACATTCAAATTGGTACTAAACGTTGTGTTATAAATGAAGATTCCTCTACTTTGTGGCACTGGAGATTAGGACATATCTCAATTGAAAAGATTAAAAGATTGGTAAATGACGGGGTACTCAATACTTTAGATTTTACTGATTTTGATACTTGTGTAGACTGCATTAAGGGCAAGCAGACTAACAAGTCAAAGAAAGGTGCCAAGAGAAGTTCGGCCATATTGGAAATCATCAATTCTGATATTTGTTGTCCAGATATAGATGTGCAAGGTCAGAAATACTTCATCACTTTCATAGATGATTACTCATAGTTCATGTATCTTTACATGCTTCATCATAAAAGTGAAGCGTTAGAAGCTTTTAAGGTTTTTAAGGCTGAAGTAGAGAAACAATGCGGTAAGCAAATAAAGATTGTAAGAATCGATAGAGGTGGTGAGTATTATGGTAGATACACTGAGGATGGACAAGCACCTAGTCCATTTGTAAAATTTCTTCAATACAATGGTATAGTTGCCCAATACACCATGCCAAGCTCGCCTGATCAGAATGATGTTGCGGAAAGAATAAATCGAACTCTAATGGAAATGGTGCGAAGTATGCTTAGTAGCTCTAAGCTACCTAAGTCTTTATGGGTTGAAGCTCTCAAGACGGTTGTGTATATATTAAATCAGGTTCCAACCAAGGCTGTCCTAAAGACACCTTTTGAGTTATTCAAAGATTGGAAACCGAGTTTGCGACATATACGCGTATGGGGATGCCCGTCTGAAGTGAGAATTTATAACCCTCAAGAAAAGAAACTGGACCCAATGACCATCAGTGGGTATTTCATTGGATATGTCGAAAGGTCCAAAGGTTATAGATTCTATTGTCCATCTAACAGCACTAGAATTGTGGAATCAAGAAATGCAAAATTTCTTTAGAATGACTCAACCAGCGGGAGTGATCTGTCTCGGGATTCAATACCCGTAGGTTATCCATCCACTTCAAGTAAAAGATTGGTTATCATACATAACACTCCTCAAGCTCAACCGGGTGTTGAACAACCAAACAATGAAGTTCCACGGCCTGCTGAAAACACTCCAATAGATCAAGTTGTTCAAGAAAATCCAGAAATTATTGAACAACCAGTTGAACAACATGATCCACAAGAAAATATTGGTTCAACGTTAAGGAGATCTATTAGAGAAAGAAGATCAACAATTTCTAGTGATTATTGTGTGTATTTACAAGAATCTGACTATAACGTTGGAGCTGAAAATGATCCTGAGTCATTTTCAACTGCCATGAGCTACAATGAATCAAAGTTATGGTATGATGCTATGAAGGATTAGATGAATTCTATGAAAAGCAACGAAGTTTGGGATCTTGTATCATTGCATGATGGTGTAAAAGCCATTGGATGTAAATGGGTCTTCAAAACAAAAAGAAACTTAAAAGGCAACATAGAAAGATATAAAACAAGACTTGTTGCTAAAAAATTCACTCAGCGAGAAGGAATTGATTACACTGAAACTTTTAGTCCAGTATCTAAGAAAGATTCCTTACGTATTGTGTTAGAATTAGTAGCTCAATTTGACCTTGAATTACAACAAATGGATGTGAAAACTACATTTCTTAATGGTGACCTAGAGGAAGAGGTATACATGAAACAACCTGAAGGATTTTTCTCTAGCGATGGTGAAAATTTGGTTTGTAAGTTAAAGAAATCTATATACGGATTGAAACAAGCCTCCCGTCAGTGGTATTTGAAATTCCATGAGGTTATCTCTTCATTTGGTTTTGTTGAGAATATCATGGATCAATGTGTATACCAGAAGGTCAGTGCGAGTAAAATTTGTTTCCTTATTCTATATGTGGATGATATTTTACTTGCATCAAATGACAGGGGTATGCTACATGAGGTGAAACAATTACTTTCTAAAAATTTTAATATGAAAGATATGGGTAATGCATCTTATGTCATTGGCATTAAGATTCATCGTGATAGACATAAAGGTGTCTTAGGTCTATCTTAAGAAACCTATATCAACAAAGTTTTAGAAAGATTTCGGATGAAAGATTATTCACCTAGTGTTGCTCCTATTGTGAATGGTGATAAGTTCAATTTGAACCTATGCCCAAAGAACGAATTTGAGAAGGAGCAAATGAAAAACGTTCCATATACTTCTGTTGTTGGAAGCCTGATATATGCTCAAGTCTGTACAAGACCTGACATTGCATTTGTCGTTGGGATGTTGGGAAGATATTAGAGTAATCCGGGTATGGACCACTAGAGAGCTGCAAAGAAAGTTTTAAGATACCTCAAAGGGACAAAAGAATACATGGTTACGTATAAACGATCTGATCATTTGGAGGTGATTGGCTACTTTGATTCAGACTTCGTTGGCTGTGTTGATTCACGTAAATCAACATCAAGTTACATATTTATGTTTACTAACGGAGCTATATCTTGGAGGAGTGTCAAGTAGACATTGACAGCCACTTCAACTATGGAGGCCGAGTTCGTTTCGTGTTTTGAGGCTACCTCACATGGAGTATGGTTAAAGAGTTTCATTTCTAGGCTGAGACTTGTGGATTCAATCTCTAGGCCAATAAGGATATATTGTGCCATTTTAGATGCTGTTTTTATGGCTAAGAACAACAAAAGTGGAAGTCAAAGTAAACATGTCGACATTAAGTATCTAGCCATAAGGGAACGTGTTAAAGAAAAGAAAGTGGTCATTGAGCACATTAACACTGAGCAGATGTTAGCTGATCCTTTAACTAAGGGCATGCCACCACATAAATTTAAGGATCATATTGTTACTATGGGACTAGTTCTCACTTTGTAAATTTTCGTTGTAAGAATGATTCTGTTGAAACTCTAATAAAGTTTGATATTTATCATATATGTTGTGTACACATTAAGTTAATTGTTTTGAGAAATGTCACTAAAGTTTGGACCTAGAATAAACATCGGGTTTATTCATTAAGTATATGGGCTAAAGTGTTGAGACTTGATGTATTGTGATACATGGAAGATACTACTCAAATCCATAGAGGAAATATCGACATGATTCGTGCATTATATTTTGACATTAAGGATAACACGAACCAAAGTGGGAGAATGTTGGATAACCACTTTAGTGTGGTTCGTGGCAGTTACTCTTGGATAACCACTTCAGAGTGGTTCGTGGCAGTTACCACGTTTTTATTGCTGCCATGTTCCCATTTTCACATTCCCACTCTCACAATTGTGTACGTGCAAAGTGGTTGGGTAACCGGGTGGTTTTTGATGGGAAAATCACACCTATAAATACCTCATTAGCCTAAGGTCCCTAAGCATCAAACACAAGCATCACATATTCCATCTAAGTGAGTTTTGAGTGCTTAGAAGATCCTTGGCATTTTTTTTTGTTGCCGTGTTCGAAGTATTCGACGGTGGTTCAAAGCGTTTCCACGGTGGTTTTAAGCATCCGACGGTGGGTCGACGTGCTTGACGGTGGTACAACCACATCTCAATTTGGCAAACGGTTTTGACAATGGTCGGAGGTATTTATAAATTTCGATCCTTCCGCTGTGTTTTGCTCGATTTATGTTTACATGTTCTTCATGGAAACATCGACCTTAGATTCGAGAAACGTCAATAAGGCTTTCGAGGAAGTTATACGAGAGATTTACAACAATGTCAGCAAGAAGGTCCTGAATTCGGATGCTCAGAAAGCTGAATTAACCTTAAATCGGGTAAGCCTAGCTAAAACTGACACCGATGAAGCAAAGAAAACCCAAATTTTTTCTTGCTGTTCCAGGTGATCTCGTTTGTTCGATCAAGTGGGTACGAATTGAGGTCTTGCCATGGTTTGTTAATTCAATTTGGTTGGTTTTACAGAATTGTATCACATTATATAGCTAAATTATTGTTTTCTGGTTCCAAAATAAGACTTATTTATTTTTGCTTATGGATACGAAGATGTTCTTGCATAAAGTAAAACAGGCAGCCATCTTATTTTTCACATTGTAGCACAATTCATTTTGAATTCAATATTATAGCAGATTTGCGGTACTTATTGTGGTTTAATTGTATGTTACCTGGGCTCGCGTTGAGTTCAGGATGGTATGTTCCATTTTCCTTTTTGGCCCCTTAACTTTATCAGGTTAGACATTTTAGGCCTTAAACTTTTATTGAGCTCTTTTTGACCCTTATTTTTTGTCAAATTAATCCCAACGTGACAGATGTAATGCTATTTTACCTTTATTGAAAATTTGATATCAGTTATTTGTTCCTTTTCTGTCGCACCGTAAAAGAATTATGGAGTAAAAAGAAAAGTTGATGTCAACATTTAGTAAGAACAATTTAGTTAAATTTTCAATTTTCTCAAAACTTTTGATGACATGACAAAAAGGACAAAATAGTTGATATCAGTTTAGAGGTATCTTTATTGTTCCTTCATATTTGAATCAATTTGATAAAAATAAATAAAATTTTAAGGACTAAAAAGAAATACAATGGAAATTTAAGGGTTAAAATAACTAAATTAATAAAGTTGGGATCAAAAAGATAATTTTACCTTCTATTTTGTATTTCAAAGATTCTTCGAAAGTCATATAAATATACCTATACTTGAAAATGCATCAAACCGGATATTCTGAAAAATGAAAAGAAAAAAAAAACCTTTTTTCATTGTTTCCTTGGCTGGTGGTCGACAACCAATTTTAGTATTGATTGTCGACCATCAAGGTTCATTATCTTTTGTGTATTTTTTATATTTTTAATAAGAATCTCAGCTTTTATGGCAAGCATTTCTTTTGCCTTTATGTCACGTTTTTTTATTGTTGTTCATTTCATCTGTCGTTTTGGCATGATTTCAGCATATCTTAGCGGTGTTTGGTGCTCGTACAGAGATCTTCACGGTGCTAGTTTTTAATTATGAATCTGTCGGTAATCATATAAAGATAGATCCACATTCGGTTGATGGTTGTTTGCCGATGTAATCAGAATTGGGTACAGAGCAATTTGCCTGATAGTTTGGTTCCATCACCACTTCTTATTCACCCCGTAAAGCGTCTCGTTTGGATAGAAACAAAGAGATTCAAGAAAATTTTTGTTTTGACGGTATGCTAATCTCTATAGAAATGTGTATTTTTCTTTACACCTTTGGGTTAATATGAGATTTTGGTGGATTAGTCTTTCATTATTCTCCCTTCTAAATGCGTTGTATTTGTAATATTTTCTATAATTTTTTAATAATATTCATTTGCCAATATCAAAAAATTAAAATTTAAACAAGATAAATTTAGTTAAGGCCTTGGCAGACGAGTCTTGCAACTATTATTTGTTTTTTACTTTAACTCGAATTTGAATGTCAATTTTTTACATTCATATCTAAAATTTAAACTAAATTTTTTACCAAATGTCCAAACACATATAATTCAAAATAAATAAATAAATTACTCGGTGGTTGCGGAAAAGTGGGTGGTCTGGTTCGGTTGCGAGGGATGTTGGAGTTAGGGGGTGTTGGGTGATTGGAATTGTTTTTGGCTTTAGGCGTCTGCTGTTAGGATTGGCATTGGGGTGTTGTTGCTTTTTGGTTCGAACGTTTGTCCGTGTCTATGTTTCGGGGTGTTGTTTCGGTATTTTGTTTTCTCGTTGTATAACATGGTCATATGGCACTCTTTTCCTCCATTTAGGCATAGGGAGTTTTTAATGAGGCCTATGACCATGTCTCAGATTGTATAATTTCCCTTAATAAAATCATACTTTCTTGCTGATAAAAAAAGTCTTTTAAACTAAAATTTTCCATCTCTCAATGTTTTTTTTCATCACGTTCCTCAAGGGCTTTGTCCCAAATAATTGAGATCGATTCGTGTCACACATTTAGTTTTGTAAGTGAGTCTTTTGGCGAAAATTTTCAGCATACTAAGCCTCAAACTCGAAACCTGCTTAAGAGACCAAAATGCCCACTTGGACCAACCCTATTGGTTTCCATGTCTCAATATTGTTGTCGTGGTTGCATCAATCTATATTTTTTTATTAAGTGTAGAGATATTACATTCTCAAGGCAAACATTGAGATTCAAACTCACACAAAATTAAAATAACTTGATCATTCTTATATTCAATCAATTAGTGGATCTATGCATCAATATGCATTTCAAATGTTTGGCTTTGAGGAAGTAATCTATATAGAAAAAGGAATATTTAAAATAAAACGTGCACTTCTTATCTATAATTTATATAAAATTATAAGTTTTTTTAAAAAATTGAGCCAAATACAATACCATTTATTTTTATGAAAAAATTTAGAACGGACGACACACACCGTTGAACATCACTAACGCAAATACTGCTAAATACCATTAATTTTTAATGACTTTTAAATAATTATTAAAAATCTCAAAGGCTCAACATACAATTAATCAAATTTTAAAACAAAATTAAAAGAAATTATTCCATGAACTATTTTCAACATCTCATTCATGGTCCTACTTAATTAAATAAACTCACATCATCTTTATTTTCTACGTAATAGTTTCTTATAAATTAAAATCACAAATCATCATCTTCTTATACATACCTCATATATTTATTCTAATATGGGAATGAAATCGTTAAAATAAAAAAACCCAAAAAACTTAGCCTACGAATCAAAAGAGACAAAAATAAAATTATTATTAATAAAATCATTACATTGTACTCTCAACTCAATATTCGATGAAATCACTGTATTCATCCCTGGCTTTATTGTTTGAATATTCCCTTTTGTGATATTAATTGAAAATCCACCCATTTGAACAATATTTGAAAAAATACCTCACATTCAGCCCACGTAGGTCAAATTAACATTTAGTCAAATGCAAGTTCTGTGTAATAAAAACTTGATAAATTAATTTTTTTTCTTTTTTATCTATCCACTCAATACGGAACTCGCGTTTTGTCAAACGCGAGTTTCAAACTTGCATTTCATTAAACGCGAGTTCGACGAAACTCGCATTTAACTAAATAGGAGCTTGACTTAGGCTGAATGGGAGATATTTTTTTCAAATGTTATTCAAAAAGGAGTGAATTTCCAAATAATATGAAATATTCAAACAATAAAGCCAATTTCAGATGTGTTTTCTATTTTCTTAATTGAAGAGTGAAAAACAATCAAAAACTTGTTCTGGATAAGCTTGCTTTCTTTGGGTTGTATGGTGTGGCCCCTAGTTAAGTCTGTCCACATAAATTAAGCAAAGGACTGCACAGGAAATTAAATTGAAGAAGTGCCATGGATTTCACCATCTTGAACTGCATTTTCAGACTGATTTTCGCCTTCACCATCCATTTACAGATCATGATTCTAAAATTTCACCACATTGATAGTTTGGAGACGATCTGCTACCAGAGAGGAAATTAAGATTTGGTGTTGAGGGCAAAACATAAACCTATAAAAGTGAGGTAAATTCAAAATAAATTAATTTTTAAAGAAATTTATATAAGAAGACAAAACTGAAAAAAATTGAGGGTGGGGGATAATTACCCTTTCCTATCCCCACATACTTCCGTCACTGTCTGCTACCGCTCTTTTTTGACAAGGTAACTCTTCGGACATTCATCGTTGGCTGGAACTTTGGGCTTGACCTTAAGCAAGCAAACACAATTGTTGCAAAAAAAATAATATCAAATGATTTCATCGAAAATTGGGTTGAGATTAGAATCTAATGATTTTATTAATAATAATTTTATTTTTCTCTCTTTTGATTCGTGAGTTAAGTCTTTTTTTAACAATTTTATTCATTAACATATTAGAATAAATATATAAGGTAGGAAGAAGAAGAAGATTTATAAATTTTAATTTATAAGAAAATATTACGTTGACAATAAAGATGATGTCGCTTTAATTAATTGCGTAGGATCATGGATGAAATTGTGAGAATGATTCATGAAATAATTTCTTCTAATTTTATTTTGAAATATAATTAATTGTATGTTGAGCCTTTAAGACTTTTAATAATGTTTTAAAAATTATTAAAAAATAATAGTGTTCAGCAGTGTAGTGCGTTAATGATGTTCAGCGGTGTGGGTCGCCTATTCTAGACTCATCCTATTTTTATTATATTATTAATTTGATATTTAAATCATTCTTTTGTAAATCATAGTAATTAGTAAATTTAGATAAATATAACTTTATACCTTATTAAACTTGAATAATTATTTTATTAGAATCCGTTTCTTAAAAAATAACTCTTTAGATAGACAAAGAAATTTTATGTTAAAAATTAATTTAAGGCTTTAATAATAATTAGATATAGGGGCGGAAATCGAGCGGAGTGGAGTCTCCACTCTATCTATTATACTTGCAGGGACGATTTTGGAAAATTACAATTACATGTTTCGAGAATTTTTCGCTCTCATTCCCATATTCATCGGATTCCACGGGTTTTGTGGATTGTTCATCCCAAAAAAATTAAACAAAATTTACTACTTTACTGACCAAAACATATAGCAATTTCAATTTACAAGTCATATATTTAGCACGCTTAAAAATATTCAAATTTTAATACATTAAAACAAATATACATCATTAAATCTTTAAATTACAGACATAGATGACAAATTAGTTTTACAAACAATAAACAAAGCATTTAAAAACTGTAATAACAACTTAACATGTAACGATTTTTTAGCCAAATCAGTCTAGCATGTAGGGATGTGCATTTCGGATCCGATTTGAAATTTTTGGATCGACAATTTAGAGATTCGTATCTGATCTAAAAAAAATCAGATATCCAAAATTTCAGATATCGAAATTTCAGATCGGATATTCAAATATCTGAATTTATGACTTGATTTAAGTTTTTTTTAATTTAACGATCCTATCCATGAAAATTTTGGGTTTTCGAATATAACAATCAGCAAATTATTGAATATAACAATATTTGTATCCATGGAAATTTCAATTTTTATATATAACAAGTAAAAATATCGAATATAACAAGATCTATATCTATAAAAAATTTGAATTTTTGGATTTCGAATAATCGGATTTTTCGAATCTGAATGTGACATAAATATCTGTATCTGATCTGAAATTTTTAGATATCTAATACGAATTATCTAAAAATAAAAAAGAATCAAATATTCAAAATTTCAGATCGATGAAATCAGATTTTTTTCACACCCCTACTAGCATGCTCTTGTATTAACAATAAATTTTAAGTTGAGCGTGGGTAATATTTAGATTGCAAACCTAAAAAGTTATACAGACAACCTAAAATGTTATACATTTTTATAACATTTTCAGTTATAAATTAAAATGTTATTCACTCTTAACCTAAAATGTTACGCATCCTAACCTAAAATATTACATATTCTTGTAATATTTTCAGTTGTAATTCCTCTGTCATTTTTTAGCCTTAAATTAAGTTGTATTTTTTTTAAATTTCGCAACAAAAATAGCCCATATATAATTTTATTATTAAAAAAACATAAGAAATAATACCAATAGGAACTAAAGATGACCCCATCAAATCATCATGGTGACTTACTAGTGCTAAACTATATATACACACACTTTCTCCGGCCAGCAGCACCTCAAATCTTCTAGAAGCCTTTTACTGCCCCAATGAGTAGGAAAGCTTTCCTTTTCAGCTCTCCCAATCTTACTTTTCTACCATGGATGAAGATAGTGAATGGTGTATTATATATATATATATATTGGATGTTGTCAATGTGATCTCCAGTACTTTGCCATTTCAAACCCATTTTTGCTGTACTGATAGTCCTCAATGGTTTGATCAATCTCAGCTTGTGTGTTCATCACAAAGGGACCATATTGAACAACTGGTTCGTTCAATGGCTCACCTGCGATCAGCACGAATCTTAACGGCTTTGACGATGACTTGTTCCACACGCTAACACCGTCTCCGGGACCTAAAACGACCACATGGTTGGCCGATACCGGTGCTTTGTTCTGGTGCCCAAACACTCCCTCACCTTCAATTATGTATGCAAATGCATTCCATGATTCCGGGATGTGTTGGTGAACTTGTGACCTCGGCCTTAAACTGAAGTCAAGGTACATTGTCGGAGTCCGGGTGTAGACCGAAGATCGGACTCCCATTGATTCTCCGGCAATGACTCGAACTTCTACTCCGTGTTGTTCTTCACTTGGGATGTCCTCACTTAAAAGCTCCTGGTACCTTGGCTCAATCCTACAATGAGTTTGGACAAGTCTTTATCATTCAATTCGTATACTATGATACATTCTCGTATTTGACACTTGTATTAAAATCCAAGTAATTATAAAATATCCAATTGAAAAGCTAGACTTCCTTAACTGGAAATATTGTAGAAGATGCCATGAATGGTCATGACTTTTGGGGATAAAACAAGTTGAGAATAGTGCAATTTCTAAACTAATTCAGTTTTCTTTTTCTAGAAGAAAACAAACACTCGGTACTTCTTTATATATCGTGTACTGTTTGGCCATATAAAATTATTAAAGATTAATTAGCCAAAAATAGATTGACATAAATATAAAGGAAAAATTATTAGATGGCCTGGCTCACCACGTCATCCATTGTCTCATCCAATAATAATTTTTCATGTCATTTTTTTTCAAAGGTGAATCTTCACCTCTTTATTACATGTCATTAAATTAATGAATCTCATTAGATGAGACCATAAATGACATGGTGAGCCGTGATCATGTAATAATTTCTCAATATAAAGGGTATTCAATTATTCATACAAGGTACGGCCAAAAGTTTTCAAAGTCAAACACTAATTTGTTGCTTTAAAAAATAGGTGAATTAAATACATAACTATAGGTAAAACTCATATTCGAATTTAATATTCACACAAAAAATAAAGGCTTAATACTAAAATAAGTGTTCAAATTATTTTGTATTTATTTTGGGTGTTTAAATTTTTTTATAGTTTTTAGATGCTCAAACTACTTTTTTGGCCTTTTTAAGGTCAATTAAAATTTTTATTTTAACAAAAAAATAGTTTAAACAGTTAAAAAAGATATAAAAATTTAAACACTTAAAAAAATAATTTAAACATTTATTTTTATATCAAGCCAAAAGCAAACTCAAACTTGTCCTACATCTTGTCTTGGGATGAGAGATTGATCCAAAGCTGCAAACCCTTATGAACACCATCTCCAGCAGGCATTTCAGAGTGGATTATTCCTCTTCCTGCTGTCATCCACTGCTTAATCCAAGCAAAAAAAGAAGGAAATAAACCCCCCAAAAATGGATTCTTAAAAAAGAATAAAACCCCAGAAATTTGACTAAATCTGTCCGTTCAACTTTGAATCATTCAAAAAACTAAAACGATCACCTGAACATCACCCGTATGAATTGTACCCTTATGTCCTGCAAAATCTTGATGAGTAATACCTCCCTGAAATCAGGCCCCAAATGTCAGTTCAGTTGTTTCTCAAGGATCAAACTCTCTGTTTTGTTTTTGTTTTGCAAAAAATAATGAAACAAGAGTTTTACCTGTAACATGTATGTAACAGTTTCAAACCCTGTAAAAAAACACCACATTCATTCAGATACATAAAAAAAATAGTCGAGATTTATTAATTAATCGAGTGATTAAAAATATTCATATTATCTCATTTTACGTAAATTTGAGACATTTTTAGTAAGAGATTCAAGAACCTCTGTGAGGATGATCAGGGAATCCAGCTGGTGGAGACACTGCAAAAACAATCATTATAAAACCATTCAATATCTGTAATATCTAACAATATTCGAATCGGATACAATGATCAGAGATTCAAATAACAGTCTTATATAACAACGACAACATTTGAAATCGATATTACGAAAAACAGTGGTATATAATAACAACAATAGTATCATTTTACGATCGCAACCGCAATTTAAATCCCGACGACCTTACTAATGAACCTGTACCTGTAAAATCATCCATCATGAGAAAAGGATCCAAAGACTTCAATTCACTCCTGAAATCAAAACGAAAATGAATCAGAAAAAAAGGAAAAGAAAATCAAAGACAGGAAAAAAGAAGGGAAGAAAGAAACCTTCCAATGCATCTGCGGACAACAGCACCATCACCTTCACGTTGATGCTTGGCAAGAACCTTCTTAGTGACCAATCTGGGTTGATTGAAGCAGCTTGGATCAGTCGCAGACATGGGTTTTTTTTCTAGCAATGACTCTTTTTCTGTAGATGTCTGGTTGCTCTGATAGAAACTTTTTATGTTTATAGATTTTGAATGTTGATGATGTTGGGGTTTATATACAAGTACTGAAATTGGGGGAATTGGGACCAAAAATTAAAATTAAAATTAAAAGAAAAAAAAGAATTAAATAGAGAGAGGAGGGTTGGTCCGAAGGTCTGACATAAAGGGAGGCGTGGGGAAATATTAAACAAGGGACCCATTTATTTCCTTGGACCAATCATCACCATGATGTCAAGCTTTTGTCATCATCATTTCCCAATTTTATTTCTTTCTTTACTTGCATTTAATGAAAAATGATTTATTATCAAAAAAATAAGATCAGATATTTATTAATTGATTTAGTGACAATAATATTCATTAATTTTTTGTGTGGATGCGAATATTAACAGTTACTTTAAAGATATTATTGTAACATTGTTTAATTCAATAATAATAATAACATGATTTGTTGGAACGGAAAAGATTGGGTTAATTCGATTAAATTTTAAAATTATTTATGGTGATTTAATTTGATTTATATTTTTCATATTAATTTTAAATTTTAACATTTTAAACTTTATTCTGACAAAATGACTTTCTCCCTAGTCGGAACGAACAAATCATACACTACTAGAAGATAACAAGATTTGTTGGAACGGGTGAGATTGGGTCAGTTCAATTAAATTTTTAAAATTTTAAACTATCTAGGGTAATTTCTGATTTTTCATAATTAATTTTAAATTCTAATATTTTTATATTTTTTCTGATAAAATAACTTTATTTTATAATTTTTAGACACTATTTGACCAAATTTCAATGTCTTTTTTTATAAATATTTTTTCTAAAAATTATTTTTAAGTAAATAACAATAATTAATTAGTAGTACAAATTTGTTTTCACTATTTTAAAATATAAAATATTTATTTTTACATTATAAAAATATTAAAATTAATTACAAATTAAATAAAAAAATAAGTTCAACTTGAATAGTCGCTATTTTTAAACTTGAGTTCCATAATAAGTCCAAATACCATGAATCTATGATTCAGGTCAGTTTTTGGTTTATTTGATTTCTTTGTTTACCCCTAATTGTTGGTATAAATAAAATAAATTGTTAACATTTATAATATATATATATATATAATAAGTCCTCGCTTTAAACACTATTATGGTTTGGAAATAATAGTAATACTCATGTATAATTTAAATTTATCCATATAGTTATTGGCATAACAGTTGATCGAGTATAGTTTGATTGACATTATTTATTTCGATTTACATTCAATACATTGGCGGTGGAAACTTTTAGTTTCCACGAGCACTTTAGTTTGAGGGCTTAGGGACTTAGTTTAGGGTGTATGTTTTAGGGGTTTAGGTGTAAGAGTTTAGAATTTAAGCTTAATGGTTAGAATTTAGGGTTAGGGTTAGGATTTTGAGGTTAGGGTTTAGGTTTTAGGGTAATATGTTGAGGGTTTAGATTTTAACTTAAAAACCCTAAATTCTATTCACAACCACTAAATTCTAAACTACTAAACCTGAACAACTAAACCGTACACCCTAAACTGAGTCTCTAAACCCTAAAATTAAGGCGCTTATAGAAACTAAAAGTTTTCACCGCCAGTATATCAAATAATTATCCTATTTATAATATATAAAAAAGTGAAATCAAACGTATTTAACCCTTAATAATTTTTTTGAATAGTCTAAAGTTGATTACAAAGTGGTATTTGTTCATATATATGCTTAACCATTTAACAAAACATATACACTTTACAGAAAAAGCAATTCAACCCTTAATAATTCGATTGTATGTGCAATGTACATGAATGTTAAAAAAATATTGGCGTAATAAAATAAATGCTCCCTTGAAATAATGTTGTGATCTGGATATAATTATTGTGATATGATTTCAAATCTAATATTGACAGCTTTGTATTATACGTAGGTGAACTTTGAATTAGAAATATAATTAATTAAAAAAATTAAGGCTTAAGGTTCAATAAGCTCTTAAATTTTTACAAAAAAAAAGTTAAGTCCCTAATTTTTTTTTGCACCTAATTAAACTCAAGAAAAAATTTAATTTGGCCATTTGACCAACTTTGTCAGTTAACTTTAACTGTTTATTTTTTGAATTTTTGTTCACACATGCCACAATAGGATAATATCACTTGGAATTTTTAAATTTAAATTTTATAAAATATATAAAAAAATGAGAAAAATTCTTCAAAAATATGGAAAACTCTAAAAAATATTTTTAAAATATATAAAATATTTTTAATATCAAAATTTATTCAAAAAATAATAAATAATAATTTTTCAAAAGATTAAAATATTTTAAAAAACATATAAAATATTTTTATTTTTAAAATATAAAACAATAAAAATATAAAAAATAAAATTTATTTAAAAAACCAAAATAACTTTTATTGTTCTATATGTTTTTCAAATTACTTTTTATAATTGTATAATAATATGTAATATTTTAATCTTTTGAAAAATTATTATTTATGATTTTTAACTAAATTTAGAAATAAAAATATTTTTATATTTTAAAATAATTTTTAGAATTTTTTCTAATTTTCTATATTTTAAAAAATAAAATTTTAAAAATTTCTATAAATGACCAGTGGTATTATCCTGCTGCGACACGTGCTAAAAATTAAAAAAAAACTTTAAAATTAAAGGTCAACGTTAGTCAAAGAGACAAATTGATTTTTTTCTTGAGTTTGAAGGTTTAATGGGGTGCACAAAATATTTAAGAGCTTAATTGATTTTTTTTTGCAAAAACTTAGGGGCTTATTGAACCTTAAGTAAAAATTAACAATAAGTTATTTAATCTGATCCATGATCAATTAAAAAGTTTTACTCGCAAGTATTAAAAACGAATAATAAAGATCAAGTTGTATTTTTCGTATCATTGTTGTTTTGAGTGAGTGATTCTCGTTGCATTTCAAAGTCAAATAAGGGTATTATTTTTTTAATATATTGATGTGATTATAAAATAATATTTGTTTATTAATTTTAATTCTTTAGCAACGTACATATATTGTACAAATAAATTTTTCGATCTCGAATTTTCTAAGAATAACGGAGAAAATATTAACCATTTTTTTGTTTAACCACAAGTATCTAACTCATTGGTTGATTAATCCAAATCGGGCATTAAAGAGGCTCATTATGGGGATGATCCTCCCAACCCAATTTTCTGCATTTACAATGTCAAGACTCGAACCCCTGACCTTATTTAAGGAATATAAACGTTATGTTTGGTAAACAATATTTTGAGCTAAAATTAGAGGTTTGATCCACTATTTCAGATGTTTGATAAATAGAGGATTGTAATAACAGATTAAAGTGAAACCTCTCAAATTGAAAAAAACCGCTAACATGAACTTTTTATGTAATATCCCAAATTTTTGGTTAGTGACCAAAATGAAAATTTTGAAAGTTTGGTGGTCAAAGTATAAACTTTGGAAAAGTCCAGGGACTAAATTGTAATTTTAAAAAGTTATGTATTCTAGTCCCTTAAATTAATAGTTCACCCCCAAGAATGACGTTTTCGTGTTACCCAGATTTTTCGTACGGAGCTTGTATTTTTTACTATAAAGCGACAAAGTTCGAAAAAATATTCGGATAATCGGATCGAATCGGGCATTCAAGATATTTTAAAGGATGATAAGGCAAGGTTAAAAATGTCATTTTCATGTCTTAAAATGGTAGTATATAACATGGACCATTGGATTTAAAGTAGATTTCCATGTTAAATATGAACCGTTGGATGAAAAATGGCAAGATGGTAATTTTGGAAAATTCCAAGGGCAGAGTTGGTAATCACTAACTACTTGGATTATTTTTGACCCTTGAATTGGTAGGTAGACATGTGGCTTGATATGGAGCTTTGGATTTCAAGAGCAAAAAGGTCATTTTGTCATAAAATGAATTCTAAATTCATGTAATTAAAAAGATGACAAATGGCTTAAATTAAATTAAAAGGATAGAAAAAAATCAAGAATTTCTCCATCTTAATTCCCCCTTGTTCGAAACTCACACCCAAGGTAAGAAAAAAAATGTATTTTTGATTTTTCAAGTTTATATGGTTAGATTTTGGATGAAACCATGAAATATGAAGTTGATCTACATGAAATTCTCTATCTTTTGGTACCATTTGTTCATGTTTTCCTTGCTTGAAACCCTAGTTTTGTGAATTTGATGGATGAAGGGGATGTTTATATATGATGTTTTAAGATGAGATTTTGATGTAGTAGTTGTTGTAGAATCATATCCAAGCTTGTATGATGATGAAAACTATTTGGAATTAGATAAATCCTAATTTGTTTAAAGTTAGGGTTTTTATAGGAAGTTGAATTTGGATTGATTTTGATGTGAGAATAATTATAGAAGCTTGAAAATGAGGTTTAGAAGTTGAATTCATGCTTGGATCAGGTTGAAAATTTTGTCTAGAGTGACTCTTCAAATTCGGCATTTAGGAAGAAAATTAGGGAAAATTTTGGAAAAATTTCCTAAGGTTAGAAATGATGGGAAAATGATGTTACAAGGTTTAGAATGTTGTTTGGACCAATTTGGAACTTTGTTAAGTTCTAGGGACCTTTTTGCATATTTTGGGAAATTTAAGGATTAAGGTAAAAATGTTGAAAAGTTGAGGTATTATGCTAAACATTGATGTTAGAAGATTCAATTGGATCGTTTTGGAAGTTTTCAAAATGTTGAGGATCAAATGGCAAATTAAGAAGAATATGGGATTGAAATGGAAATTGGTTAGAAAGCTATGTATTAAGCTTGAAAGTATTTTGGAATATTTGAATATGTTGTGTAATGACTGAATTTAAAGTTTAATGACAATGGACCATTTTGAATAATTTAGAAAGTTGAGGTGAATTCTAAAAGAATTCACTTTATGGTTATTTTTAGGAATTTTATTCCTAATATATGTCTATGTTAGATTGATGCTAACATATGCTTTAAAATGTATATAATCGCTAAACGATGATTTTATAGATCATGAACGTGATCAAGATCGTTTTGCGAACAAGTCTAAAGCTAAGGAAAAAGTTCAAGAGTAAAGCTACAAGCTATAGTAAGGTTTACTAGTGAGGCATCAAGTGAGTGCAATGCATGCATAACATGATACATGGATGTTTATTCATCACTGGTAAGACTTGCGACGAGTCTACCTGGTTTATATATTGGCATGATATTTATGTCATTTATCATATATTTGACATATTTTAAATATGTCAAAGATTGAAAACAAATGCATTGATCACTACTTATTGATGATGGTATGCTATGAATGTTATTTCGGGTATGAACTGTCCAATATTAAATTATATTGATATACATTGCCATGGATGGAATAAATACGGAAATTATGCCCAAATAAGTCAATTGAGGGACATGATATAGTTGGCATGCCATAGAGTCCAGCAGCACGCTGGATAATCGGGAATTCGGGATAGCACTATAGTGTACCTAAATGTCACTCAGTGTATGGTTAGCACAACCTTATAAATGTGCGGGAAACACTTCGGTGCATATTTGACTCGTGTATCCAGGGTCCTCACAGGTTTATATTTGGGCTGTGAAATCGAGCTAAGAAATCGGGCTATAAATCAGTCTATGAAATCGGTAAATAATGGATAAACGGGTTAAAGAGTTTATACACTCTTAAAATTATGGCAAGTATATTGGTAAGAAAATGTATATCCGGTTTATATCATACTTATGTATGATTAATGTGATGGTAAGTCATATCTAGTGATTTAAATGCATGAAAACGGTTACATATTATTAGTTATTGTTATGTTATTTGCACTGAATATTATTATTGCCTCACTAAGTACATACTTAGCGTGTGATGGTTTTCACGCGTAGGTAAAATACATAAATCAGAGTAAGGAGCGGGCATCCTACTATCCGGAGTATATTAAAGGTATTAGTAATAACATCATTTGATGTATTTTGATGTTTCTAGATGGCATGTATATGTTAAAGTTTGTCGGTTACATACTAGTTTATATATGGTTTGTAATAATATATAGACTAGTTATGTTTATAGTAGATGATGAGTAATCATGTTCTAATTAAAATCGGGAAATAATCAAATAGAGATAAATTAAGCAATCGGGTAGATTTTTGTTTTAGGCAGTTATATTCTATATATTTTATAGATAAGATTTGTTAAGTTGCTGCCTGAAATCGGATTTAATTCGATAGGATAAAAATTCGGTAAATGATTTTACGCGAAAAAAATTGTAATACTCTAGGTATTTATTATAGAATATTGATTAGGGTGTTACATTTTAAAATTAGAGGTTTTGCGATAATGGTTATAATGAGTCTTTTACGGGTGATTCTAGGGTGAGGTAGCCTAAAATGAGGCTATACAGAAATACTTACAAAAATGGTAAGAATTTCGGTATCGACTTTTATGTATCTACAGAAATGCTTACAAAATTGGTAAGTATTTCTATATATACCGGAATTCTTACCATTTTTGTAAGCATTTCTGTAGATACACAAAAGTCGATACCGAAATTCTTACCATTTTTGTAAGTATTTTTGTATAGCCCCATTTGATCCTCATTTTAGCTACCTCACGTTAGCTTTTTCTATCTTTTACCTTAACAATTACAAATAATTTCCAAATAACCTAAATTTAACTTTGATTATTTTCATTTAAATTTAATAATTAATCAAACTGTATTAAAAATAATATATGGATCCTTCAAATATGCTTAATAATGTTATATTAAAAAATCATAATCTAATTAATATTAATAGATACAAAATATTGATAACTAATAAACTATTTAAACAAGTATTGAATATAATAATGCCCTTACATGTCATTTTGTTTGTTTAAATAATCAAACAACTATAAGCTATCGGTTAATTTTACAAAACACTTTTATACAATCTGCTTGTCAAATAAGCTAATATATTCTGCTATCAACTATCTGTTAATTATTAAAGACAACTAATATCTCATCCTACTAAACCAATAGATTTATCATACGTTGCTTTATATGTTTGTTGATTATTTTTTGAAAATAAATATGAATGAAAGGCATAAGCCTAGAGAGGGATACGTCTTTTCCAACCTTTTAAAATTTATGATGACAATAAATGTAATGATGAATGACATTTTTCATACCTATGCATTACGTCGCATTAATTTATAACAACAAAAGCCTCGGATTTTGACTTTGACTCTCATCCTTATATTTCCAATCCAATCCAACCCTAAACATTAATTATTATTCTTCAAAAAATGGAGTATTATATTCATTCTAAATAATTTATTCAAAACCCAACTCAGTCTTGTCACCGATTAGCACATGCTTTGGTGATGTAATTGGTTTCCATTTCTTACCATTCTATTTGTTTATTAAAATATTAAGGCTTAATTATAAAGTAAGTATTTAAATTATATTTTTTTAATATGTGCTTAAAGTAGTTTTTTACTGAATATGTGTCTAAAGTTTCGTTTTTGGTTGAAATATATGCCTAAAGTATTTTTTTGGCTTAAATAGGTGCCTAATATTTTATTTTTGTTGAAATATGTGCCAAAGTAGTTACCTCAACCATTATTTGACTTTACAACAAGCAAAAAAAAAAAAACTTTAGGCACCTATTGTAAAAGAGATACATAATTTGAGCATTTATTTTGTAGTTAAGTCAAATATTAAATTTAAATTTTAATGTTAATTTATTTTTAATAAATCTCAATTTATTTTTAAATACTTAGAAATTACTTTAAGGGGGCGTTTGATTCACATAATGTAAAATTACCTATGGGAAGAAGATTACCGGAATGTAACATTACCTGGCACATTATGAGAATATTATATTACCTTGTTTGGTTTATTTGGTAGGAATATAAGATTGCAGTGTTTGGTTGGAAGAATATAAGATTAATTGGAAACAAAATTTACCAACTTGTCCTTATGATATATTTTTTAACAAGTTAAACTTTTAATTATTAAATTAAAAATATTTACATAAAAATTTATAGAACTATTTTCGTTACATCTAAAATTTGTAAAAACTTTATATTTATAATATAATTAATATACTAAATCATTTTAAAAAAATGATTGATATTTATATACTTTTATTCTCTTTTAATATTTTTTGAACCATAAAATACTATTTGTTTAATATGTTTAAATTTTTAATTTTTTACTAATTTTGACCATTTATCAAATAAATTGAAGTAAATAATAAAATAAATTTAAAAGTAGTAAAAAATGATAAAAATAAATTAACCTACTAATTTTTTAAGATAAAAAATATCTTATTAATCAAATAATAAAATTAATAACATCAACTCTTAACGCATTCACTCTCAAGCAACATGCAATCTCATCCTATATCCCTAGAAATATCATAAACACAATATTAATAATAATAATATATTAAATATTACAACCTTATTTAAATACATGCAACATCATTTCTATATTAAACTAACATTAAATAAAAATATTTAATAAATTTACACCATAAATAATTAGTCACCTAATTAAAAATGCAATAAAGGATCAACATGGACATAATTCATTATCTTAAGGGCAATATTGTTCAAAGAAAAAAGAATTGTGTAATACCTAAGAAAATGAGGGGAATAACATTCTTACAATTTGGGGAAAATAAGCCACTATTGAAAAAAGAATAATACCTCCTAGTGGGAATCTTCCTAAACCAAACATAAGATTGCAAGTTTGGAAAAGATTATTACCATTGATAATTATCTTTTTCGTGAACCAAGCACACCCTAAGATGATGTAGTGACCAAATTCGAAGTGATCGCTAAAAAAGGAGTAGTAGGTTTCCTTTTGTTTTCGTAAAAAATATTTGGAAAATGGGGGAGTCCTTAAAAAAATCGTATTTTTGAAAACGATAAAACTTGGAGTCGCCATCGGCCACTGAGGTTGGCCGGACACCATAAAAATCAGAGATTCGTTTGAAAGCAGGTTCGGGAGTCGGTTATGGATGAGGAAGGTTTTGACACCCCACACCGCCCAAAAATTGGCACCAAAAGAAAAATATAATTACCGCTTTGTTAATATTAAATTTTCCGAATTAAAGTGACGGTTAAATTGAAATTTGATTATACATACAAGTAAATTTTAAGGGTTCTGTTATTCGAGAGTAAATTGAAAAGCCACCACCACTATGTTTGGTACTAGCCATGTTTACTCCCGAATAAAAAGGCACCACATTAACAATTTATAGATCCAGATGCAATACTAAACAAGGCATGGTATATATATGAAAGAGACAAAAATAAAAACATAAAATAATCACAAATATAAAAACACATTCGAACCACATGCTATACGAAAATAATAAAAATATATATATTAAACCATATTTTTCAAAGGCACAAATTCGTTTTTATCAATGAAATTATAGTATAAATTATTATATAATATACTAGTATATGTAACAAAGTGATGTAAAATACTATATAATATTTAATATTTATATAGAGGTAACATACGTATAGGCTTAAAAACAAAAATATATTAGGTTATATATTATAATACATACACATCATATAAACATATATTTACTAATTTAAATATACAATATACACATACAACATAAATTTAAAGGCTATATCCATCTTTATCATGCATTATATCAAACCAAATAAATAAATAACCACCAAACCAAGCATAAATATTCAACATGTATCAATCCATACTAATTATCACATAAATCATCAAGATAAACATATAAGAATGAAACTTAAATAAATAAAAAAAGATTACTAACAAATCTCATCAATATTTCATTAGATCATAGGAATGATTACACAATAAATAAACAAGGGAATAAAATACCAAAACCCAAATATATGCTCGATCAATCAATCAATGGGTCGTTGTCAATAGGGTTAAAAAGCTTAATTTAAAGGTTGGTGATTCGACTGGGGAAGTGATTCGGTGAAGGGCAGTGGCGATTATGGATGGGTAAAGGGAACTTGGTGGTGCGGCTTGGGTGAGTGGAGAGTTTTCGGGGGCTGCCAAAGGGTATTGCGACAGTGTGTATATTGGAATGAGGAAATGTGAGTGGGTTGATTTCTTGGGGAAATGAATCCCTGACCGTGAGGGTGTGCGGGGAAATGAAAAAATGGAATCCTTGTGTTCCTTTTGGGGGGAATTATATATATATATTATTAGTTTTTTATCCCATAAAGTAGAATCAATGAGGTTCAAGACCTTAGTCACTAAGTAGTGGCCCATCCAATGAGAGTGAGGCATTCATCCATCTAATGAGAGTAAAGACTTAATGAGGAAGGAGTTAGAATTTTTATGTTTTAGTATTTTTTACTATGTAAAATCATATGTAATGGGCCATGTTTGATGTGGGCTATTGGGTTATGGTATAAGGTTTTGGGTACTAAGAGGGGTAATGTCGACTGATCTTAATTCGAGCATTTAATTTAAACCCGGACAAAATTTAGTGTCTACAGCTGCCTCTCTCTGCTCTGAAACATGAATAGAGCAAAGACTAAAGATGCAAATTTTGTCCCACTTCCTTTTCCGAAGATTTAGAGCTATGAGTTCTTCCTATATGGAACTGTTCACTCTTCCTCCATCTAAAATCCTGGAGCTTCAGGTTCTTTCTATATAGAACCTTTAGCTTGTTCTGAGGTGGATCCTTCGAGCTACAAGTTCCTCATATATAGAACTTATCGCCTTGAAATCCTGGAACTATGAGTTTTCCCTATATAAAACTCTTTGCCTTGAAGTCTTCGAGTTACGGGTCCCTCCTCTATAGAACCTTTCACCCTGAAATCTTGAAGCTACGAGTATCTGCCCTTTTGCTCTGCAATCTTTGAAGCTACGAGTCCCTCCTATATAGAACCTTTCACCTTAAAATTTTGAAGCTGCGAGTTTGAAACTCCTTGCCTGAAATCCCTAAGCTATGAGTATTTTCCCTTTTTTCTCTGCAATCTTTGAAGCTACGGATCCCTCCTATATAGAGCCTTTCACCTCGAAATCCTGAAGCTGCGAATTTGAAACTCCTAACCTGAAATCTCTGAGCTATGAGTATCTGCCCCCTTTGCTATGAAATATTTGAAGCTACGGGTCTCTTCTATATAGAACCTTTCACATTGAAATCCTGAAGCTGCGAGTTTGAAACTCTTCACCTAAAATCCCTGAGCTATGAGTATCTTCCCCCTTTACTCTGAAATATTTGAACCCACGAGTCTCTCCTATATAAAACCTTTCACCTCGAAATCCTGATGCTGCTAGTTTAAAACTCTTCGCCTAAAATCCATGAGCTATGAGTATCTACCTCATTCGCTCTGAAATCTTTGAAGATGTTAGTCCCTCCTATATAGAACCTTTCACCTTGAAATCCTGAAGCTACAAGTTTTTTTCTATATAAAACTCATCGCTTGAAGTCCTTGAGCTACGAGTATCTGCCCCTTTCGCTTTGAAATTCTGAAGATGTCGGTCCCTCCTATATAGAACCTTCCACCTTGAATCTTGAAGCTACGAGTTTTTCCTATATAAAACTCCTCGCTTGAAGTCCTTTTTGGGTTTTCATTTTATTTTTTTTCCTTTTTTGTTTGCTTTTTCTTTTTCTTCTTCTTCTTTTTCTTCTTCTTCTTCTTCTTCTTCTTCTTCTTCTGCTTTTTTCTTCTCTCTTTTTTTCTTTTTCTCTCTTTTTTTTTGAGAAAGGTCAAATTTAAAGAATGAAAGCTCATCCTTGTGAAAGGATCAAATTGAGAAATTGGTTTTGAGAAAAACATCCTTAAGAAATGATCAAAATTGAGAGATTTGAGTTTTAAAAAAAATATCCTTTAGGAATGGATAAAATCGTGGAATTCGAGTTTTAAGAAGAACATCCTTGAGGAAGGGATAAAACTGGGGAATCTGAGTTTTACAAAAAATATCCTTGAGGAAAGGATAAAACCAGGGAATCCGAGTTTTAAGAAAAACATCCTTGAGGAAGGGATAAAATCGGGAAATTTGAGTTTTTAAAAAACCATCCTTGAGGAAGGGATAAAATTGGGGAATCTGAGTTTTAAGAAAAACATCCTCGAGGAAGGGATAAAACCGGGGAATCCGAGTTTTAAGAAAAAACATCCTTGAGGAAGGGATAAAACTGGGGAATTCGAGTTTTATAAAAAACATCCTTAAGGAAGAGATAAAATTGGGAATCCGAGTTTTAAGAAAAACTTCTCGAGGAAGGGATAAAATTGGGGAATCTAAGTTTTAAGAAAAACATCATTGAGAAAAGAATAAAACCGGGGAATTCAAGTTTTAAGAAAAACATCCTTCAAGAAGGGATAAAACCAGGGAATCTGAGTTTTAAGAAAAATATCCTTGAGAAAGGGATAAAATTCGGGAATCCGAGTTTTAAGAAAAACATCCTTCAGGAAGGGATAAAATCAAAGAATTCGAGTTTTAAGAAAAATATCCCTGAGGAAGGGATAAAATCAGGGAATCTGAGTTTTAAGAAAAATATCCTTAGGAAGGGATAAAACTGGGGAATTCGAGTTTTAAGAAAAACATCCTTGAGGAAGGGATAAAACTGGGAAATCTGAGTTTTAAGAAAAATGGTATCTCAATTTAAGACTACCGAAATACCTTATAGAAAGTGGTGTCTCACTTAGGGACCACCAGGATACCTTGACTGAAAGCTATAACTTCGGATCGTCTTACATAAAAAGATTCTCGCCATTTTCGACTAACCAAAGATTGGCAGACCTTCAGAAATCCTAATTATGCAAGTCAAAAGACTCTTGATTAGTCTACTTCTTATGAAGCCGTAGATCAAATCTTTTATGAATCTTCAAATACCTATTTAAAATGCTATGATGGTATGAGGATGCTCCTAGCATAAGGACGTCTAACTACAAATGATGCATGAGTGGATTCATTTTTAAAATTGTTGGGGAAAAACCCTTGTTCTTTGGTCAATCACCCTTAATTTCCATGGGCTTTCTGTCTTTGCTGAATCTTTTGCCTCATCTCGAAGGAGACTGCTGACTTGCGCTAGCTAGAACAAAATCTATCAATTCTTGAAGTTCAATTCTAAACATTGCCCCACTCCACTTGGGCTTGACTGTTGCTTCTTTTACGACTCTTCACGTCAAGTCTTCTTCAATCTCAACATTATGGTGAATATATACCCTCGAGTCTCTAAGCTTTTCATACTTCGATGAGGTCCAATTTTCAATTTCCTGAATCAAATAAAGCATTTATTCTATCTTTACCACATCTTCATCTTTGTTTTATTCCGAAAGGCAATTGCTGCCTTACACTGGTCATACAGAATCTAACGTTTTCTAAAATTCCATTTTGTAACATTGTCCTCACTCAACTTAGGCTCAACTGTTACCTCTTCTACAACTCTTCACAATGAGCCTTCTTCTATTCCAACATTGGGGTGAACACCATGCCTCCCAAGTTCCCAAAATTTTCCTTAATTTTCAATAAGGTCCCAAATATTTCATTATTCTGAACCATACATCACATTAAGGCAGAAAAGTCACTTCAAATCTCTGAAGTGTCTAGCATATGAAATCATGCTATTATTCTTGATAAATTAGTTCTTCATGATAAGTCAACCATATATTTTCTTGACTTAAAACTCCAACCACATGGCCAGGTAGGGAAACATTCTTCTCCTTCTTTACCTTGGTAGTTCCTCATCTCACCTTTGGGTTTAGCTATCATTTTCCCTTTTTTCTATCCCACCGGGATGATTTTTCTTCTATCTCAACGGTAGGCTGAAAACATGCCCCCCTAAGTCTCCAAAATTTCATTTCTTCAATAAGATCCAATTTTTAATTTTCTAACCCAACTGAGGTATTATGGCAGACACTCACTTCTAGCCCTCGAACTGTGTAGCATACGAAGTTTTGCTATTATTCTTTTCAGAATCACTGGCAGATTTTGTATTAAGTCGATCATGTACATCCTTGATCTTGCATTCTAAACTCTATTCTTACAACAATACCTTATTCTTTCTATTTCTATTTCTCTCTTTTTTCTTTTATTTTTCTTTCTCCTATTTTTTCTCTTTCTTTTTTTCTTTTTCTTATATCTATATGTCAGTTTGCTGACTATTATTCCAACAAAAGATGTTTTTTGGGTTAGTATACAAAGTCAAAATCAATAGAAAAAGAACATAATGCACCAGATATCAAATGCAAGAGCGTTTTAGATTCAATCCTCCAGTGGTCAACAACTTACCCTTGAATGTTGTGGCAATATTTAAAGTTGTGAAATTCCTCCCATATTGCTCGGTTCATCATCATGATTATGGTATTTGCTTGATCTGTTCAAAAACTACTCCTTCTAGTTCTCATTGTTTTTCTCAAAAATATGTTCACGGTTTTCAAATTTTCTTAACACATAGAGTGCAAAAATATCAATATGAGAATTCTTAGTACAAGTGTATTCTTCCAATTGCAATTAATATCGTATCAGTGCCTTCAAAGAGTCATCTCTGACGCTAGGATATTAAACAGGTGGAGCATATCTTCTTATTAGATTTGTTCTCCCTCCACAGCTCCACCAAGATGCTCTAAGACTTATTCAATTGTTCATTGATTTTAGAGGTTTATCTCTGATGCTGGGGTATTGAACATATGGAATCTAGTTACTTATTAGATTTGTTCTTCCATACAGCTCTATCAATTGTTCATTTCTTGACATATTATTTGATGTTAAAGGAATTATCAAGTTTAAGCAACTTTGTCGGTCTTTCCTAAGAGTTTTTCTTATCATCGAACATTATCGAAGGAGTAGTAATCTTACGTCTCGCGCTTTACCGACCAGAGCGTACTATGCAAAAAACCCTACTTCATCGTGATCACAATATTCCATTGATCTTTTTTTTTATTAAAATCAATGCCAGATCATACATGTGATATCCGAGGATCTACGAGGGTAAGAAAGAATATACACATATATTAAATTAAAAGATACATCCTTTCATTGGAATGGAAAAAAGGCAAACATAACATAAGCCCTTAAAAAGGTATTTGCTACTTCCGGGAAAACAGTAGCAAAGTTAATTACACACAAAAAAGAAAGTGAGAGAAAAAATAAGAGAAGCGAATAAGGGAAAACTTAAAAAGCATGGATATGATGCATTAGAAATCCTCGACCGTTGCAACACTGGTCATTCATCCCGACTCTTCAATCTTTCCCAAAAACTCAGCATCTTTGTTAAACTTAGGCCTTTCATTCTCAAAAGAAAGTATCCCTTTCTTAATAAGTTCATAGATCTTGCCCTTCAAAAACACACACTCTTTCGTTGTATGGCTAAAGTCACCGTGATGATACCCGTATGGAACCTTGGTACCAAACACATTAGGATTGAAATAAGCATATCACTTTGTGGGAAGTAGCCTCAAGAGTTTATTCTAAACTAACAGGGGTAGCAGCTCCGAATTTGACATCGAGAATAACATCTTCGTCCTCTTGTTACTCCCCTTTGTATCTTTGTCATGTATTTTAGCATTTTTTGCCCCATTTTCCTTAAAAAAGTTCCCATTTCTTGAGAACGTCATTATTATTAAGCACTATGTGGACTCTTCTAGAACTGTTCTTGACTTTTTAAGCGGGTCCAGAACAATGCTTTCCATGGAATAGTTGTGATCATGATAATTGCTGACACTTTCAGATTTCGCTGATGTCGGCAGTTTTGCTTTATCCACTTTTTTATTGCGGTAACCTGATCTTCCTCCAATTTCATAGTGCTGGCCACAGTTGGAAAATTAATCTTTAGACCTGGACCTGTTGTCTCAAACTCTACCATCTCAAGATCTAGAAGGTGTTGAACTTTATGCTTAAAACTCACATATCTCTCGATGAAATGCCCTTGAATTTTGGCATGGTAATCGCAATGATCTTCCTCATTGAACCATCTTAGATATAGAGGTGATTAAGGTTTGACGAAGCATGGTGCAACCAGTCGGACGTGTAGCAACTTAGAAAACAAATCTTGGTATATGAAAGGACTGTGAGTGAATTGAAAGCCTTTTGATTTCTCTTTCTCCTCTAGAGCATTAGAAGACTGATTGACCGATAACTAATGAGATTTTGAAGTCGTTAATACGGAAGTCTGATTTTGTGTTAAAGGGGGTAACAGTTCTCTTGTTGCACCTTGCACTTTTTTCACCTTGCGGTTCTATCTTATATGGCTCTCCGCTTGCTGGCGAAAACAATATATTCAAGAGAGGGTCTTCGATCTTATCTGACACCAATTTGGTGAGACACTCGGAAGTAGTGCAAACTATCTCATACTGGTTGATGATAGCTTGGTCTTTATCTGACAATGTCTTTTCCACTACAAATCCATAGTTCCCACTCTCGCTTGTCTTTTCTATCTCTTCTTGTATGAGAGGGTGTTCGGTCAAACTCACCATGCACATTTGCTCGATTCCCAGCTTAAGGGAAATTTGATTTTTTTCACGTCCACTTTTACCCTTCTTGCATCTACCTCTTCGTTATTACCCATACCCTGACCTCATTGGTTTGAAAACTGGTTAGCCGCTACGTTAGGCTCTTCACACTTTAAGACTCGGGTTTGTATCATGCTTTGCACCACTTTCTTAAATGTTGGGTAATGCTCTATTATGTGTCCCAATACTCCGGCTTGGTACTCACAATGTGCATTGGCATTGTACCCTGAGGAATAAGGTGGTTAAAACGGAATAACAAAACACGACCGAACCAAATTGGCCTTGTATAGCTACGAGTACAACTCCATGTATAAAATTGGTAGAGTGGTAAAAGGCTTCTTCTTTATCTCCTCTTTGAGACCCTTAGTCTCCTTTCTATTCGAGCCTTGCACATTCTGGGACACAGCCTCGGGTGAGGAGACCATCAATTTCTTAGGGGCCTTATGGTTGCCCACGTCATTAACCTTCTGATCTATTTTTTATCTTGCTTCTGAGCCGGTTCTCGGTCCGTTGGCGAAGACAAAATTTTTAAGAGGAAATATTCAATCTTATCTAATACTAATTCGATGGGACATTTGGAAGTAGTGTAGACTACCTCATACTGGTTGATGATGGCTTGGTCTTCGTTAGACAATGTCTCTTCCGCTATAAAGTTACAATCCCAACTCTCACTAATTTTTTTGACCTTCTTTTGCACAAACGAGTCTTCCGCCAAACTTTTTCCTTTAGTCATGGTACCCATCAATTTGTTGATTTGCCCCCTAGTTTATTCTTGAAACTTCTTCATATATGCCATCATCTTCCTTTGATTCTCAACCAAAAGTTCTTAGAGCTCATTGAGCTTATTCACCCTGGCCACTAGATCATTCATATTTTTGAAGATGTTCTGGCTAGAAGTAATTCCTTTATTCTTCCTATTTTTTGAGACGACTACCCTTCTCAAATTGG
Organism: Hibiscus mutabilis; assembly: GCA_019671005.1. NCBI lineage: Eukaryota > Viridiplantae > Streptophyta > Magnoliopsida > Malvales > Malvaceae > Hibiscus > Hibiscus mutabilis. The sequence goes on along the minus strand of CM033736.1, from coordinate 23,289,028 downwards.
CTTCTTCTTTAGCAAAACTGTCTTCTATTTGTTTTTTCTGAGGTCGGGCGTATGAATACGAAATCTTACATTACTATTACAAAATCCCCACCATTAATCTTGTTGTGTAATTACTTAATGCATGATACATGCTTTATGCAATGCATGGAACAAATAAAATACAAGTATGTATACAAATAAAGGCATTGATTCTATTGTGGTCACCCTAAAGCAACTCTCATTGGCTTGAAAAAGGTTCCTGACACCAAGGAGGCACCAATAAGTCTCGACCCTAATTTCTAATTCTTCAATGGCTCTGAGTAGCCAGAAGGATCTTGATGTCTTGTCCATCCTCAGGACCATAGAAGAAAATAAAGTGCTTCGGCTTCCGCAGTCGATGTCTCCACAAGCTGGGCTACCTCTTACACCCGAACTGTCAAAAACGTATTTTATCGGTATAGGTTTTGAATAAATCGGCTAACATCACTAAGACGCGTAAATAACCTTGAACTGCAACTTCAAGTCTCGATCAGAACTTGAAACGTCTCTTTCTAATGCTGTCTGGCTTGAAGCTTGAGGAATCAATTTTGATTGCGATATTCTTGGAAAGACTGACTGACTCTCCCGTATTTCTCTCGAATCCTAATAGGTCATCTTGTTGTAGTCCCGCCTGGGTATACTCTGTTATTATGTGCTTACCTGGAAAACTGTCACCTTGAACCCTTTGGTTGACATCAGACCACAGTCTCATTGTTGAGCTGGTATCCTCCTTCTTGAGATTCCTTTCACCCATAATGAAAGATCTCACATTGGGTAAACCACTTGAATCAACACCTTTATGTCATGCAATATAGATGCAAAAATATGTGCAGAACAAGATAACGCAACAAGAAATAAGTTAGTACCGGATAAAATCAATAAATGCAGAAATAAAACGAGAAATAAAATAAAGCATTGAATAAAACAACCCTATTTATATTCTTTCTAAAAACCTAGGTCAACCGCTTGACACTAAAAGGGGTGGGCTTTCTATATCCTCTGCATGCAATTTTGGTGCTAAAAGGTACACGAATTGTCCTCGCTGTCCCCACCTAAGGGTAGCAAGGCCCCCAGTCTTCACCTATTATAGGCTCATCTCAACTGAGTTCAATTTAGGGGGACTCATTCGCTATGTCCATACAGGGAAACAATATTCCCAGGAAAGCATAGGGTATTCGAGCCCCGAAGGTACTTACTAGGCCCATACGGAGGAACAATATCCACATGAAAGCACTAGCGTTTCCCCCACTTAAAGAAACGAGTTTAAATGCCAAATTGTAAATGCGTTAAAATAAACTCGCATTTATAAACAAATATTAAATTAATTGTCACTTTAATTCACAACTTTCGGTATTGATAAAGCGGTAATTACATTTTCTTTTAAAAAATGGCCGACTCTCTTTAGTTTTAAAAATCAAAACCAGTCCCCAACGGAGTCGCCAACTGTAGCGACCAAATTCAAAGTGATCACTAAAAAAGGAGTAGTAGGTTTCCTTTTGTTTTCAGGAAAATATTTGAAAAATGAGGGAGTCCTTAAAATATCGTATTTTTGAAAACGATAAAACTTGGAGTCACCATCGGCCACTGAGGTAGGACGGACACCATAAAAATCAGAGATTCTTTTGAAAGCAGGTTCGGGAGTCGGTTACGGATGGGGAAGGTTTTGGCACCCCCACACCGCCCCAAAATTGGTACCAAAAGAAAAATATAATTACCGCTTTGTTACTATTAAATTTTTTGAAATAAAGTGACGATTAAATTAAAATTTGATTATACATACGAGTAAATTTTAAGGGTCCCGTTATTCGAGAGGAAACCAATAAGCCACCACCATTACATTTGGTATTAGCCACGTTTACTCCCGAATAAAAAGACACCGCATTAACAATTTATAGATCCGGATGCAATACTAAACACGGCATGGTATATATATGAAAGGGACAAAAATAAAAACATAAAATAATCACGAATATAAAAACGCATTCAAACCACATGCTATGCGAAAATAATAAATATATATATATATATTAAACCATATTTTTCAAAGGCAAAAATTTGTTTTTATAAATGAAATTATATAAATTACTATACAATATACTAGTATATGTAACAAAATGATGTAAAGTACTATATAATATTTAATATTTATATAGGGGTAACATACGTATAAGCTTAAAAACAAAAATATATTAGGTTATATATTATAATAATACATATCATATAAATATAAACATATATTTACTAATTTAAATATACAATATACACATACAACATAAATTTAAAGGCTATATCCATCTTTATCATGCAATATATCAAACCAAATAAATAAATAACCACCAAACCAAGCATAAATATCCAACATGTATCAATCCATACTAATTATCACATAAATCATCAAGATAAACATATAAGAATGAAACTTAAATAAATAAATAAGGATTACCAACAAATCTCATCAATATTTCATTAGATCATATGAATGGTTACACAACAAATAAACAAAGGAAGAAAATACCGAAACCCAAATATATGCTCGATCAATCAATCCACGGGTCGTTGTCGATAGAATTAAAAATCTTAATTTAAGGGTTAGTGATTCGAATGGGGAAGTGATTCGGTGAAGGACAGTGGCGATTATGGATGGGTAAAGGGAACATGGTGGTGCGGCTAGGGTGAGTGGAGAGTTTTCAGGGGATGCCAAAGGGTATTGCGACAGTGTGTATATTGGAATGAGGAAATGTGAGTGGGTTGATTTCTTGGGGAAATGAATCCCTGACCGTGAGGGTGTGCGGGGAAATGAAAAAATGGAATCCTTGTGTTCCTTTTGGGGGGAATTATATATATATATATTATTAGTTTTTTATCCCATAAAATAGAATCAATGAGGTTCAAGACCATAGTCACTAAGTAGTAGTTCATCCAATGAGAGTGAAGCATTCATCCATCTAATGAGAGTAAAGACTTAATGAGGAAAGAGTTAGAATTTTTATGTTTTAGTATTTTTTACTATGTAAAATTATATGTAATGGGCTATGTTTGATGTGAGCTATTGGGTTAGGGTATAAGGTTTTGGGTACTAAGAGGAGTAATGTCGATTGATCTTAATTCGAACATTTAATTTAAACCCGGATAAAATTTAGTATATACCGATGATTGACTCTTTTTTTTTCTTAACTCACTATTTCACTTTTAACTTGTTTTTATTTTTCTCTTTGATGTTTACTTTTACATAAATTATTATTTTTACTTTATTTTTAATTAAAAAGTTGTCAATAAAAATATAACCACTGACGTGTTCTCGTTAGATGCTCATAACTTTAATTTATTTTGGGGAATAATGTAGACCCAAAAAATAATTTGAGTTTTAGGAGACGTTGGGGTATATTTTAGAATCTACGACAAATTTTACAGTACAAGGAGAAGCCGTCATATGTAGGTGGTGACTTTTCCCTGATTTTGTCTTGAGTCGATGAAAAAAATGTTAAACTATTACAAGTCAAGGGGAAGTCACCACCTGCAGATGGCGTCTTCTTCCAAGTCGCCACCTGCAGATGACGACTTTCTCCTGCACTGTAGAGTTTACCGTAGATTCTAAAATATTCCCTAAAGTGTTCTATTTTTTTAAATATTTAATTTATTTAGATTATTTGCCCAATGCTGCCCGTAACATTTTGAGGTAAAATTCAATAAAAATAATAATTTAAGGACGGTCGTGGAATAAGATTCTAAGAAATCTAGCTATTAAAAAAATCTACAATTCAGAGATCATTAATTTTTTTAAATATTTAATTTATTTAGATTATTTGCCCAAAGCTGCCCATAACTTTTTGAGGTAAAATTCAATAAAAATATGCATATATTTCCACACCTCCCTTAAGATTTTGTTTTGTTTGTATATATTTTTGCCTTTACGTAACTTTTCTCAGTGCATTTTATTTAATTTTGTATTTTATGCCTTTTGTGTCAGCATTTGACAAATTTCTATCGATACAGACATGCTTATTTCGTGTGCTAGTGCATGCAAAACAGTTAGAAAATAAATGTGATGCCTTTATATTATAAGGACCACAACACAATTGTTCACACAAAAAATCTTGAGCACAATTGTTCACACAAGAGAGCTTGACAAAACTTGGGACCACAAAGACAGCTTGGCCTTCATGGGTTCCCCAACACAACTATAGAAGATCCATGTGGTGCATAAATGAGTTGGGACTACGAAAATGGTTGAGGTCACAATCTGTCAGTTGCATCACAACAAATCTCAAGGAGGAACTAGACAATATCTAAAGGCGCGAGATGGCAGATGCATCAAGACAAAAGTACTTGTCAGGACAGACTATAAGACCGAGCCAACAAGTGTTGTATTCTTATTGGTTACTCTATCAGGTTACTCGAGCTCACATAGCTGTCGAGTTAACTAACTTATCTGGATCACCTTAGCCATAGATAGGTTTTTCACTACACCCAAATAATGCAGCCTGTGGGTACATCGGATGTACTTGTTCACATAGCCCTAAGTATGTAATAACCCAAATTTTGGGATCTATGTGTCGGTTCACCCAAAGGGTGGATATAATGTTTTAGGCCAAAAGTCGGAGCCTGTTTGGTGCTCATGAGGGCCTTGATAGGCTTGGGCCTTTGGGTCACCATGTGGGTTGGGAAGATGATGAGAGGGTAAAATGAGCAAATCACATTCTTTTAAAAAGGAAAAGGGGTAAACTTAATTGGTCTGTAGATTGGTAAGAAGATGATATCATCTTTGTCTCCTTCATCCTCTCCATCATTTTTCCTTCTCCATTTCCGTAGAAGCCCAAGGAAAAGGTGAAATCTTTGTTATTTCTAGTGAGAATCTTGGATTTATGATTGAGGGTAGTGTAATCTACATCAAGCGATCTATCTTTTAAGATAAGAATGAAAGGTTTTGGTAGAGTTTGGGAAAAGAAGAGTTTGGTGGGGGTTGAAGAGGAAGAACGAGAATGGAGGATTAAACTCTATTTTCTGTTGTAAAGTTATTTCTTTTATGTCTCTTGACCTTTTAGAAATGCTGTAACCCATTTTAAAACATCTATTTGTAGTAAAGATGTTGTAAAACACTCTAAAGATCAAGGAATGGGGAAGGCTTGAGGCTGGTACAAGGAGGTTTTCTTCCAGCGTTTGAAAGAAGGTTAGTACACTTCAAACTCCTTTTTGTTTCATGCGCATCCTAAAAATGATGCTTTGTATGCTTGATTGATGATTTGTGTGTTAAATGCTTGGATTTGGGTGTTAATGGTGAAACTCGGATTTTGTGTTAAAAACCTGTAAAATGGTAATAAACTATCCTAATAAATTCCATAAGATGTATGAATAAGTTAAGGGGTTAAAGGTTGGGTTTTGGGGGATTGAAGAGTGATTTTCCGAGCTTAGGAAGCCATTTCTAGGCTTCGGTATCGATACACGGGGAGGTGGTACTGATACCCTAGTGTTCTGGGTTTAAAGAACATTGTTTTATTGGATGAACTATGAGAAGGGTATCGGTATGAAGTTTAACCTATACCGGTATGCTACGTAATCTAGTATTGGTACGGGTCAACCCGTACCGGTACGCTATAGCTTTGAGAAATTCTGTGAGCTCAAATTGTATCGGTACGCATGTGAGTACCGGTACCCATAGGTACCCGTATTAGTATGCGTATCGATACCCACTAAGCAATCTGCCCAAAATGTTGACTTTTACCCGAAAGGCTAAAAAATTATATTGTTTAATCCAATTGACCCCTAATGGCCTAAAATGAGTTGTAAAATTTTAATATCGAGAAAACACCTTATACTCGAGCATAAAACTTAAGAATTTGGTAAATGCCTTAGGCGACATAGGACATATATGGCTGGAACCCGAAGATAAGTTGACATGTGTTCTATCTCTGCTAAAAGAGAATGCTAGGGAATGGTGGGAAACCATTGAGTTAGGGTGGTACCCTAACCGACCATCTTTGGATGATTTGCTAGATGACTTTGAGAAGAAGTATGTGGGTGAAGCCCACATTGACAGCTTGAGGGATTAGTTCACTCACCTGGTATAAGATAACTGGTTTGTCTTTAAATATGAACAAGAGTTCCTACAGTTGAGTAGGTATACCCTATAATTGGTTGCTATGAAGAAGATCGGATGCAAGAGATTTTGAAAAGAGGTAAGGAAAAAAATTTAGATGTACTTGACTGCTGACCCACCCAAGGTGTTTTCAGACTTGACCACCAGTGTCAAGTTTCTTGAGCAAGTTCAAAGGTTGATCTATAGCCAGACTGGTGGCCAAAGAGGCTCGAGTGGAGGAAATCATACCTACTTCAACTAGTCACAAACTCACTTTTGAGAAAATAATAGTTGTTGGAACCAAAATAGGGGAGCTTCGAATCAGTTTGCGAGATTGGATAGGAGGTTAGAGTTTAATAGTCGGAAGAGGTTCAACTCCTTATCCTCGGTAATGAGTTTTGAATGATCGACAAAGGGGTCAAGTGCACCTGTTTGTGATCAGTGTGGGTGCAAGAAATATGGGGAGTGCTATAGAAATATTAGATTATGTTATGATTGTGGATCATCAGACCATTTTGTGAGAGACTATCTAGCGGCAGCTAATGTTGCCCAGTGCAAAATCAAATGATTTCATTTACGGCTTAGAGGGGTTGATGCTTCACTATGGGAAGAGTGAGCTACATATAGGGACAACAGAGTAGAGGCACTATCCAGTCTACTACAAGGGCACCATCAAGGTAGTATATGGTCAAGGCCCAAGAGAACAACGAGGCTACAGATGTCATTTCAGGTATCTTTACCTTGTTCTTTGTTCCTATTGTTGCTTTAGTAAACTCGAGGTTTACTCATTCTTATATTTATAGTAGAATATTCCATCAGTGGGGTATTCTTGTTAAGGACCTAGAGGTTGGGGTTCGAGTGACCAATCTCTTAGGGTATGATGTCTTAGTGGACAAGGTGTATCAGAAGTGTTTGTAGAGGTTCAAGGTTCAATATTTACTGTAGATTTAATGGTTCTACCCTTTCAAGAGTTTGATGTCAACTTGGGTATAGATTGGTTGTTTGATCATGATGCGAGTTTGGTTTGTAGGGCAAAAAGCCTTAAGCTTTGAGGTTTGGATGGGGTTAAGTTTATGGTAAAAGGTTAAAGAAATCCTTGCCTTTCCACTATAGTGTCAGCCTTAGCGGTACAAAAGATGATCCAACAAGGTTGTGAGGCCTTTTTGTCTTACGTGGTTGATACAAGTGTTGAGGGTCCGAGGCTTGAGAGCCTTTAAACTGTTAGAGAGTTTACTGATGTGTTTTCGGAAGAGTTACCCATACTACCTCTAGACCGTAAGTTAGAGTTTCGGATAGATATGATGCAAGAAACCACACCAGTATCCATTACACTAGTATCACATGGTACTGACAGAATTGAGAGAGTTAAAGAATCAGATTCAATAGTTGTTAGAAAGATGGTTTATCCGACCGAGCATATCACCTTGGGGTGTATCGATCTTGTTTGTCAAGAATAATGATGGTTCAATGAGGATGTGCATTGACTATCTTCAACTCAAAAAGGTAGCGATGAAGAACCGTTATCCCCTACCAAAAATAGATGACTTGTTTGACTAGTTGAGAGGTGAATGTGTGTTCTCAAAGATCGACTTGAGGTCGGATTACTACCAGTTGAAGGTATAGAAGAAGATGTTCAGAAAATCGCTTTTAGAATGCGGTATAGACATTATGAGTTCTTGGTGATGCCTTTGGGCTTACCAATGCACCTGCGACTTTTATGGATCTAAGGAATCAGATTTTCTTACCTAGATCAGTTTGTGGTGGTTTTCATTGATGATATCTTGGTTTATTCTAGCTTAGAAGAGGAGTACAACTATCATCTTTGTGTTATCCTTCAGACCTTGAGGGAAAGACAACTTTTTTGCCAAGTTCAGTAAATGTGAATTTTGGCTCTTTGACGTGGCATTTTTAGGCCACATTGTTGCAGCGGATGGGATCTATGTTGATCCGCAAAAGATTCAGGCAGTGGTAGAGTGAAAACCACCTCAGAATATCGCAAAAGTCTATAGTTTCCTTGGGTTTGCCAAATATTACCGCGATTTTGTCAAGGGCTTTTCTATCATAACGACACCTATGACCAATTTCCTACAAAAAAAGAGTTTCGTTTGAATGGAATAATAGGAGAAAACAAAGTTTTTAACAGTTAAAGGCTTATATGACAAAAGCCTCAATATTGATGCAACCCGAACTGGGTAAAGATTATGTGGTCTTCAGTGATGCTTCTTTGAATAGGCTTGGTTGTGTTCTCATGCAATAGGGTAAGGTGGTTGCATACGTCTCGAGATAACTTAAGCCTCATGAACAAAATTACCCTACGCATGATTTGGAGCTTGTCGTAGTTATCTTCACGTTAAAGATTTGAAGGCACTATCTGTATGGAGAAAAGTTTTATATCTACATCGATCACAAGAGTTTGAAGTACCTCATCACCCAAAAAGATTTGAATTTGAGGCAAATGAGATAGTTTGAGTTGTTAAAGGATTATGATTGTATCATATAGTATCATCTCTGTAAAGCTAATATAGTGGTCAATGCTTTGAGTTGGAAGTCTATGTCAAACTTGAGGGTGATGTTTGCCCGTTTGAGGATGGCAAATGATGGGGTTTGTTAGCCGAGCTTCGCGTAGAGCCTACCTTAGTGTAAGAGATCAATAGAAAGCAAGTGTTGGATGAAGAGTTAGTGGTAAAGATAGGGATGGTCCAAAGAGATGAGACCTCTAGTTTTGAAGTACGAAATGGTGGGATCTTGTACTTGAAAGGTTAGTTATGTGTTCTAGCTTTTTAGGATTTGCGGGACCATATCCTTTAATAGGTGTATCTTAGTTTGTTTGTCGTGTATCCATATAGTAACAAGATGTATCAAGATCTACATCCTTTTTATTGGTGGCAGAGCATGAAAAAAGATGTGTCAGAGTTTGTAACAAGGTGTCTAGCTTGTCAGCAAGTTAAGACGGAACATTAGGTTCCTTCGAGTTTGCTTCAGCCTATTCAGATTCCACAATGAAAGTGGGATCGAGTGACCATGGATTGTGTGATGGGATTGCCGTTGACCCAAATGAAACATGATGCTATGTCGGTAATAGTAGATTGGTTGACCAAGTTCGCTTATTTCTTGTATGTACGTATGGATTTTACGCTTGAAAGGTTAGCACGGCTGTACATCTAAGAGATTATGAGGTTGCATGGAGTGCCATCATCGATTATATTAGATAGAGATCTACGAATCACGACGAGGTTGTAGAAGAAGATACATGAGGCTTTAGATACCAAGTTACACTTTAGCACTATTTTTCATCCTTAGACTGATGGCCAATCCGAGTGAGTCATTCATATCTTGGAGGATATGCTTCGGTGTTGTGTCATTGACTTCGAGAAGAGCTGGGAAGAGCAACTACCGCTTGTTGAGTTTACCTATAACAATAGTTTCCAATCGAGCATCAAGATGGCTCATTTTGGGGCCTTGTATGGACGTAAGTGTAGAACAACCTTGTGTTGGACTGAGCTCAATGAGAGAAGGATTGTGGGGCCAGATTTGATTAGAGAAATCAAGGAGAAGCTTCAGATCATCAAGGAAAGATTACAAGCAACCTTGGATCATTAAAAAGTTTATAAGGATCAGAAGCACAAGCACATCGAGTATGATGTAAGTGACAAAATGTTCATCAAAGTGTCACCATGGAAAAGAGTAATCTGCTTTGGGAGAAAGGGCGAGTTAAGCCTGAGGTTTATTCGACCATATAAGATTCTTGAGAGGGTTAGACCCATATCTTACCAGTTAGCCTTGTGTTAACTCCTCAAAAGATGTACTTTTCATGCATATATTGCCATGATATTGCTTGACTTTAATTATGTATTAGTATATTTTGCCAGTAGTGTCAAGGATTTGCAATTAAGAGTTGAGGAATGTGTAGTTTTTATTGCCAGTGTAAAAGGGTATTTTCTAGTTGCGACATGCAAGTATGGCAGGATTTAAGGGAGTGGATGCAAGAAGAGTTTTGCCAAGCACCCTTGACAATACTTGAAGGAATGACGATGCAACTAGCCTGAAAAAATAGCACCAGTTCAGTCTGCGAAAAAATAGCACAAGATCAGATGCCGAAAAAATAAGAGTTGCTTAGCCCTAATTAGAGCTACACTTATGCCTATATAAAGACATGCACAGTCACCAGACATTTTATGCCATGGTGACCACTACAAAACTGTAGGATCACAGCATTCATTGTGTAGCAAACATAGCAGGCTGCAGCATTGGACGTCGAGGATTCAAAGGGCAACAAAATCACTGAGTTGGAGATCGCACGAGATATCTAGGAATCATTGAAGGGATGCATTGAAAGACCTCATTCCTTGTTTTAGTTTCTTGCGTCTTCTTGATTTTCTTGACCCATGTTAAGAATGATTTTAAACTCCTATTTGCTAAATTATACCCCAACCATGAACTAAACCTTTAATTGGTTAGGGGATGTTTGCGATGAACGCTTTAGGTTGAAGTATTTAGTTATCATTTTATCCAATTTTATTGTCTATATTGTATGTGTTTATTTCTTATATATCTTATGCTATACGATAGTATTAGATGTTATTATTGTCTAATATCTTAACCAACTTAGATAATAACGATCGAATGAATGTACTAAGGAGAAAACTTTAACTAAAAAGATTCGAGAAAACTTTAACTAAATCAGATAATAGTGTTACTAATTTTTTCATTCATAAGTGTGAAATCCATACCTCCCTTGCCAAGTTTTAATAATCTTTCTTGCATCCATTGTTTGGCAGTCGACTATCAGTTTACTCCCAAGATCTTTACCTTAGTTTTCTTAATTTCTTTAGTTCTTTTATTTAATTGTTCTCTCAATCAATAGCCATCACCTTTATTTTCCAGTTCACAAGTATTAATTGTGGCAAAAATTCCTGGACAATCCATGTTGAGACGATACTCAACTCATTACTTTATTAGTTGCTAACCGTGTATACTTGTATGTAAAAGACATATCTTTGGTATTATTTCCTGAATTGATAGACATAATACTTAATCTTTTGCCATGCGATATTTTGTCAACATCTTGCCTCTGGAGATGACGCGCATCCATAATGTGTTTCATGTATCTATGTTGAGACGCTACCATTCTAACCCTTTACATGTCATTCCGCTTGAGGAGATTGAGATCAACACCGACTTGACCTATGAGGAAGAGCCTATAAGAGTCCTTGATAAGGGAGTTAAAGAGCTTCGCAGCAAGTGTCACTTTTGACATTTTCAAAGCTCTTAAGTGTGTAAATGAACCTAAAGAATGCCATGTAGTTGAGCTAATAGAATCCATTTTGGATGAGAACCTAGCATTGAATTGCCATGGAATGAAAGTTGATGCCATAAAACAAGAGTGCGAGGATTTGTCTAGTGAAACCTTTAAGGAGTTAGAAGATTAGACCAAGCTAAAAGAAATCATGAGCCACCACCACAAGAGACCTGGACCAATTGAGCTAACTAGGAGAGAGGTTAAGACATTCAAACCATCCATTGAGGAACTACCTATCTTGGAACTGAAACAATTGCCAAGTCACCTCAAATATACCTACCTAGGAAAAGACTCTACCCCACTAGTGATCATTGCGGCTAATTTAGAGGGAGACCAAGAGAAAAGGTTGCTGAATGTGTTCGAAACATATAAGAAAGCCTTGAGGTAGACCATAGCTGCCATCCAAGGAATTAACCTTACGACTTGCATGTATAAGATCATACTAGAAGACACTGATAGCAAAACAATTGAGCGACAAAGAAGATCGATTATGATCAGGACATATATCATGAAACAAGGTGTGCTTAGACGGCTAGTTACAAGAAGGAAAAGTGGATTCCAAATGACTGAGAATGAAGAATTAAAGCAAAATTTTTTTTTCCACAACAAAAATGCCAGAGATACTGCATCTAGAAACTAATGATTTAATGAAGATCGGTACAACAATACTAGAACAAGATGAGGATGACTATGCCTCGACATCAAAAGAGAAAGGAAAAACAAAGCCTAAGTACTACTGTGGTGATGAGTTTAATCAAACGGTCTCTAGACTTACATCAAAGAGATTCTTTGGTTTTCTAAGGTGGTTGTTTAAAGCCACCATGGCAAAATATTCCCCTTCATTGTGAAATTGAGATTTTGGCATATTCAAAGAAAAGAAATTCTTTGCCTTTCTATGTTGGTTATTCAAACAAAAGATTTCCATAGCCTGCCATCTATAAACCAAGGGCCAAAGACTGAAGCACTACTGGAAAGGCAGTCAGATTAATACGATGGAGACCACTCTTCTTGCAAACATTCAGTAAATTTGGCCAACCCAATCTGATTATTGTACATAGGTTTAAAAGAGTTATTTTAGTTTTATTTCTTTTAGTACTTAGGAAATTTCATTTTCAATATTTAGTTATTTTTTTCATTTTGAAGGGTTTATATTGTTTTTAGCACAGAGAAATTTACCAAGAGACCATGTTGAGTTCTGCTGGCATTCGAGCAGTTGTGATGACTGACATTCCAAAGCTACAACTAAAGAAAAAGAATAAGGTTATACCGAAAAGAGTACCCCAAACCAGAAGAAGGACCTGAACGTCTAAACAAGATCATTCATCCTGGGAGTCCTCATCCCCTTTAACCCCTTAGATTCATGTTTTTCAATTTTAGCATGCATTTCATTTGTATATATGTGTTCTCATGCATTGAGGACAATGTATACCATAGGTTTAGGGGGTGTTGCCTCATGTTATTTATTGCCATGTCTATGTTTTTGTTTGCTTTATGCCATATAGATATAGCATAACCTTGCATTCCAAACCGCAAAAAAATTGCCAAGGCTTTGAACATAATTTGTTGCCAAACACATTTCTAGCATAGTTAGATTTGGCCTTAGTTTGCCCCTGTACAATGAAGAATTTAGAATCTCTAGACTTATCAAGAGCCAGTAAACTTAGTAAGGATGAGTTGCTTGGAAATTAATCTCTAACTTAGGGAAATTTAGTTTCACTCAAACACGTAGTATGTATCTAGTGCACAAGACAGACTTAGGATTTTTCAAATTGAAGCTAAAAATTAAAAACTCACCTGCCTTAGAGATAACACTTAACTTAGGGCTTCGTGGTTTGCTCTTTTTAGTCCTCAAGCCAACAAAAACTTAAGGGTATGTATGTAATGAGTAAGCAATAGTGTTGGTTTAACGCGGGGGTTCGTGTTATGCTCCCTCTTACTTCTTACGCCAAACAACATTATGACGCGAACCTTAAGAATAATGCCAAAAGAAGAAAAAAAACCCTTGGTGAAAACAACAACAATTGAGTTTGGGTATTGATTAAAGGAGTTTATGGATACTGGATGCAAACTGCCCGTACTTTATGCACACTTCATGACCTTAGGTTAGATTTATATTTCTACACTTGAAATTGTTGAAAGCTCTATTGGCAGTACTATTACGAGATAACTGAGAATAGAACCTAGGGCCAGAATTTTGCTTGCTATACTTGTGTTGTTAATCAGAAATATATGGCCAAGGCACTTTACTTTCTAGTTTTTAGTTTGGTAGTTTTGCATTACTTGAGGACAAGCAATGAGCTAGGTTTGAGGGTGTGTTAACTCCTCAAAAGATGTATTTTCCATGCATACATTGCCATGATATTGCTTCACTTTAGGTATGTATTAGTATATTTTGCGAGTAGTTTCATGCATTTGCATCTAAGAGTTGAGGAATGTGTAGTTTTTATTGCCAGTGTGAAGGGGTATTTTCTAGTTGTGACATGTAGGTACGGCAGGATATAAGGGAGTGGATGTAAGAAGAGCTTTTCCAAGTTCCCTTGGCAATACGTGAAGGAATGACGATGCAACCAGGCCAAAAAATAGCACCAAATCAGACTGCGAAAAAATAACACAAGATCAGATGCTGAAAAAATAGGAGTTGTGTTAGCCCTAATTAGGGCTACACTTGTGCCTATATTAAGGCATGTGCAGCTGCCAAACATCTTATGCCGCGGAGGCCACTGCAAAACTGTAGAATCGCGACATTCCTCGGGTAGCAAATATAACGGGCTGTAGCATTGGACTACGAGGATTCAAAAGGCAACAAGAGCGTGAACTTAACAATCCCACGAGATATCTGGGAATTATTGAAGGGTTGCATCGAAAGAACTCCTTCCTTATTTTAGTTTCTTGCGTCTTCTTGAATTTCTTGATCTGTCTTAAGAATAATTTTAAACTTATATTTGCTAAATTATACCCAGCCATGAACTAAACCTTTAATTGGCTAGGGGATGTTTGTGATGAATGCTTTAGGTTAAAGTATTTAGTTATCATTTTATCCACTTTTATTGTCTATATTGTATGTTTTTATTGCTTACATATCTTATACTATATGACAGTTAGCATTAGATTCTTATTATTGTCTAATATCTTAACCGAAATAGATAATAACAATCGAATGCATGTACTAAGGATAGAAACTTTGACAGAAGAGATTCAAGTAGATGATACTTACCTTAAAAGTGATTTTACCCCTTAGGAGTATATGTTGGAACTTCATCAAGTTAGCTACTCAAAAACTCACTATAGATATACAAGAGTTGGGAGGAATTAACTTAGGCTGCCGCTATCGATAGAGGCAGTATTAATCTAGAATCTGCTCTGAAATAAAATCAGATAATAGTGCTACTAATTGGTGTAGTCATAAGTGTGAAATTCAGACATCCCTTGCCAAGTTTTAATAATCATTCTTACATCCATTGTTTGTCAGTCGATTATCAGTTTACTTCCAAGATTTTTACCTTAGTTTTCTTAATTTCTTTGGTTCTTTTATTTTACTCGTTCTCTCAATCAATAGCCATTACCTTTATTTTCCAGTTCACAAGTATTAATCGTGGACTTTAATTCCTGGGCAATCCATGTTGAGACAATACTCAACTCACTACTTTGTTACTTTTTGACCGTGTATACTTGCATGTAAAAGGCATATCCTTGGCATTATTTCCAGAATTGATAGTTAGAATACTTAATCTTTTGTTATGCGATATTCCGTCATCAATTTTTTGGCGTCGTTGCAGGGGATTGCAACGAGATTAATTATTTTGGTTTTTACTTGTTTTTTGTTTTATTTTATTTATTTTATTTTGTTTGGTGTATGATTTAGGAGCGGCACTGCGAAGGATGATTTACAATATAACCCAAAAATTGAAAAAACCCTACGCAGGTTAAGAAGAGAACCTCAAGAAATGGCTCATAACAGGAATGGTGAGCTAGGAGGTGTCCTAAATAATACCAATAACCAGGAGATAGAGGCATTACCTTGTGGGATACTACTCGCTCATGCTACAGATGCTCAGATACTTGAAGAACGACCTATCGGAGAACACTTAGCTCCTACCATAGATGATTTGATGCTAGGACTGATTGGTACAGAAGTAAATATGGCTAACTTTAAGCTTAAACCGGTAATGGTTCAAATGCTAATGAATGTAGGTCAATTTGATGGATCACCCACTGGAGACTCAAGGCAACATTTGAAGCAATTCTTGGAGGTTTGCTAACTATTCCACCAGCCTGGTGTGACTGAAGAGACAGTAAAGCTGAAGCTCTTTTCATTTTCCTTATGAGATAGGGCAAAATTGTGGCTAAATTCCTTTTTACCATGTTTATTCACTATGTGGTCAGATTTATGCTAGAAATTCCTACTGAGATTCCAGTCTCCTACATTAAATGCCAAGCTTAGAATTGAAATCACTACTTTCAGGCAAGTTGATGATGAAATTTTCTACAATACTTGGGAGCGATTTAAGGATCTGTTGAGAAGAAGTCCCATGCATGGATTCCCCACTTTGACCCAGATGGAGATTTTTTACAACAGACTCAATGCTTATGTCAGGACATTTGTAGATGATTTGGCAAACGGTTCACTACTAGATAAGAACTACACAGATGCCTATGAAATCCTTGAAAGAATTGCCACCAATGATCTCCAATACCCTACCGCTAGATTGGGAACCGAGACAAAAGTAGTTAGAAAGTTAGAACTTGATGCACTTTCATCAATTCAAATTTCCAACCTCACTAATATAGTGAAGACAATGCAAAAGCCTGCTAAAATATGAGAAGTAAAGGCATTGGAACCATTTTGCAATATTTGCGATGATAACCAGTAAACCAAGAGTCGGTGTATTTTGGCAACTACAACCATAATAACAACCTATATTCTAATACATACAAAGTAGGGTAGGAGCAGCATTTGAACCTTTCATGGTCAAATCAGGGAGGTAATCAATTTGTTACCCAACGCCAGAATAATAACAATGCACCGACACGTTTCAACCAGAATGTAATGCCACAGAGAGAGTCGAATAATTCACCTTTAATACAAAATATTTCTAGTGAGAATACTCTAACGGAGTATATAGAGCGTAATGATGCAGCTATCCAGAGTCTAGCAGCATCTATGAAAAACATAGAGGTCCAGCTAGGACAGATTACCAACGTACTTAATGCCAGTCCTTCAGAGACTCTGACAAGTGATATAGAGGATGCTCAGAAAAAAGGAGAGAACAATGCAAAGCTATCACTCCCCTAAGCGACAAACAAGTTGAGATTTCAACGTAAGAAAAAATCCAATTGTTTGCCATAAGAATATGTAATATCCCAATTTTTGGACTAGTGACCAAAAAATAAATTTTGAAAGTTTAGGGGTTAAAGTGTGAACTTTGGAAAAGTTCAGGGACAAAGTATAATTTTAAAAAGTTATGTAATTTAACCCCGTAAATAGATAGTTTACCCCCAAGAGTGATATTTCCGTGTTACCCAAAATTTTCATACAAGGCTTATATTATTCAAATTTGGATCGAACTGCAAAGTTAAGCGTGTTCAAGCCAGAGTAGCATTAGGATGGGTGACCTTATGGGAAGGTCTCATGTCAGTAGTTGAGACTGATAAAAAGGGGAATCAATTCGAGTTGAATTATTTTTTTGTAAGGATATCTAATAAAGGATTATTAAGAGAAATTTATCCGATGAAGATTTCGGGTAAATTATCAGTAATTGGACCGAGTCAAAATTTCAAGATTTTGATTTTTACAAAATTATGGAATATTTTTTATGTCAAAAATATTTACATATGGAGATCAGAATTATGAGAAGTTCAGATTTTACCCGATAGTTTGGAACTTGGAAAAATCGTAGAAAGTGAATATCGAGTAATCAGATCGAATTGAAAATTTAAAGACAGTTATAAGGATTATAGAAAATTCATAAAATATTATTTTATGAATATTTTATTACATTTGGTTGGATTCTAACTAGATTTAGTTAGATGGTGATGGAATGACAATTTTCAAGTCTTGTTAGTAAATAAAGTCAAGTTGGAATGCAAATTGGACATTTGCCATGGATGGTATTTTTGAAATATTTTAAAATGTTGAGGGCATTTTTAGAAGATGAAAAACACATGGATTTAATCTTGGCCCTTGGTTTATGATAAGATTAAATTTAGCCATTGGATTTGAAGGCTAAATTAGTAATTTTACTAATTAAATGAATTTAAAATTCATTTAATTATTACATGTGAATTAAAAGGATAAAAGATGAACTAATTTGTTCATCTTTCTTGGATAAACACAAGGGGAAAAAGAAAATTTCTTTGGCAAATTTGAAGGTTTTAAAGTTAGAATCAAGGTATGTTGCTTTGAAATAAATTGATCTATGCTTAATGCTCTTTCTTTTGATAGTAATATTGCATGCTATTATGAAGAGTAGTTCATGTTCTTGAAGGGAGAGAAATTGGAATTTCATGAACCATGTTAGAATTAAGGCTTGATTTAAGTAATTCAAGTGTTGTAAACATGAAAACAAGCTTGAATTTAGTTTACTTCTATGTTCAAGGTTATAAACCCTAACCCTAGAATTTGGGGATTTGGTTAGGGAATTTAATAAAGGATGGAAATGAATGATTTGTGATATTAGAAGCCTTAATTTGATGTTAGAATGAAAATTTTCCTTTAGGAAGAATAAAAGGACCAATTCGGTTAGAATTGGAAAAAAAGGGAAATTATTGTGAAAATTATTATAGTATTAGAAATGATGAGATTATGATCGAATTAGCTTGAATTGATAATGTAGGACCAAAATGGAAATATTGGAAAGTAAAAGACCATTTCGGTCAAGGAAGAGAAACTAGAGGAAATTATGGAAAAATTTCCATAAGATTGGATATGATGAAATTATGATTTTACGAGCTTTAAAATGCCATTTGGACCATTTTAGAAGTTTTTAAAAACATACAGATCAATTCAAAAATCTTGGAAAGATTGGGGACCAATTTGGCATTTTGGGGAAAATTCAGGACTAAAGTGAAAAAGTGTTTTCATGGAAGCATTATGCTTAAATTGTTATTAGAATGAAGTTTTGATCATTCTTTGATTAAAAGTTGAAGAGAATTCAAGGTATTAAAGGTATAATGACTTATGTCATGGATATAAGATTGGACAATTATAGGAATAATTGTAGGAAAACTGTTCCTATTGTATTTATGTGTTAGTATGATACTAACATATAATTTGAAATGTATTTATGGCATGGTGATGTACATATAGATCGTGATCAAAACCGAGATCGAGCTAACAATCGAGGAAAAGACATAGATCAAGCTGAAGCTTAGTGAGGCTAAGTACATATTGGCAACTTATAAAGTGTCAATGTGAGTGCATTACATTCATGGAAAATATTATGTTTGACTTGAAAGACTTATGATAAGTCTATTATAATTATATGCTTGAAGATTATATTTATTTTGATATTTGGCACAGTAGAAAATGTCAAAGGTAGAAGGATTACATGCATTGATCACATGTAATTTGATTATGATATGTTTATGTGATATTTAGGGTATAAACTACCCAAGTATTCGATTATAATTGCCATGGATGAATTAATTACAAAAATTGAAAAGTATGCCCAAGTAAGTTATTGAGGTATGGAGTATAGTTGGCATGCCATAGAGTCCAGCGGTTTAGCACTTCGGTGCAGTATATTAGCACTTAGGTTCGGTTATTTAGCACATAGGTGTGGTTATTTAGTACTTCGGTACAATTTTTAACTCGTGTACTCAAGTCCTCAAGTTAATTTGGGCTATAATTTACTGTATAATAAATGGTATATTGGTTAGAGAGTAGATAAACTCTCAGGAAATGGCAAGGAAGTTAACATGATTGTAAATCCGGATTATATTATGTTAATATGTGATTAACATAAGGGAAATGGCAAGGAAGTTAACATGATTGTAAATACTGGTAAATGGTGTTACAGAATAAATCAGTTTCAGCAGAAGAAAGCTGAGAAAGGGAAGAAAGCACCAGCAATGCTAGATCACAACCTGATACCAGCCCTATCTTGGTAAAACAAGAAAGTGTTACTATTGAAACTTTCAAAGCTCTTAAGTGTGCAGATAAACCTAAAGAATGCCATGCAGTTGAGCTAATAGAATCCATTTTAGATGAGAACCTGGCATTGAATTGACATGGAATGAATAGAACATGAGTGCAAGGATCTAACTAGAGAAACCTTTAAGGAGTTGGAAGATTTGACCAAGCTAAAAGAAATCACGAGCCGCCACCACAGGAGACCTAAACCACTTAAGCTAACCAGGAGAGAGGTTAAGACACCAAAACCATATTGAGGAATCACCTAGCTTGGAACTAAAACAATTGTCAAGTATCTCAAATATGCCTACTTGGGAAAAGACTCTACCTCACTAGTGATCATTGTGGCTAATTTAGAGGGAGACCAAGAGAAAAGGTTGTTGAAGGTGTTCGAAACATATAAGAAAGCATTAGGGTGGACCATAGCTAACATCCGAGGGATTAGCCATACGACTTGCATGTATAAGATTATACTAGAAGACATTGATGGCAAATAAATTGAGCGACAAAGAAGATTGATTCTAATCCAGAAAACTATCATGAAGCGAGATGTTTTCAAATAACTAGTTACAAGAAGGAAAAGTGGATTCCAAATGACTAAGAATGAATAACTGAAGCAGAAAAATTTTGCCACAACAAAAATGCCAAAGATGTTGCAACTATAAACTAATGATTTAATAAAGATTGCTACAATAATTTTGGAACAAGATGAAGATGACTATGCCTCGACATCAAAGGAGAAAGGAGAAGCAAAGTCTAAGCACTACTGGTGTGTTGGGTTTAATCAAAGGGTCTCTAGACTAACAACAAAAAGATTCTTTGATTTTCTAAGGTGGTTGTTAAAAGCCACCATGGCCAAACATTCCCCTTCATTGTGCAATCGAGAGTTTGGCATACTCAAAGGAAAGAAATTCTTCGTCTTTCTATGTTGGTTATTCAAACAAAAGATTTCCACAACCTACCATCCACCAACCAAGGGCCAAAGACTGAAGCACTACTAGGTAGGCAGTTAGATTAATGCGAAGAAGACCACTCTCCTTGAGGACATTCAGTAAATTTTTGCCAACCCAGTCTGATTATTGTACATAGGTTTAGGAGCGTTATTTTAGTTTTATTTCTTTTAGTACTTAGGCAGTACTAATATGGAATCTGCTCGATGATAAAATTAGATAATAGTGTTACTAATTGCTACATTCATAAGTGTGAAATCCAGACATCCCTTGCCAAGTTTTAATAACCATTTCTTGCATTCATTGTATGCCAGTCAACTATCAATTTACTTCCAAGACCTTTACTTTAGTTTTCATAATTTCTTTAATTCTTTTATTTTACCCATTCTCTCAATCAATAGTTGCTAACTCTTCAAAAGTACTACTTTTCATGTATATATTGCCATGCTTTTGCTTGACTTTGAGTACGAATTTGTGCATTTAGCTAGTAGATTCATGCATTTGCATCTAGGAGATAATGAATGTATAGTTTTTATTGCCAGAGTGAAAGGTTATTTCCTTGCTGTGATAGGCAGGACAAGAATGATGGTTGATGCTTGATCATAATCGTTAGTCAGATCTAGGTCAGCCCAAATTCAAAAAAAGGATAAGAAGATAACGCACCTACATTGGTGCGTAACAAACTTTTAAATCAAAACCTTATCCAGGGTTTCTATGAGTGCCTATTTAAAGGAACCCATCAACGAGCCAAGAGGCAGCACCGTGAGAAGAAATTAAAGGTAGAGGGCAAACCGTGGTCCGACCAGGTCGAGACCGAGAGCTCTAGATCCATTGAAGGGATGCATCGACGGATCTCCTTCTTTGTCCATTTTTTCTTAGTTTTTAATTCTGGTTTGATGGTGATGTTTCAAAATGATATGGTGTTGATGGTTTCCCCAGCCATGAACTAATTCTTTTAAGTTGGCTAAGGGTGTTTTTGCAATGAACGCTTAGCTTTTTGGGTTTTTAATAATTGAATAACTTAGCATTTTTTTTCTATTTTTCTAGTGCTCAATTTTCTTGCTTTGCCATACGGTAGTTGGCATTGCATGCCCATTATACCTTAATATCTTAACACACTTAGGACAATTCACAATCACCAATTTATTCATTTCAATTCACAAGTAAATAACATGGCATATTCTTGGACAATCCTTGTGGATAAGATGCTCAACTTATTGTTGTATTACTTGCTGACCATATATACTTGCACACAAAAATACCTAAACTTGGCATTTTTTACTAGCATATTTATATTAATTCATCATTTGTTTGCCAAGTGTTAGTCAGTCGACAATAGCCATCACTTTTATTTTCAATTTCACAAGTATTAATCGTGGCAATTAATTCCTGGACAATCCATGTGGAGATAATACCTAACTCACTACTGTATTACTTGTTGACCATGTATACTTGCACGTAAAAGGCATATCCTTGGTATTATTTCCTAAACTGATAGAAAGAATACTTAATCTTTTGCCAAGAGATATTTTGTCAACATATTGCCTCCAGAGATGACGCGTATCCATAATTTGTTTCATGTATCTATGTTGAGATGCTACCATTCTGACCCTTCGCATGTTATTCCACTTGAGGAGATTGAGATCAACAATGACTTGACCTATGACAAAGAACCTATAAGAGTCATTGATAAGGGATTTTAAGAGCTTTGTAGGAAGTGTATACCCTTAGTAAAGATGTTATGGAGGAACCACGAGGTTGAGTAAGCCACGTAAGAGGTCGAAGAGGACATGAGGTTTCTAACCACTCTCAAATCATGCAGCTCGTGGGTACATTGGATGTACTTGTTCACATAGTCTTAAGTATGAAAAGACCCAAATTTTAAGATCTGTGTGTCGGTTTACCCGAAGGATGGATGTAGTGTTTTGGGCCAAAAGTCAAGGCCCGTTTGGTGCTCATGAGGGCCTTGACAGGCTTTCATCTTGTGTTGGGCTTGGGCCTTTGGGTCACCATGTGGGTTAGGAAGATGATGAGAGGGTAAAAAGGGCAAATCACCTTCTTTGAAATGGAAAAGAGGGGGTAAAGTTAATTGGCATGTAGATTGGTAAGAAGATGATATCATTTTTGTCCCATTCATCATCTCCATCACCTTTTCTTTTCCATTTCCTTGGAAGCCCAAGGCAAAGGTGAAATCTTTGTCATTTCTAGTGAGAATCTCAAATTTTTTATTGAAGGCAGTGTAATCTACATCAAGCGATCTATCTTTTAAGGTAAGAATAGAAGGTTTTGGTAGAGTTTGAGAAAAAGAGAGTTTGGTGAGGGTTGAAACGGATGAACGAGAATAGAGGATTCAACTCTATTTTCTGTTGTAAAGTTCTTTATTTTATGTCTCTTGACCTTCTAGAAACATTGTAACCTATTTTATAATATCTCCTTGTAGTGAAAGAGGTTGGAGAGCACTCTAAAGCTCAATGAAGGGGAAAGGCTTGAGGCTGGTGTAAGAAGGTTCTTTTCCAGCGTTTGGAAGAAGGTTAGTACACTTCTAACTCCTTTCTGTTTCATGCACATCCTAAGGATGATTCTTTGTATACTTGATTGATGATTTGTGTGTTAAATGCTTGGATTTGGGTGTTAATGGTAAAACTCGGATTTTGTGTTCAAAAGCTGTAAAAATGGTAAAACTATCCTAATAACTTCTATGAGATGTAGGAATAAGTTAAGGGGTTAAAGGTTGGGTTTTGGGGGGCTTGTAAGTGATTTCCAGAGCCTAAGAAGCTATTTTTGGGCTTCAGTATCGATACGCAGGGAGGCGGTATCTATACCCTAGTGTTCTGGGTTTAAAGAACACTATTTTGTTCGATGAATTAAGAGAGAGGTATCAGTACGGTGTTCAACCTGTATCGGTATGCATGCAATCTAGTATCGATACGGGTCGACCCTTACCGGTACGCTATAGCTTTGAGAAATTTAGTGAGCTCAAATCATATCGATACGCATGTGAATACTGGTACCCATAGGCTACCTATATCGATACGCGAGGGCCTGTACTGATACCCATTGGGCAATTTGCCCAAAAATGTTAACTTTTGCCCGAAATGCTAAAAAATTATATTATTCGATCCAATAAAACCCTAATGGCCTAAAATAAGTTGTACAACTGTAAAATCAAGAAAACACCTTATACTCGAACATAAAACTTAAGAACTCGGTAAATACCATGGGTGACTTATATGTTGATAGCAACCATAGGATGGTATAGTTATGTGATGATGTTGTATGCCATGTCGGCATTTGTGTGGTAGGATCCGAATACCCAGTGATAGTCGTGCAACACCATTGTAAGTTATGTTCCTGACGCTTTATGGCCTCGAGTCTCATTTGAAGATATTCGATAGGGGATTCTGAGTATAAATCATAAGTTCCCGATGTTCTGTGGCCTCGAGTCTTGCTCGAGTGTACATTCCCCATATTTTATGGTCCCGGGTCTCACTCAAGGTTTGTGGACATGATTGTTATGAGATGTTTTGATGCTATGTTATATGTGTATGAATTGTGATAAAAGCATACTTGTTATAATGCCATGTCATCTTCTTTTGCTACATGCTTATGTTTATGATTTGCATGAAGCATGGTAGAGTAGAGGTGTATCCACTGAGCTTTATGAGCTCAACATTTGAAATCGTTGTTTTTATTCGCAGTTTTTTAGGTGGCAACATTGCATTGAAGGAGCCCATCGGAGTAGGACTTCAAACTCATTGATGTGATCAAGAGTATAGTACAAAGGCTTGTCGGTCAATGTATCCATAGGACCCTTGATTTATGTTTGTAACTTTATTTTGGATTTATTTGATCATGTCAAATGATTTTAAATTATCTTATTTTAAATTAGAGCTCTCATGTAAACGATTTAACCCTTTTATATTGTTCTTTTCCAAAATGTTGTGGGATTTATGGAAATGTTTATGGTTTGGGCTAAATCTAGTTACAAAACCTTATTTATGGTTTGGGCTTGAGGCCCAAATGTGATGCTAGGTTTAGGGCATTACAAAGTACGCATCCCCTTATATAAGTATCGTAGTATTAACTCTAGGACATCCAGATTCCTTTACAACAATAATAAGATAAGACATGCTCCTCGAGCATTCGTACACCTCACCAAGAGGTAAGTGGCACCAAGCCAAGCTATCATGCAAATGCACCCAAAGCATGACACAACCAACATGGTTATAACTCGATTTATCATCAACACCCCCTCAAGTGCCCACCCAGCACACAAAGGCAACATCAACACATTGACCAACCTCTATGGTTACTATCATAAACAAGTCACCCAATTAAGTAACCGAGTTGCTACTTTTTTTTCTCGTAAAGAGGGATAAAAGGCCAAATCTCAGTTTTACAGGCCTTTTATCCCATTAGAAGTCTGTTGGACCACATCCCATAATTTTCCAGTCCCCATGGCTCAAACTTAACATTTTTGGGCAGCCCAGTAGATACCGGTACTAGCCTTTGTGTACCAGTACTTATAGTGTACCGATACCAAAATAGCTCACTAGAATTTCTTCAAGCCTTTGCGTATCGATACGGGTTGACCTGTACCTATACTGCTCTAGATGGCGTACCGGTATCGGTTACTCTCTGTAACGGTACCCATCTAACGGTTCATAATAATAGAACAGTATTCTTAAATCCAAAATCGAAGCCTAGAAATAACTTCCTAGGCTCAGGAAATTATCCCCAAATCCCCCAAAACGTAACCAACAACCCTTAGCTCGATCCTACATCTTATTGAAGTTATTTATGGTGGTTTTCTACCATTGTTACACATTATCAACATCAATTCCGAGTTACACCATTTTAGAGTCTCATCCACCCAAAATGCACCCAAACAACAATAAACACCAAATCTAGCAACCCTAAACCATAAAATCGAGCAAGGCAATTAATTTATGATCTTCAAGAAGTGTAGGAGTTAGAGATGTACTAGTCTTAAGCCAAAACTCCTGAAATAAGCTCTTACCCTTAGTTCCTTTGAACTTCCTCTTAACTCAAGCTTGGAGGAAACCCCTACTCACATCCTCTTGCCATACCAACATGAAAACGAATTAAAGGTTGAACAAATATTTATGGGGAAATTTACTACAAAATTACAACCCCATACCTCAAGGGATGCTCCATAACATCTTAAATCACCTAAACCCCAAATTGACAAACTCAACTCTTTAAGAAGAGAAGACCATTTTCTTGAAGCTTAGGAGATGGAGATTAATTTTTCTTCATTCATAAATCCCGAAATAAATTCTTGAAAAATAAAGATTTGATCCTTAAACTTTAGTGGCTTTGGTTTCTGTGGAGGAAAAAAGTAAGGAAGAAAGAGAAGAAGAAAATGGTGGGTGAAAGGGTGATATCACAAACCCTCATTTTGTCTCCCCCCTTCTTTCACGTGAAACACCAAAAAAAATTAAAGGTGTTCAGTTACTTTAAAATGGTAATATCACAATATAAAACCTTCAAGTTTCTTCCCTTTTATAAAACGATCCCCTTTCTATCATATGTAGTTCAATTCTCATCTATAAAGGCTCAAACTTGGTCCAATGGGTAACAAAACCATCACGAAGGTTCATAACTCCGGTCAACACCCATCCGTTGACTAAGATATTAAAAAACCACCACCAACATATTAGATAATAATAAAAAATTAAATGGATAATAGTTTTCTGTAAATTTCCGAGTTAAGTTATTAAGTCAACAAAACTAAATTCAAGCATGATCTCATCTCTCTCTGTTTACACATTATAAGAGTTTTTAAGTTTTACACACTTTTTAGATCGTTCGATGGATGAAATGGATGGCTGAGATTGGCAGTCGGATATGTGAAGATTATCACTTGAAAAAGAAAGTAAGTAGTTATTTTCATTCATCCATTTCACCCATCCAACGATCCAAAAATCGTGTAAAACTATGAGTTTTACATTGTGTGTAACTGGACTCCTCTACGGTTACTATCAACCATACAGTTTTTTGAATCGTTGGACGGGTAAAATGGATGGTTAAGAATAACATGAGGTTATGTGAAGATTATCACTTGGATAAAAATAAAAGGAGTTAATCTCAGTCATCCATTTCACCCATCCAACGATACCAAAAACGTGTAAAACTATGAGTTTTACATTCTGTATAAATGGATTCTATCCCGTTATGTATTTATACTTTTATTGAAGTTTCTAGTATGATTAATACCACAAGTAATGAGTTAATAAAAAATCAATTTTAATGGGATTTGTGACTTGAAAATTACAGTAAGTATTACAGATAGTGATTTAATCTCAAATTCATTGAAAGTCTCATTTTAGAAATGATTTAAATTATGTCCGCAATTCAATAAAAAAAGATTTTACGCAAATCATTCATTAAATCTTTGACATTCCACGAGGAACGTGTTGAAACTCCAAAATTATCAGCGGCATGAAATGCTCTTAGAAATGGGATTTAGAAAAGCAATGGTTGAATTTAGTGAGAAAATTCCAATGTACATAATCATTACGAGCACATTAGGGTACATGGATTTTCTTCACTAAAACCCAATAACATATTATATATAGTGCAAAAATGTAGATACATTGTATTTCTTGTTTAAATATTATGGATGAATGGAAAGCAAACTTCATCCAACACATAATGCTCCTTGAAACTCAAAACACTGCAATTGAAAAGGGAAATGATGTTGAAGAAAACCCAGTTGTCCAACAGGTCAACTTCTAGAACAATATTTGGTGGTGAATCCACTGAAGATGGTAGTTGGTGGTAGCAGTTGACTCCTCTGCTATGAGCTAACATGGTGCATTTATGGAAATATTCGGATCCTTGAATTCAGTGTGTTTGGAGTGCAACAAGTCTGGTGTGCATTTTAAATTCTTGGATAAGTTTCGAAACTTGCTCTTTTTAGGCTGCACCCTATACTTGCCGTACGTTAGCCTCCCCTAAATTCACCCCAAGCCCAAATTTCTATGTAGATTTTCTTGGATTATGATTTAGATCAGAGATTTTGAGGCTAAAGGAAGAAACAAGAAAATGACTAATATAACAACAGGTTATGAAAGTGAAATTCATGAATAATAGATTTGTAAACAAAGGATGACAAAAAATTTAACTTAACCTTTTTCTAAAACAAAATTGCATGATACATGCACAACACATCATTTTTTTTACGAATCTAGCAGTTCTCTATCTCCTTCAGCAAATTCTACACTTCTTCCCTTACATTCATTATCATTTGGTATCGGGCCGTAAAGACGGATGTGCAGATCGCATTGAACGACTTGCGGGTGAAGGTAGTTCTTATACAAGTCCCAGAACTCATCTCTGCCAATTAGACAATATACAAACAAATCGATAAATGAGTCAAAATGGCTCATAGTTCCATGGATTTAGATTTAAAATATAGCATGGAAGTTGAGGGTAGGGAAACAAGTATGTTCCTAAGAACACCATTGGTGAAAGACGAGATCACGATATCTGGACACAATTATAAATGAAACAAAACACTGAGGAAAATATCAACAAACCTGACTTGGGGAAGTGTAAGCAACGAATAGCCTTTGACATCTGTGCGAATATCAAGCAGAAGTACTGCTAAACGTGAAAGCCCCAATGCCTCAATGTCGATTAACTTTTTGATTCTGTAATTCAGATTACAAGAGAACCAGAAAACCATAAGTCAATCAGTAATGTTGAAAAACAAACAGAATAACATTGCCAGTTTGCCGCATCACATGCCGAACTCAAATCAAGAAAAAATCATGACAGAATTGTGTAATTAACTCTTGATTTACCATTTTATTTAGAACCTTTTGAGATAAATAAAATTAATGTGCGGTGCCAACACAATGATTTAGAAATTGAATTCAATAATTAAGAAAATCAATCCTACCTAATAATTTCAACATATTCAGCATTTCATCTTCTGCGTAAGTAATCATCTTTATATTTTTGGATGGATTAATTTTAATCCAACAAAGAACAGCCGACAACAAATAATGCCTTTTCTATAAATCAACTACAAGGATGATTTATGCCAATTAGAATCATATTTTAAGTAATATAAATAGAAGGCTCTTTCCTAGAGCTCCATCCACATCTTATTTCTATTATGAGTAATATAAATAGAAATCACTATATGTTGCATCTTCTTGCAAGATCTTCTGGCTAGCACGTCTCAAGTGCTATGTTACTATGAATCTTCATTTTTTTTTGAAATATTTGTGTCCAGTAAATTTTTGGGCATGGGTATTGGTATATGGGCCTCCTAATAAATAGGAATACCAGGAAATTTGAACATACCCGTGTTGGACACATAAATGTATCCAACACTCACATCCAGGTCTAAGCAACTTAGTTCACATGTCCAAGCCAGTATAATTCTATCTCCTCCAATCAGATCTAAGACAACCTTTGCCTAGATGCACTTGTTTCTGATCTTAACTTTCCTAATAGTACCACATCTGCCGAAATTTTCAGATTTTAACTGCAACAGTTATCTGCATATGTTGATACTTAGGTGCCTAACACCCTATGCTGCAAAGCATCTCAAGTCTCATCCTTGTTCTGTGAAAATCAGTCCATTTAAGATGTCTTTTGCGAATTATTTTACTTTCAATTCAAGTACTCATAATTCCTCATACAGATCAATAATCTACCATGGATGGCTTTAGTAGCATGTATTTCAAATTACAGGTTCCTTTCCTCAAAAGCCTATTCAAAGGACTTCTCAAAGGAGATGAGGACCTTAACATAAGCGTTTCACAGATCAGAAAGCATTTCCCATGATTGTATCTATAGCTCATCAATTTGATACCTCTATAAGAACACAATTCTTAGTCTCTTTGTTCTTACGTATTAGTAAATGGTCTTTCTACACTAAACAAATAAATTCAATCTATTCAAAGTTGTCTTTGCATAAACTACTCGGTTATTATTTTTTTAAAAAATTTCTAGTAGTTTATTTGATGGCAAGGACTGATGACTAACCTACTTGGAGTACCACTAGCAATGTTAACTCTGTTCTTCAATAAAGATACCTGCAACAACAAAAAATGAAGCAAAATAAGCACACACAAAATTAATAAAATAGAAACTTCATATAATACAAATCAACTAACCAGAGACATGGTAGTAAAGATATATCAATTCATCGAGTCATCCACAAGCTATGCTACAGCAACTTACAAAAAATACTCGATACAGGTAAAATATCAGCAACTAGTTTATGGTGTCATACTCATATGCAGACATTGAATTTCTCATAATTAATCAATGGGCAACAATGTATTTAACTTCTACTAAACTGTCCGACTGGATTCCATAAAGCTTAAGTATCTCCTATATTTTTGGAAACATCATATTCTAGAAAACAAAAAGAGAATGACAATAGATTACATACAACATCCAAGCCTCCGACACAATAATAAATTATGAAATTTTGTCCTTGTTTGCTTTTAGACACCAACAGCGAGGCACATTTGTGAAAACAAAATTTTGTGAAAACAAAATTTTGAAAAATGATACTTTTTGAAGACCAGAAAATAGAAGATAATCCCAGAACACTACTTTTATGCAGCAAAGCTAGTGGGGTGCGTGAAAACTTTATCACACCAATAAAGCAATCCTTCAATCATAAAATGATTTCAGGATTCTTAGTGTTTATTATTGGAATAAACACACGGAAAAAACTAATATTAATACATATAAAAGTGAAGAGCTCTTCGACTCGTGTTGCACCAACCCACTTCATCACACACACTCCAACTCAAGTAATCAAATTACAAGCTAAGACAGATTTTACCAACATAAGACTTTAAAAAAATGATTCAATTGGGATAAAAAAAACAGCATATTGACATTAACTACTCCCTCTAACAATCAATTGCCCGACAATGAAATCCTACTGGCTCTTGATAATAGACTTTGATACTTGAGAACAGTATATGCCCGCCACCATATAACCAATGCTATTGTCAGAGATAGACCATGGTATCAGGATCCAGTTGCATGTAAATATTAGTATATTACTTCCATACCCATGTGGTATCACGTCAAACCAGGAATTTCAGCCAGAAGTGTGAAGACTGTGTAATGAAGATCAATAAAAGGTTTCTCGTGTCTTAAAGCTTTTAATTTGATTTAGAAGCCTTTTAAGTTTAATTTAGTAACTTATATCTCGAATCTCATGATCTAGGTATAGGCATGTAACTTATTTCTCCTTCCTTTAATTTCAACTATATATTAGGTTGGGAATCAACATTTAAACCAAACCCACCTTTAGACAATAAACTAAGTTATCTGATCCACCAGCACAACTCTAGCCTCTAAATCTTGAATACAAATAATGTTGTATTTGTTGAAGTTGCTCTCTTATAAATATTTATCTAGTCCACCAATTGTTAAATACAAATGACAAAAGAACAATACATTAAAAAATAGAACCTCTCGGCACCACAGGTTTCAAGTCATAAAGAGTAGTACTATAATGAAAAGCATGTAGCATTAAAAACTTGAGATTCAGAGTATAGTAAGTTACTTACCTGGTCATCAACCTTCATGTGCTTTGAAAATAGCTTTACAGCATGACATTCTTCAGCCAATGAGCGCACGCCCCTAGAGGAACAGAACACTATTATCAGTCCCCTTCCTAGCTTGAATAAAAAATAAATCAAAATTTAAAATATCTCCACGAACATGCACTCCTAGAAATGGGAAATCAAAAACTTGTAACTTGTAAGTTCTTTTTCTCCAACTCTCAATCCAAATGAATGTTAACCAATGACTATATCAAACCTAACTTTGATTACAAATGAAAAGCAACAAAAGTCACAACGAAACTGAGGCAAACAAACCTTAGTAGTTCAATAGATCGTAAAGCTGAAGGAGCAACAACAAGAACAGCAGGACTTCCTGCTTCAATCTTCCCTTCAATGAGCTTCCCTTCACAAAGCTCTTGTTTCCATTTGGCCCCAAAAGCTGTCTTTATGTGTTCCTCTAGCTTCATTACATCTTGACCCAACTCTTGAGAAACATCCAAAATACAACTATCTACACAATAAATGTAAGGGGGAGAATCAATCCCAATTTTAAAGTTAATAATATCAGATTAATAACCCCAATACTACCTTTAATTGATTCCAATTCGAGAGAAGATAGTTGGACCCCATTGGCGGATTCGAACTGACTAAGAAAATAACTAAGCTGCTGCGACGTTGATGCCGCCGGTGAAGGTCGGCTGTTCTTGTTGTTTTTGTTTCCGGTAACAGCCGTCGCTTTGCTTTGGTTGGTGCCGTTTAGGAGGTTGCTGCTGTTGTTCTTCTTCGTAGTTTTCTTCTTCTTCTTGAACTTGGATTCGGATTTAGGATTGTTAGGACCGAAGGGTTTAGGGTTTCGGCGGTGTTTCTGTTTTTTCTCCGGTTTTGAGCTCCCCATTGCTTAACCTACAGCGGCTTTTCTTCACTCGCCAATGCATGGCTTGAGCTTGAGCTTGAGCTTGAGCTTAAAGCTAGGTTTTAAAACAAGTCTAATTCTGTTGTCAGTCCCTATACTCTTTGCACAATTAAGATTTAGTCATTTTATTGGTAATCCTAATAATTTACGCACACTATTTTGAATTTAATTGAATAACGCCATCAAAGAACTTTTGTTAAATGGACCATGTGATTTTAAAAGATTCTATTCACATCTTATTTTCCTTCCCTTTTTACTCTCACACTTTAAGCATACTCGAGAATAGTTCTTCTCAATAGTTCTCTTATGAGCCCCGATTATACAAATCGTGAACAACCGATCGAGTCGAGTAAATTTTTTTGAGTAAATCGAGTTTATGAGTCTTATTTTGTAAGTTAAGCTTTTATCTGAAATCCTTTCAAGTTGAGTTTATGAATTCGAAGTGATTTGAGTTGTTTGAGTTTGTGTTTATATTAAATTGTAGATATTTATAATGTTATGGTAGTAATTTGTTTCAATTTAAATGGCTTTTTTACAAACCTATACGATTTATATATTTATTTCTTCATATTTTTTCATATGTGATATACATATATTTTGAATATTTTATAACTTTATTTGAATATTTTTCGAGTTTGTGAAATTTCTATTCGAGTTAAGTCGAGTAAAGTTTTTTCACGTCATGTCGAGTCAAAAAATTTAGTTTTTTCGAGTCGAATTTTGCTCATCTCAAGAGTGGTTTAAAGATTTAGGGAGCCTTGTACAATTTACTAAAATGGTACCCTATCAATTTAAAAAAGGTAAACTTCACCGAAGGTCCCTTATGTTTAAGGTGTGTTCTATTTTGGTCAGTCAATTTGAAAAAAAAAAGTATTCTTGCCACGTATGTTTTCAATGTTACCGTTTTGGTCACCCGAACATTACCCTCCATTAACCCCGTTAATATGATGACGTGGCACGTTAATAAAAAAATTAATTTTAAATTTGACCATCAAACTTTTAAAACTTCATTTTTACCATATTCACAAAAAACCCTCTTTCTCTAAAAATTTCTCTAATCCAAACCCTAACTCCTCCTACAATTTGTTAAACAATTTCTTCGGTAAACGGTAAACAATTTCTTAAACCAAAAGATATCCCCTACCTTAAAAACCCATAAGCTATTCTATTTTTTTACCAATAAAATTTTCGACTTCACTAACATGGAATAAGGTTCTATTTTAAACAAGGGTAAATTACAAATTTCATCACAAAACTTCACTCTCACTCCTATTTTGGTCAGTATTTTAAAAAATTTTAATTTGCTCACTCAACTTTGACATTGCGTCATTTTTGGTCACTCGATCGTTAAATCTCAGACGACATCATGACATGGCAACTTAATCCAAAACCACGTCGTTTTATATCCTAAAAAAAGTCACCAAAATGACATTGTTTTAATCCATATAAAAATAATTTATTTCTTTGTTCTTTTTCTCATTTTCTTCTCCATCTTCTTCCTAACATTTTTCTCTCCTTCTACTCAAACAAATCCATATTTCAACCACCGCAGTAACCATTGTTATCTTCAAAAGACACCATCATCGCCGGGCTTTGAGAATCTTTAGTATGGACTTGGCCACTCGAGATCTAATCTTTCTGGAAATATGATGTTTTGATTGTGAGAAAATAGAACTATATGATCTTTTTAGTGACATTTTAATCAATATTGAATTTTTTGTTTGGGTTTTAGAAAAATAGGGTTTTTTCTACTTTTGGGGTACTTTCTTTTTTTCAGCATTAGAGGGATGTGGCGGCACAAGTACAACCTCCACTTCGAAAAAAACAAAATTTCTCCCATATTTGTGGATACTTTGAAGGGGACACTCTATGACCGCATGATAAGCAACCCCATTGGCAATTTCGCGGATATGGTCATGACCGGTGAACGCATCAAAGCGACTATCAAGAGTGGTAGAATTGATGGGGAGAAAATGCTCAGAAGCAATTCGAGAAAAGGTGCAACCCTCTTAGCTCAGCCTAGCCAAACCGAACTAAAAGAGTCACATTAGGTTTGCTTAAGCAAACTCGAACTAAAACCCTAAATCGAACCCATTTTTTTCTTTTATCTAGTCTAGATGCACATTAATAACATCCTATGTGAACATGTCTCAGCAGTAGCATTTCATTTAAACCAGATCACGGAATAGAGGTCGATTAACCAACATTTCACATAAAGGACCAAAACGTAATTATTGCAAAATTGTAGGCATTTGTTCCAATTAAGATTACCAACCTTTAATTATTCCAGTTTCATGATCGTAGGTTAATTTCCATTCTAATACATTCACTCAAACTCAATTAATTGCATTCATAACAAGCAGGGACCAATTTGCAAGATTTCCAAACTTCAGCAACACCAGATTGCACAAAAACGACATAGCGTACCGATACAGGCAATCCCGTATTTATACGGATTAAGAGACTTAACGGCTCCCTGTACCGATACACGTTTATCACGTATCGATACGGTATGTTGACCACATCGTATAGATACATCGTTGACCCGTACCGATCCTCATTGGTTATTTTAAAAACTCAAAATTCTAGTAGCTAAGACCTGTACCGATATAGTACCCTGTGTATTGATACGACTTGTTAAAGTCGAAGGGGTGTTTCGGTACGTTGGCCCGAGTACCAATATCTATGCATGTTTTTTTTTCAAGAAGTACCGATACGTTGGCTATACGTACTGGTATGCTAGGCTTAATTTCAATGTTTTGAGCCTCAAAAGGACACCGCGTACCGAACCTTGAGGTACCTGTACCGGTATGCAGAGGCCTGTAGTAACCTCTAGGTCCAACATATGACACTTTGTGTAACCCCCTAAACCTGGACTAGAAGAAATAGGTCGAATCTAGGAAGTCACGTTTGAAAACTTTTCCCCTTCCCCTTAATCCTTAATTATTTAACAATATAATAGTATTTTAGGGGTGTTACAACTCTCCCCCTAAAAAGAAATAACGTCCTCAAAATTTACCAAAATCGGAGGAATACAGAAGTTGTCATTCTATTCATCCACCCACTGAAACCTATCCATCAAAATATTCTTATTTCTGGAGTCTCGCAGACGGTCATAGACTAATCTGTCAGCGTCTTCAGTAACTAGGACTAACTTTGGACCCAAAGTCCTCCCATCAAACACCTCAGAAAAGCTGATCAGATTACAATGTTTGAATCCATACTGAACTTCACACGAACACTTGTCCCGTAACTGGTATTATAAGTAGACTCAATCAGGGATAGTAAAACTTTCCAACTATCACAGAAGTTAATTATACGACCCAGAATTATATATTCTAGATTGACCATCAGTTTACAAATGAAAAGCTACAGCTGTCGTTAAGACGAGTACTCAAGGCCTCCTATAGAGCCTTCCAGAATCAGGATGTAACATCATGTTTCAGTCAGGGATGATATATAACGATGCACCATGCCACATTTTCAAATAATAAGTATTTCTTTATACCGACCAAATATAACCAAAGTCTTAAACAAATATAATTTACCTTCAACGTAATATTCAGACAAGGGTTTCCATCACATATAGCAGAGCCACAACAAAATTTACTTTTTTTCCACGTTCACAGACACTTTTCCTTTAAATTCATACTACTTTTATCAAATTTTCATCAGAATATTCTCAAACGTAATCATTATCACTAAATAGCCTTATATACAGTCTTGTATTGGTTACCTCACATAATTAAACATTTATTCTCAATATAGAACAACTCTTCAACTTCACATACATGAACCATCTTAGGTTCTTTATCCAGATTCAAATCCATCAAGTTAATCCATATCATAGACGAACACTATGATCATCCCTTATTAGTACATATCGAGTTATAATGGAAAAAATACTTAAATTCACGTATTTTAGGAAAAAGGATTTGACATCAGAGTTCTGACTCGGAGGAGTACGGTTTTGACCTAGGGGCAGGCACATACCAGACACTCTATGATAGAAGATCGGCAGTTCTACCCAGAATGACGTAACTCTAAGCTCTGATACCACTAAATGTAACACTCACAGATCGATACGGGGAACCCGATCCAATCTGAGGTGTCATATTCGGGTTACAAGAGCGACCCACAATAAAATCCCTCATAAAGTTATTTTCTTTTTAATACATTTAAGACCATAAAGTAAAATTTGCTTAAATCATCATTCCAGAAAATCATTTATACATAAAACAGTAATTCAAAAAACATATTACGGGCTCTGACATAAAATAAGACACAACATACGTGCCCACAAACT
The DNA here is from genome assembly GCA_019671005.1 of Hibiscus mutabilis. Taxonomy (NCBI): domain Eukaryota; kingdom Viridiplantae; phylum Streptophyta; class Magnoliopsida; order Malvales; family Malvaceae; genus Hibiscus; species Hibiscus mutabilis. The sequence goes on along the minus strand of CM033736.1, from coordinate 23,252,761 downwards.
ATACCAGTACTATACTCTATAAGCAACGCCGAGGAACTCCCCTAACTGATGTCGGGTGATGAAACATGATCAAGCTCTTATATCCTACAATGATAAAAACTGTGTAAGCTTGGAAAAGCTCAGTAATACATAACTACCAAATGATACTGTAAGCACAACTGGTATAAGGCTATACATGAACTGACTTGATGAGCTTGGTATCGACAAGCTTTAGATATGATATGAAAATTTATACTAATGTTATACTTTAGGGTAATAGAGTTGCTCTTGATTTAATATCCCGATTATCAGACCTGATGCCTATAACCGGGATAATCAGAAGAGAGCTAGGTTTTAGAATTTGAGACTGAGAGTTTAGTGTGTTCCAATAAGTGTAGATAAAATACATATATAATACAAATAGTTTAAAAATATTTCAGTAAAATAGGCTATGAGAGTAAACAAGGTTTTCTTTTAAAATGTTAACTACCCTCCAACTGAACTCTTGGATACAGTTCCCCAGAACTGCATCATATACAGGCATTAACCCAAGCTCATTGGGCATGGGTACCATCCTAAGGGAACACCTTAGGTCCAGGCGGAATTACCCTAGCTGAAGCGTAGGAACCAAATACAGGAAGAATTACCCTAGCCAAAGCATAGGAACCTTATACGGGCAAAATTACTCTAGCTGAAGCATAGGAACTTTATACGGGCAGAATTACCCTAGTTGAAGCATAAGAACTTTATACAGGCAGAATTACTAGCCAGATCAGGGCTGAACCTTCATAAACTTTATATCATAACCCAAGTACCCTAATCAATTAGTACATGCAGTCTTACATATGCAGTAATTAATAATTATAATCATGTTCAAATAACAGTAACCATAAAACATACTTGTCATATCATGTATTAGGGCATACATCAAACTTACAGTATAATCATGCTTAATTTCAAAAACAAGTTATGTTTATGCGAAATCAACATGTCAGTCATGTGCACATGATCGGTTTAATAAAACATTGAAATAGTACACAAATCAGTCATATAGCACACAAGGAATACACTAAATTACCCAATTATGGCCCAGGTACAGGATAGTTGCAGAACAAGTGCATTGATACTTCACAGATTGAGCATTTCTCAGTATAAGATCCTTATAAAAGGAGTTCAATGTGAACATGCGCCATTTAGATTTTTAAGAACTTGATTTGTCTGAACCATACAGAATTTCAAGATATAACATGATCACGCAATAGTACAATTATATCGGGATAAATTCTAATATAAGGACAAATCAAGACTTTTTAGGATTCTTGATGTATCAAAAAAATTCCAGGCATATTTAGATCCTGAGGGTAATTTGGTCATTGACTTTCAGGAATAATTTGGTAACTTAACCCTATAAGGGAATATTGATACTTATAATGCTAAAGATTGATCACGATTTTGCCCGGCTTCCAAGTCTATTCGACCCAAACATATCTCATCATCGTATTACTTTCCAAGCATTCGAACGGTACACCATGCACATTCTAAACACTTAGCACCAAACTGCTTTATATTTATAAATAAATTACCACCACAAATTATTGTTGAATGGGCTCCGATTGGTTGAACAAGGATGGATGCAGTCTTCTTCTGTTATTGTAACAATATTAAGAGTAATTATGTACCTAAGTCGGGCTTCTAGCCTATAGGGCGTTACAGTCCTTAGAGCTTTATCAATAAATTCCAGGCCTTTCAGAGTTTTTGTTGATCTTTAATCATAAGCATGTTTAATCGATTAATTGATTACTGGTGTTTCAGTATTTCAGATCCTTTTTGTCATTCTGCAAAAATTTGTTTATTTTAGAACTTGGGGTATATTTGTCATTTTGATTAATTTAGTAATCTGATGCCTGAGGATATTTCAGTCTATACATCTCTTACAATTATTCCATACAATTCAGTATTTTTCGTTACATTGATCAATTCATATAAATACAGAACTTTCGATGATTATCTTTAGAGTATCATTCATGATTTAGGGGAGCCTACAAGTTTTACATTCCCAGATGTTTGAAACTTAATACCAAAAATTTTCCTGGTAGGTCGAAAGTTTTAGATGAATCAGTTGTATTATTATTTTAGAAATTAGGTTCAAGGTCATTTTCGTTATCATGGGTATTTTTTCAATTACACCTTAAGTGTATTTTCGCTATTAAATTAAATTGAATTCGAATATTCAAAAATTCTCTTTTATTAATCATAACTCGAACTAAAGGCTGACAATCTTACTAATTGCTTACCGAATATCAGAAATCCTTTTAAGTCGTTAGACTTATTATTTGAGTATTTTAAGTCTTATCCAGTTTACAATTCTTTTGTTTTGAATTCAAGTTGACTTAAGCAGGTTAATCGGTACACGCATTCGTTGTCCTATACTATAACCAAATACCAATATGTTACAAAAAACATGTAGGAGGTAGAAATGTATTACCTTTATTCTGAGCTATATCGGGCCACCCATGATGCTTCGGTCCATCATACATGAACTCTAATTTGACTCTCCTTATAAAACTTAAACACGTGGAATCGTAGATACCAAAATATGGTTAAATATGATGTGACTCCGATGAACCTTTCTCGGTGGCTACTTGATGAATAGATAGGTGGGTTTTGCTCAGCTTGACATTGGGAAGTTAACGACGAAGGCAACACGAAAAATGGAAAATAAGGGTGACTGGAATCAAAGATAAACAGACGGGATGGTTTGACCTAGGTTTGTCGAACTTTCCTGGTGATCTCCATGGCAAACGGTACGACACTGTGGCAAGTGGCTCATCGGGTTTTGATCGCAATGAGGTGAGGATATCGATGGTGGTGGCGGTGCACGCTACTGCATGGCGGTGATCGATATCAGAGAGGGTAGAACGATGATGGTTGAGGGAGAAATTTTAGAACCTTCTAGGTTCTTATAAATTCGAACAGACACCCAAATGAAGGGGTAGCTGGATCGATTGATTGTTTTAATTATTATTTGATATACCCAACGGGTATAATTTAAAACTAACCCCGAGACATATTTAAACCAAGAGTGGTCTTGGCCTTGATGGTTAAGACCCATATCCACAAAGCTAGAGGGCATGGGATAAAAACCCCTTAATGGCACTCTTTTTCTTTCCTTTTTAGCTTCCCTTTACCTTAATCCTTAATTATTTAACTTTATAATATTATTTTAGGGGTGTTATAATCTTGACATATTTATAATATGTCAATCATATACTCAATGATATAAATATAATGACAATAAAAATTTGGGTAGGCTCGCGGCTCATCACAAGCCATCCCAATGATGTATAAAACATCAATGTATTATGATATGTATGCAATTGCACTCACCTTGACACTTCTTATCCCAAACTAAATTGAATAACCTAAGAGAACTTAAAGTTTGATCTTTTTTTATCTACTGAATTTCCAATTTCTCGTGTTTACTGAAGTGTTTTGCATTTATTCCTTACATGCACAATTAATAATACCAATAAGACACTTATTTTATAATTTGTCGGCATGCGCTACCTTCAAAGAAATATTTCTATAAAATAATCTATAACTTGAAATTCAATTCCATTTGTTCCGATAGAAAATAGATTCGATAAGCTTTTCAACCATATAAATGACAAATTCAACTCGTACAATTTATGAAGATTTTTTAATGTCGAATTCCAATGCTGAAATTTGGAGCAGACTGCTACTCTATTTCCTGACCTTTCATAACTTAAAAATTCATATATTTTGATATACAAATCGAAATCAGTCACAGCTTTTAATTGAAACTAGACTGAACGATGAACACAATGATATAAAGATCACTTCCTAATTATTTTCACAGAATTTTTGGTGAATTTCCAAACTCAAAGCCAAAGACTAAAATTCTGGGGAGATTTTTACAAATCAAATCTTTAACATCTCTCAACCATTCCAATACTTCAAATTAACCTTGAATTGAATTATTTCAACATTTTCCCATTCATTTCAAACCCCGAATTTATCTTGAATCCAATAATCCTATATTAACCCTAACTTGTTAAATTGAGGTTTCACTTCATGCTTGAAAATTAACTTCAATCAAGCATGAAAATGCTATACAAACATTTAATCCCTAAAATTAAACTTTAATTCAATTTGGATCTAATAACCTTAAACTTTCTCTCTTCAAATTCAAGAGCATATCTCATGCAAAATTATGAATGAATGGTACCAAATGAAAGAGAATTCAATGAAGAACAACTTTGCATTTCACAAGCTCACCCTAAATCCTAGTATTTAAGAGAGAAAAATCAAAAATTAGAATTCTTACCTTTGTTCCTTGGTAGCTCACATTTTGGAGGAGAAAGATGAACAATATTGTATTTTTCTTTCATTTTCCTTTCTTTTATGCTATTTTTCATTTTTAATATCCATAAGTATAAAAATATCCTCCTAATAGTCAAATGACTATTTTGCCCTCAAATCAAATGAATCCATAATGTGCCACATATCATCATCCTTCAGCCAATGGCCTGGATTTAATCTTGATTTATTAGTTTACCAATTTGCCCTTGAACTATATCAATTTCCAATTTTGCCCTTGAATCAAACATAAATTTCCATCTTGTCTCTTTAATCCATAGCCAATTTAACATGGAAAAATTATCTTAATCCAATGGTCCACATTAATTCTAACATTATACCCATGTGTATTAACATTCTTACCCTTCCATCCAATGGCTAATATTACTTTCTTAAATTTATATTTTATCCATTTATCTAAAAATTTCTAGAAACTTTGCCTGATAATTTCCTTAAAATCAAAATCCTGGATTAATTTAAAAACCTTGTTTCCAACCCACTTCTCATAGGTAAACTATCCATTTGTGGGATAAAAATTATTTTTGGGAAAATTACCATTTTACTACTCAAACTTTTCAAAAATTTTCACTTTAGCCACCAAACATTCATTTTATTCATTTTGGTCACTTCATTTTGCACATCAAACTTTCAATCTTATAATTTCAGTCGCTAACCAAACTTTGGGGTATTACAATTCTCCCCTTAAGAAAATTCGTCCTCGAATTTTAGCACATACATGTTATTTCTCTAATCAGTCTCCTATATGGGTTCTGCCACTTTGTGATTCTTTTAAGAATCTTTACTATCAAAATCTCTTTTATTTCTCAATTCTTTGGCTCCATAAGCCATGATCTTTTTGGTTCCTCTTTATAAGTAAAATCTAATTGAATATCAACGTTTTTCTAGTATTATGATATGTGAAGAATCAAATTGACACTTCAAAAGCATCGACATATGGAAGACATTATGGATTATAATTCTTCTTCAGAAACTAATATAGGTCAATGAATCTTAGGCTAAGCTTTACTTCTCATCCGGAACATAACACCTTCTTCCAAGATAAAATTTTTAAGGAATACTTTATCCTTAACTTCATATCGAATATATTTTCTTTCAACATCAGCATATAATTTCCATCATTCTAAAGAAATTCTAAGATTTCTTCAAACCATTCTTACTTTATTCTTTGTATCTTAAACTGAATCAGGTCCAATCACCTTTTAGTTCTCTTTTAAACTCAATTTCATCGGGGATATAAATTATCCCTTGATAATATGAACATCCTTTAGACTTAACATCGAGGTATTTAATTTTCCCTTTTCACCTTACTGAATTCTTTCCAAGCATATCTTATCTTTCATTTGTAAATCTTTGATCCAATTTGTCAAAGTAGACTTGAGCTGAAGATGTGTAATCAATACACTATTTTCTTCCAAAGATAATTGTGCATTTAATACTTATAAGGAAAAGAATGACTCTTGGCTAAATACATCAGCCACTATTTTAGCCTTGTTACATCAATACACATCCCAACCTATTTTGAAACGTGTTATTAAATAACATGGAATCCTTATTAACTTTAGACTGTATTAATACTGGTGCTACCATCTTAACTTTCTTAGGATCGACTCAGATCCTCTTTCTTGAGACAATGTGACCTGAAAATGCAACTTAAATTAATCAAATTCACATTTGGATAACTTTGCATACAATTACCTTTCTCACAAGGATTGTAGCATTATTCGTAAATGTTTATCACAATCTTATTTCATACTACACTTTTGATGAAGCCATATTTATACTCGATTGATAACTGTTATCGTAAGAAATTTTATCTAGTGGTACATACTTTTCCCATGAGCCTTCAAACTCAATCAAATAGAAACTATACATATTATTCAAAATCTGAATTAACCTTTCAAATTGTTCGTCATTCGATGGATGCAAAGTAGTGTTGAAATTAAGTCGAGTCCTTAATACCTTGTACAAGAAACTCCACATCTCGAAATAACCTTGGATCTCTATCACACACAATGGAAATAGGTACATCACTTAACTTTTCAATCTTTTAGGTGTATAGCTTGGCATATTTATTCAGTATGTAATCAGTATAAACTGGAATGAAAGTGTATAACTTGATCATATCCTATTTGCAACCACCTAAATTGAACCGTTCTTACTCGAGTCAATGTCATTCTCTCTTATTTCCATAGAGGAATTGAAATCAGTTGTAGCAATCCAAAAGGCACTTGATGTTCCACTTTTATTTGCTAGCATGTTGAGAACTTATCAACAAATTTAGTTACAACTATTTTCATACCTGGTCACCAATAATAACCTTTTAGATCTTAATATATCTTATTACCTCCTGACGCGTCATCATTGAATTGTAGTCTGCTTTAGTAAGAAGTTATCATTTCCATTCATTATTATCAAGGACATAACTCTCCCTCGGCATTACAAACATCCATCAGATTTAACTTCAAAGTCTTTGGTTTCACTATTTTCAATTTGCTTAATTATATCCTGACATTTCTCATCTTTCAATTGGCGATCTTTAGTCTGACCTATCTGAGTAGGTTTAAGCTAAAGTTCGGCAATCAACATACCATTCTTTTTCAATTATAGTTGAACATTCATTGCTTTTAAAGTAGAGAATATCTTTCAACTAAGTGCATTGGCTACTATTTTGTCCTTTCCAAGATAGTTGTCAATCGCAACATCATAATCCTTGAGGAGTTATATCTACCTCCTCTACCTCATGTTCTAATCTTTTTGGACCATCAAGCATTTTTTGGACTTTTATAATCGTGAAGACATATCATCGCTCACCATACAAAAGATGCCACCAAATTTTCAAAGCAAATATTACTGCGTCTAACTTCAGATCATGAGTCGAGTAATTTCTCTCGCGAGTCTTGATTTGTCATGATGCATATGCCTCTAATTTAACCTTTTGCATTTATATGTAACCCAATTCATTATAAAAAGCATTATTGAAGAGTGTGAAATCTTTTTGTACCAACACTGGAGCTTCTGTCATATTTTTTTTTAAAAAAAATCCAATCGAATTTCATCAACCCATGCAATATAGCCTAATAAAACAACTTCCGGCATCCAAAATTCATATTTGGACAACCTTTCATATAATTTTTTTTTGCAAAATATGAAGTACTACCCGAGGGTGTAAACCATAATCTTCTATTGTCTTTTAGTACATTAGAATATCATCAGTGGTTACCACAACAAATTGGTCCAAGTACTAGAGAACTCTCCATCCGTCAGATCCGTATATGCTATTAGACCAATAGTAAGATCAAAAGCATTATCGTAACTAAGATTGTCCAAACTATATCCCGAATACAGTTTTAAGAATATTCTTCTCCTTAACCTTTAATTGTTATCCCAATCGAAGATCAATTTTTGGGAACACTACTGCTCTATTCAATTGATTGAAGGGGTCATCAATCTACAACAACAATTATCTATTTTTTACTACCACTTTATTTAATTGATGATAATTAATACATAATCTCATTGAACCATTTTTCTTTCTCACGAACAATACTTTAATTCCCCAAGGTAATATATTAAGTCGTATAAAATTTCAATCCAATATTTAATGTAACTGAACCTTTAATTCTCTTATCTCTGTAAGAGCCATTTTGTACAGTACCTTTGATATAAGTTTAGTGTTAGAGAAAACCTAAATCTTGAATTTCACTTCACGATTAGATGGTAACCCTGACAGTTTCTGAGGGAACACATCCTGTTATTCGTTGATAGTTGGGATACTTTCCATGTTTACCTTTGAATACTTGTATGTTCACAACATAATCTAGAAAGTTATTACATCCTTGTGATAGTAGTTTCTTAAAACAATACTATTGAATCACATTGATTAGAAAAATCTAATTTTCCCTCATCATTGCAATCTCCAAACTTTTTGGTTCCTTTCAGATTTATTCATTTCGAGCAAAAAATCATAATGACATAATAAGCAGATAATCATTCTATGCCCAGCATAATCACAATTCATAAAGAGGCAACTCTATTAAGCTTACTAAAAAATTTGATTTCTTTGAATTAATATCGAGTAATTCTTACAAATTTGACTTACCCTTGTGCTATGTCCCAAGAGATAAGTTACTATCACATCGAGCTTTCCCTGATCATCACAACAAAGCCCTACTAGTATCATTTTTATATTTATTAAACCAATAGTCTATCGACATTGATTTTCCATCAATATCCCACTTGAAGTCTAACACTTCAAGACTTCCCAGCTCTCTAGAAATAAAAGTCTAAGAAACTTGGGATTGAATTTCATCTAAAATCATATCCAAGGTTCAAAATAATAAACCTTGGTTTAGCTAGGCATTTCCAACTACACTAGTACATTAACATCATATTGAGTGAAAAGTAGTTAATGATTAACCTTGTTACTACGTTTATGGGTCTCATTCTTACCCAACTGTACGATCGCTCGACGTTATCTCTCAACTTCAGACATCTATAACTTTATACAATCAATTCAATAAGAAATTGCATCAAGTCAATCAAGCATCAATACATTAATTATGACATCTTAGTGGCATGTATACACTTACTGACTAATAACATGCTCGGTTTGAATCCAGAACCGGCTAAACTTGTAGCTCTAATACCATTAAATGTAACACCCCATTCCCATATTTGATTGCCAAATATAAGTCAGAGATGTCATAGAAAATAACATGATTTTTATTCAAAAAATTATAAATTTAAAACCTTTGAAAATATTTATATCGACTAATACACAAAATCGGAGCTCCTTTACTTTTGTAAAAATAAATTGACTATTCAATAGTAACATACTCTGCACCAAAATAGACAGATTTGTCTCATTTATACATGCCACTAAAATTAATTAAAAACCTCAAGTAGGATGTCATTATTGCGGTAGCTTGATGAAATTTTCTAAACTTGATGCAACTCCTTGCTTAGTCCAATGACTCGAACCACCTACGTGTGCACAATCAAACACACGCTAAGTACGAACTTAGTGAGGCAATAAAAAAAGATAATAATAATGATAATTTAAACTTATTTAACTTCATGGCTACATTTATATAACATGATATATGCCAATGCATCAACTTTTACATTGCATTAGTAATGACTTACTATATGCCAATGTCATCAGACTTCAATGCTTGTCCAGTTGTCATAATATGTCATCTATACATCAATGCATGAATAGATATGGCATTATTCAAGCTAATGAATATACTTGTTCAATTCCTTCAATATTACATCAATACTTACCATTAATATTAAGCTTTCAAGCTTAACTTACTTACAATTTATTGCCATTGCAACATCAATATATTAAGCTAATGATTAATTATCTGCGCTTTAGTCATTTTCATTTTTATCATATACCAAAGTATTTAAATAAGAGAATCTAAGTACACGAATCATCCTCGTATACCCAACCTTCCTTGAGTACATATGAAAGTTACACCGAAGTTCTTTAATATGTACCGAAGTACTCCCGTATACCCAACCTTCCTTGAGTATACATAAATATTGCATCGTAGTGCTTAGATTATTTATACAGTTATTTATGATTCTATGGCTAGCCAACTATACCATCAAATCTATATAAGATATTTCAGCTTTATGCCATCAATTTTTTTTATCCATGGCAATATATATATATATATATATATATATACATCAACATATAATAGCCTTGGGCAGTTCATACCCGAAATAACATTTCTATTTTTGCATGTATAATTAATTAAATGATCAATGCATTTTACATTCCAATCTTGACATATTTATAATATGTCAATCATATGCTAAATGACATAAATATAATGACAATAAAAATTCGGGTAGGCTCATCGCAAGCTATCCCAATGATGTATAAAACATCAATGTATTATGATATGTATGCAATTGCACTCACATTGATACTTCTTATCCCAAACTAAATTGAATAACTTAAGAGAACTTCAAGTTTGGTCTTTTGCTTTGTCTAATGAATTTATAATTTTTCGTGTTTACTGGAGTGCTTTGCATTCATTCCTTACATGCACAATTAATAATACCAATAAGACAATCATTTTATAATTTGTCAGCATGCGCTACCTTCAGAGAAATATTTCTACAAAATAATCTACAACTCAAAATTCGATTCTGTTTGCTCTGACAGAAACTAGATTCAATAAACTTTTCTCTTTTTTGAGAAAATTCAATAAGCTTTTCAACCATATAAATGAATAGCACAAATTCACATCGTACAATTTATGACGAATTTTTAAAGTCGAATTCCAGTGCTGAAATTCAGAGCAGACTGCTACTCTGTTTCCTGACCTTTCATCACTTAAAAATTCATATCTTTTGATACATAAATCGAAATTAATCACAGTTTCTTTTAAATGAAACTAGACTAAACCATGAACACAATGATATAAAGATCACTTCCTAATTATTTTCATGGAATTTTCGGTGAATTTCCAAACTCACTGCCAAAGACTAAAATTCTGGGCAGATTTTTACAAATCAAATCTTTAACATATTTCGACCATTCTAGTACTTCAAATTAACCTTGAATTGAATTATTTCAACATTTTTCCTTTCATTTCAAACCACAAATTTAACTTGAATCCAATAATCCTATATTAACCCTAACTTGTTAAATTGAGGTTTCACTTTATACTTGAAAATAAACTTGAATCAAGCATGAAAAGGCTATACAAACATTTAATCCTTAAAATCAAACCTTAATTCAATTTGGATCTAATAACCTTAAACTTTATCTCTTCAAATTCAAGATCATATCTCATGTAAAACTATGAATTCATGGTACCAAAGAATTCAATGAATAACAACTTTGCATTTCTCAAGCTCGCTCTAAATCCTAGTATTTAAGGGAGAAAAATAAAAAAAATTGGAATTCTTACCTTTGTTCCTTGGTGGCTCACGTTTTTGACAAGAAAGATGAACAATCTTGTATTTTTCTTTTCTTTTCCTTTCTTTTCCTTTATTCTATTTTTCATTTTTAATATCCACAAGTAAAAAAATATCCTCATAATAGTCAAATGACCATTTTTACCTCAAATGAAATGAATCAATAATATTCCACTTATCATCATCCTTCATCCAATGGCCTATATTTAATCTTGGTTTAGTAGTTTACCAATTTGCCCTTGAACTATATCAATTTCCAAATTTGCCCTTGAATCAAACATAAATTTCATCTTGTCCCTTTAATCCAATGACTAGGATTTAACATGGAAAAATTATCTTAATCCAAGGGTCCATATTAGTTCTAACATTATACCCATGTGTATTGACATTCTTACCCTTCCATCCAATGGCTAATATTACTTTCTTAAATTTATTTTCGATCCATTTATCCAAAAATTTCTAAAAACTTTGTCGAATAATTTCCTTAAAATCAAAACCCCAGATTAATTTACAAACCTCGTTTCCAACCCACTTCTTATAGATGAACTATCCATTTACGGGATAAAAATTATTTTCAGGAAAATTACCGTTTTAGTACTCAAACTTTTCAAAAATTTTCACTTTATCCAGTAAACTTTCATTTTATTCATTTTGGTCACTTCACTTTTCACATCAAACTTTCAATCTTATCATTTCAGTCACTAACCAAACTTTGGGGTATTACACTTACCATTTCATGAGTTTGACTTGATATTGGGGCTTGATTGGCTTAGCAAGCATCAAGCCTGGGTAGATTGCTCAAAGAATAAACTCTACTTGCATGGGTATCACTTTAATGAGTGATAAACATGGAAGGAGGAAATCATTGATATATGCCTCTGTGAGTGAGACTAAGAATGATCTAAAGCCATAAGACATCAATACAGTAAATGAATTTCTGGATGTCTTTTTTGATGAACTTTTGGGTTTACCATCGACCCGTAAAATAGAATTTGGGATAGAAGTGCAACCTGGAGTTACCCCAATCTTCATTCCATCATATATGATGGCTCCAATTGAACTAAAGGAGTTTAAGACTCAAATACAAGAATTGCAAGACAATGGTTTTATCCGACCGAGTTTCTCACCCTAGGGATCTCGGGTACTTTTTTGTCAAGAAGAAGGATATCTCTATGAGTTTATGCATTGACTACCGATAGCTGAATAAACTTACCATCAAGAATAAGTATCCTCTTTCGAGGATAGATGGTTTATTTGATTAGTTTGAAGATGCAACTATGTTTTCTAAGATCGATCTCGGATCGGGGTATTATCAAATGAAAGTTAAAAGACTGTAATGTACCCAAAACCGTCTTTAGAACAAGGTATGGTCATTAGGAATTTCTAGTGATTCCCTTTGGGCTAACCAATGCCCCTGCTGCATTTATGAACCTTGTGAATCGAGTTTTTAGACCCTATCTAGACACGTTTGTGGTAGTATTTATTGATGACATATTGATCTACTCTAAAGATGAATCTGAACATCGGAAACACCTTCGAATTGTGCTCTAAACTCTTCGAGAGAAACAATTATATGCCAAGTTTAGTAAATGCAAATTTTGGCTATCAAAAGTTTCCTTTTTGGGACACATTGTATCATCGACAGGTATTCAGGTTGATTTGAAGAATATTCAAGCTGTCATTGATTGAAGACCTCCAAAGAATGTTAGAGAGGTTAGAAGCTTTCTCATTCTTGTTGGCTATTATAGAACATTTGTTAAAGGATTTTGTACGATAGTAGCACCGTTGACCTGACTACTTCAAAAAGAGATTCTCTTTGATTGTGCTAAAATCAACGATGAAGTTTTGATAAACTGAAACAAGTATTAACTCATGCTCACATCCTAACCCAACCTGAGTTTGGTAAAGACTTCACTGTATACAATGATGTATCGCAGTTGGGATTGGGATGTATTCTCATGCAAGAAGACACAATGATTGCTTATGCTTCCATTCAACTTAAGCCACATGAATAAAATTATCTCACTCATGATTGGGAATTGGTTGCAGTTGTCTTCACACTAAAAATTTGGAGGCATCATCTTTACGGAGAGAAATGTTATCTATTCACCGATCATAAAAGTTTGAAATATATCTTGACACAGAAAGAGTTGAACCTCCACCAACAAAGATGGATGGAAATCCTGAAAGATTATGGTTTAGTCATAAATTACCATCCGGGCAAGGCCAATGCTGTAGCTAATGCACTCACCTGCAAACGATTGCCTTCTACATGTGCTATTAATGCTCATTTCAAACTCAAACAAAACTACAAGCTCATAGCCGAACAACAAGTTCAGTCTGCCATTGTGTCGAGGATTAAAGAACTTCAAGGACAAGATAAAAAAACTCTAAGTTATTGTCTCTAAACTGCAGTATAACTCCAATCCTGACTTTTCAGTTAATTCTGAAGGTCTTTTGTATTTTCGTGGTCAAATTTGTATGCCAGATAATGAATCCCTCAAGTTAGATATTCTCAAAAAAGCCTATAGTAGTCCTTTCTCTATTCATCCGGATTAGTGAAGACGTACAAAGACCTCCGAGAACTTTATTGGTGGTCTATTATTAAACAAGCCATTACCAACTATGTTTCCAAGGGTTTGACCTGTCAGCGAGTCAAAGCTGAACACTATGTCCCCACAGGACTTCTGAAACCTATTGAATTACCTTCGCGGAAATGGGAACATATTACCATGGATTTTGTAAGTGGTCTACCTTTGACCTCTAGGAAAAATGATGCCATATGAGTCAAAGTTGACCGGTTTACTAAATCAGTCCATTTTTTACCAGTACGGATAGATTTTGGCCTCCCTAAACTTTTTGCTTTGTACATTAAAGAGATTATCTGACTTTATGGAGTACCTAAGTCTATTATCTCCGATCATGATCCCTGATTTGCTTCATGATTTTAGACAGCTTTACAAGAAGGTATTGGAACCAAAGTGAAGCTTAGCACTGCGTTTCACCCCAAGACTGATGGACAGTCAGAAAGGGTGATTCAGATCTTGAAAGATATGCTTTGGGCATGTGTTATTGATTTCGAAGGATCTTGGGAGAAATTCTTACTCCTTATTGAATTTGCTTATAAAAATAGTTATCATGCATAAATTGAAATGGCTTCTTTTGAGGCACTATATGGCAGAAGGTGCAAAACACCACTTTGTTGGTCAGAACTTGGTGAAGGCAAAACATTAGGCCCAGATTTACTTCGAGAGACCGAATAAAACATTACCATCATTCATGATAGAATTAAAACAGCCTTTGATAGGAAAAAGACTTATGTTAACCTCAAAAAAAGAGATATACAATATTATGTGAGAGAGAAAGCTTTCCTTAAAGTCTTCCCATGGAAGAAAATTCTTTGATTTGGCAAAAAGGGGAAGCTTAGTCCCCGTTTCATTATTCCTTTTGAAGTCACTGATAAGGTAGATCCTATAGCCTACCGTTTAGCATTGCCACTGAAACTCAATAAAATCCATGATGTCTTCCATGTATCGATGCTCAAGAAGTACCATTCAGATCCATCTTGTATTATTGCACCAGAGTCAGTGGAAATCCAACCCAATTTAACCTATAAGGAAGAACTTGTGCAGATATTGGCTCGAGAAGTAAAAAGACATCGAAACAAGACTGTTCCATTGGTTAAAGTACTTTAGAGGAGTCACAAAGTTGAACAAGCTACATGTGAACCAGAAAAAAACTAAGAAAAAACAATATCTTCATCTATTTCCTTCAGGTAAAATTCAAAGATGAATTTTTATTAAGGAGGAGAGTTGTAACGCCCTGAAAACTGACTTAGTTGAAAATCGGATTATGTTAACCTGAAATTCAAACTCTGATAAGTCAAATGATCATTGACCATTGATCATGTGGTTAATTTCACATGTATTGGTAAATAATTATACATTGTCGTTGATATTGGGTTACATTGCAAGCATTGAAAAACTTAAGGAATATTGTATAATGACTATAATGCAAGGATTGGGTTTTAAGTGGCCTGTAACCCCCTCGACCCGGCCTAGACGCCCGATCGAATTGTGTGAGCTACATAGGTTTGCCAAACCAAACCGGAGAAAGGTTACGAAAAGTCGATCCATTTTTTCCCTTTTATCTTGTCTAGATGTAAATTATTAATCTTACATGTACATGCTCGCAACAAGTGAAATTTTGAAGAAAACGAATCACACAAAAGCAACCAATTGCATCATATTCATTACGAGAACTAAAATGTAATTACTTTAAATTATAAAACCAAAATTAAAATTAAGGTTACCAATCCTCAATTAGTCCATTTACATGTCCATATCTCAAATTTCAGGTCAAAATGATCAACCATATGCATACAATTACATTTGCAATATGTAGGGACTAAAATGCAAGAGACCAAAAACTGGATTCCATGACATTACTTGTAAAAACTACCACCCGTACCGATACAAGCACAACAGTACTGACACGGAGCAACCACACATACCGGTACACATTGTATCGTATCGGTACACCACATAAGCTTGCAAATTTGTAAAGTCGTTCCGGTACAAGCCCTTGGTGTTCCGGTACACGGGTTTTTCCCAAAAAACAACTTTCCAGTAACGAGTTCTCGTACCGCTACACCTTATGCCCTACCGGTACGCCAAGCTTAAATTGCTTAACTGTACCGGTACTTGAATACCCGTACCGATGCTGAAAGCCTGGTTTGCCTAGCCGTACCGATACGATCCCTTGCGTATCGGTACAGATAGGCCTGTAATATCATTTTCTACTGGATTTTCATTCAAATCTAGATGCATTTAGATCCTAGCAACTTGCATACATGAATATAAGCATCCAACAATACATTTACCAGCACAAGCATCATACCAACATCACTTGCACCAAGATTTAGCTACCATACAAGCTTAGGCTATCAAATGGATTAATCTATAGGCATGCTCCTTAAAACACCCCACCAAACATACCAAAATGCATAAATATACATTTACCAGCACAAGCATCATACCAACATCACATTAATACCATATTCAACATGTTAAGCTCATCAAAGCATGCCATCCAAGCAAAACCATCTATATGCGTGCCTAGGCAACCACATAACATCAACCATAAGTAACGGTGCACAGAGCGCATAACACCATCAAACAAACTCCGAAATCACAGCATTACACATGCTCAAAACTAGGGGAAAATAGAATTACATATCCAAAAATCCATGGCAAACACATTGCCTTATTAACCGGAACCATAAACTGAGTTCATACTTAAAATTGCTTTGGCTCTTGGATCACTACGACTTTGTCCTTGCTGCCCCAAGCCTTAATGCTCTGCATCATTAGGAAAAAGAGAGCGTAAGCACACTTGCTTAGTGAGAATGCTCTTAAAACAATGATACATTATAACCCTTGAAAACCAACACTTGTTTTCAAACCATCCTTACGACCTAAGCAAGTTCCAACAATTCCATTTCAAAACATGCATATCAACTATATACAAAACAATATATTCCACATGCTTAAATCCCCAAAGCATTTTATGCAAAACCATGCTTGAATTCCAAAGCATTAAATACAAAACCATGCCTAAATCCCAAAGCATTAAAATATAGATTCAACATTAGAACTTTCATATATTGGCAATTATAGTGACCCCGGTTAGTCAGCCACTATCCTTGATTAGCCGACCGCTAATCTTTAGTTAACCGACCGTTAACCTTACACATCGGATACATGGATCTCCCTTAATGACCGACCATCATCAGGACTACCCCATGCTGACCGCATGACTAACAACCTTGCCGACCGCTCAACCCAAGCGATAACAACATAGTCCGAGTAGTCGGCCGCTATACCTCAAGGACCCTTAACCACGATCAATTTTTAAACATATTATAGTGCACTTTATCCTATGGCATGCCAACTATACCCGAATGTTTTCTCACCTTGTCACATAGCCAATATATCATTTACTAAACCACTTACTCATGCTTTTACAATGCATTACACAAAATCCCCACATATACAAGTCACATTGCCATAGCAATATCACATTCCCGACCGAAATAAAAACCAATGCTCACTAGCATTTAATACTTTTAAACCACTGCATATGTACCTAAAAATCATGCATTTACAGTAAGTAAAACCAACCATGTTTACGACTAAAACATGAATTACACATGCTCATATCCGAACTGATATTAAAGAGAAAAAGAGGGAAACTTACTTCCAAGCTTAGGTAAGTGTTTCAAACTTAACCTAAACTTCCAAAACCACTTTCAAACCTTGAAAGACTTTTAAGACCATCTCCACTCATCGATTTCACTTCGCATTGCTTGCTAATGCGAAACAAGCTCCCGGCAAGCCTCAAACCACCTCAAGATGCTACGCCTTGATTATCCCCTGTTTTGGCCACACAAAATCAGAGGAAACATGCATTAAAATACATCTAACTATCTGTTTCAAATAAAAAATCCCGCAGCTCTCAAGATGCCCACTCAAAACTCGTCTGAAACTTACCAAAATCAACCTCAAACACTTCTCAATCTTAACCCAGCCATAATATAATGAATCAAAACATCAAACTTCATCAAGTAACATCTAAAAACCCTTTTACAACATCCTTTTACTTCCAGCAAAGATTAAACACAAAAAACAACCAAAAACCATTAACTAACAACCTAACAATTGGAGATTCAACCAATTTCAGGATTCCATTGTTAAAAAAACTTATCCATGTTATAATACATCCAAAATAAGATTGAAATCAATCCTCAACACTGGAAAAATAGTTCCAATTCGAAAATCACAAGATTCCATCAAATAAACCTCAATTAAGCAAAATTCCATAATTAATAAATTAAAACCTATTAGAAAACCTATGTAAATAGTCAAGAACTTGGGAATTTCAGAAAAGAATCTTTCATCGAAACTTACCTCCAATGAGTGAGTTTCCCCTTAATTGGATGTTCTCTTGAAAAACAATGAGATTCAATAAGATTTTTGAGAAAATAAGTTAAAGAATCATTTAGCAAATCCAAGAATTAAGAAACAAGATCATTACCCTGAATCTCTGATAGGAAAAAGAGTGTTTGGCTGCGAGTATTTTGAGAGAAAATATGAGAGAAAGAAAGTTACGTCAAATTGTGATTTGGAAAAATAACTACCTTTTAACTAAATCCTTTTTAATTTCTCTTAATTAAAACCCTTTTAAAAATAATCCAATTAAAAGAAAACGCAGATTAGACCAAATGGTAAAATAGCTCCTTAAAGATTTAAAGTTTTGACTCTTTACAAAACAGTCACCTATAAAAACAATTTTCAAAAATTGTATTTTGGTCACTAGCCAAAATGTCACCCTTCCAAAGCTCATTTTCCAAAATTGCTTTCACCAATAGTTTTAATATATTAAAATAGTATTTTTAAACATTTTCCATATTTTTATCTTTCAGAAAAATATTTGCTCCCAAATTCGACTCGAATCACTAGCCCGGTCCACCGGACCGTCTAACTAGCCTTAAAACCGCTAGGCCCAAAACCGGGGCGTTACAACTCTCCCCCTATTAAGAAATTTCATCCTCAAAATTTACCTGGAGGAAAAAGATGCAAAAATTGCTCAAACAGATCCGCCTTGCTTTCCCAAGTGGCTTCCTCGACACCTCGATGTCGCCACAAGACTTTAACCAGTTCTATCGTCTTACCACGTAGAACCTTGTTGCTGGAATCAAGGATTTCCACCGGTTCCTCATCAAAGGATAAATTCGATCTCAACTGAATATGCTCCACTGGCATAACGTGCGAAGGATCCGATTGATTCCTCCGTAACATAGATACATAGAACACATTATGTATTTTCTCAAGCTCGAGAGGCAACCTCAACCGATAAGCCACAAGACCTATACACTCCACGATCTCATATGGTCTAATAAATCTCAGACTAAGCTTACCCTTACATCCGAACCACATCATCTTCTACCACGGTGACACTTTCAAGAATACACAATCACCCATCGCATACTCAATTTCCTTATGCTTCAAATCTGCGTAAGATTTCTACCAATCCGCAGCCGCTTTCAAGTGATCACACACAAGATTTACCTTTTCATCTGTGTCTTTCAACACATGTGGCAAGGAAACATGCTTTTCCCCTACCTCAGCCCAACACAAGGGCGTACGACATCTCCGGCCATACAATGCCTCATATGGTGCCATCTGAATACTCGTCTGATAGCTGTCATTATAAGCAAATTCAACCAAAGGTAAATGCTTTTCCCAGGTTCCTTGGAACTCAATAATACAATACCTCAACTTATCTTCCAAGACCTGGATAACATGCTCGACTGTCCATCCGTCTGAGGATGATAGGCGTTGCTGAAATTCAACCTCAAATCCAAAGCCTGATGTAAACATATCCAAAACCTTACTGTGAACCTCAGATCTCTATCCAAAATAGTAGACTTTGGTACCCTGTGCAAATGCACAATCTCAGCTACATACAAATCCGCCAGCTTGTCCAAGGTGTACGTCGTATGCACTGGCAGAAAATGTGCACACTTTGTAAACCGGTCAACAATCACCCAAATAGAATCATTTTTAGCCGGTGTCAATGGCAACCCTGACACGAAGTCCATAGTGATTCTCTCCTATTTCCATTTCGAAATTCTCAATGGTTGCAACAACCCGGATGGAAACTGATGTTCAGCTTTAACCCGCTGACACACTATACATTTGGACATGAAATCTGCCATATCCTTTTTCAACCCAACCCAAAAGTACTTTTCCTTCAAATCGCGATACATCTTGGTACTACCCGGATGCATAGCAAAAGGACTAGAATATGTCTCGTCAAGATAGTATGCCTGAGCTCCGGGAATTTCGGTACCACTAATCGGCCCTTAAAGCATAAAACACCATCATCATCAAAATGAAAATCCGTAGGCTTACCATCTGCTATGTCCTTAACATGAGGAACTAAAAAATCATGAAACGGTTGCTTATCCTTAATCATTTGTGACAACGTAGGCTTAACTTGCAATACAGCCAACAAACCACCTTCCCGCGTCACACTCAACCTCGCAAACATCACTCTAAGCTCAACCACAACCTTACGACTCAACGCATCTGCAACAACATTGACCTTTCCAAGATGATACTCAATTTTTTAGTCGTAATCATTAAGCAACTCCAACCACCTTCGTTGTCTAAGGTTCAAATCTTTTTGAGACATCAAATATTTCAAACTCTTATAATCCGTGAAAACCACACACTTTT
The DNA here is from genome assembly GCA_019671005.1 of Hibiscus mutabilis. Lineage (NCBI taxonomy): Eukaryota > Viridiplantae > Streptophyta > Magnoliopsida > Malvales > Malvaceae > Hibiscus > Hibiscus mutabilis. The sequence continues at coordinate 23,232,137 of CM033736.1, read as the reverse complement.
CACCATAAAGGTAGTGTCGCCAAATCTTTAAGGCAAACACCACAGCCGCAAGCTCCAAATCATGAGTTGGATAATTGCGCTCATAAACCTTTAACTGCCTCAATGCATAGGCCACAACCTTTCCATCCTGCATCAGCACATAAACCAAGCCAACATACAATGCATCACTATAAACCATAAACTCTTTTTCGGACTCAGGTTGAATCAACATAGGAGCATGTGTTAAAACTTCCTTCAACATCTCAAAACTGTGCTATTGCTTCTCCATCTACACAAAAGAAACAATCTTCTGCAGCAACTTTGTCAATGGAGCTACGATACTAGAAAACCCCTCGACAAAACAGCGATAATAACCAGCCAACCCAAGAAAACTACGCACCTCCGATACGGTCTTAGGTTTTTTTCCAATTGAGAATAGCCTCAATTTTTTTGTGGATCAACACGAATACCCTCTGTGGATACCATATGTCCAAGAAACATCACCTCTTTGAGCCAAAACTTGCACTTGCTCAACTTGACATACAACCAATTATCCTTCAACACTTGCAACACAATCCGCAAATGCAGATCATGCTCCTCCTCAGTACGAGAGTACATGAGTATATCATCGATAAAAACCACCACAAACTGATCAAGGTATTCATGAAACACTTTATTCATAATGTCCATAAAAGCTGCCGAGGCATTCGTCAAACCAAACCGTATTACCAAAAACTCGTAATGTCATCTTGTGCACACCACATCCTTTACCTTCAACTAGTAATACCCCGACCTTAAATCAATCTTCGAAAACACTGCTGCCCCACGAAACTGATTGAACAAGTTATCAATCTGCAACAACAGATACTTGTTCTTCACCGTCAACTTATTCAACTGGCGATAATCAATGCACATACACATCGATCCATCTTTCTTCTTCAAAAAGAGAACCAGAGCACCCCAAGGAGAAACACTTGGTCGAATGGACCGATGATCTAACAACTCATTAAGCTGTGATTTTAAATCTTTTAAGTCATTCGTTGCCATCTGATATGGAGCAATAGACACCAGAGTTGTACCTTTGTATGTCTCAATATGAAATTCCACCCCCTATCTAAAGGTAAACCCAGCAACTCTTTAGGAAAAACTTTCGGATAATCACATACAGCCTGAATGTCCTGCACCCGAACACCCTTGGCTTCCAGATTTATAACAATAGCCAAATAAGCTTGGCAACCATCAAACATCATCATATCTGCTCGAGAAGCTGAAACAACATTGGACAAGAATTTCACATTCTTACCAACCACCACAACTTCATAATCATCGGCCAACTTCAGAGAAATCCTTTTAGACTCACAATCCACCACCGCCTTGTGCTCACTTAACCAATCCATAACCAAGATAACGTCAAAACCATGAAATGGTAACTTCATCAAATCTGCAGCAAATTCATGACCTTGTGCTGTTAAAAGACAACACCTATACAACCTTCTAGTTGTACCGTCTTCCCAAAAGAACTAGTTACTAACTTGCCAACATCCAAAATCTCAATAGGAACATTCAGCAATGATGCATGCTCACTTAAAATATATGAATGAGCAGACCCCGAATCAATCAAAGAAAACAACGACAAAGATTGCAAGGTAAAAGTACCTGCGATCACATCAGTGTCGTTGCGCCTCTCACAATGAGCATAGATCCACGCCGGCCCACTATTCTCTGGTTGTACAACAACAGCAGCATGAGCCACAACTCTCTGACTATCCTTGCGCCTCTAAAAATTACCCCTGCCAAGACCTCGTCCTCTAGTAGGTACAACAGCTTGAACCGGTGCATCACTTACAGCACAAGGACAATCACGCTTCATGTGACCAGGTAATCCACATATCCAGCAACTCATGGTATTTCCCCAGCACTCACCCATGTGGCGTCTACCATAACGCTCATACTCAGCTATAATACGAACACCTTGGTTACCATGGCCAACACCGCCACCACGCTTGTGATCTAATTTATGCCTCTTATCACGAAACCTTCTACTCTGCTTCCCAAAATTGCCAAAATTAGCCCCACGTTTGTTCGAGCTCATGCCTGAACATTGTTCTGTTACCCTCAATGACTGCTCAATATCCTTAGCGCAGTTTACAAGCACATCAAAATCTGTATAGTCTGCAGCCAATAAGTATGCTTTGATATCCTTCACCAACCCATAGCGAAACCCGTTGCACCTCAAGATCATCCAGAACCAACTCCGAGGCATACTGACTCAAACGGACAAATTTTACCTCATAATCAGCAACGGACATGCCGCCCTACTCCAAGGCCATAAACTCACATTTTCTCACATCCAGATATTGAGAACCAAGATACTTCTTCTTGAAAGCTCTTCAAAAGAACTCCCAAGTTACATCTGCCTCCGGAACACTAGCAATTATGGTCACCCACCAATGATAAGCATCACCATGCAACAACGACACGGTACACCCCAACTTGCACTCATCATTACAACCTATCTGATTCAGAATACGAATCGTACTCTCCGGCCATTCTTCGACTTCCTCGAGGCTCAAACCCCTGAACTCAACACCTCCCAAACTATGGAGACACTCTAAGGGTAATCCTAGGTTAACTGCCATAGCAAGTGTCGGTGCTTGCGCATGTACTCCAGCCATCACCGCTTGAAAAAATCCCATTTTTGCCAAAACTAATATAGTCAAATCACCAAATACCGGCACTTAATGAGCCTGAGGTACACCACCAGCCCAAACCTCGACAAGCAGAACCAACGGAGGAGGTAAAATATTAGGGAGATTCTCTTTCTCAACGTTATTCTGCCTAATTCTGGCATTACCAGCCATTAAACGCGTCTCACGTCGAGCCATGCTAACAAAAGCATCAAAACACATCAAAGTCAGGCTAACATAAGGCAAAGGATCCAAGACCATCTTATAAAATATTTTGAAACCTCGGTAATAGGCAATGTGTTCCCAATTCATACCCCAACATAATATAAATCAAACATCGTACACGTACACAATCACCGTGCATAACAACCAATGATATTCAATCAAACAACAACAACCCAACCTTTCGTAACATGGCTCTGATACCAACAAATGTAACCCCTCGTCCCAGCCTAGACGCCCGACCGAATCGAGTGAGCTACATTAGGATTACCAAAGAAAACCAAAGAAAGGTTACGAAAAGTCAGTCCATTTTATTCCTTTTATCTTGTCTAGATGCAAATTATTAATCTTACATGTACATGCTCGCAGCAGGTAAAATTTCAAAGAAAACGAATCACAAAAGGCAACCAATTGCATCATATTCATTACGAGGACTAAAAATAGTTACTTTAAATTATAAAACCAAAATTGAAATTAAGGTTACCAATCTACAATTAGTCCATTTACATGCCTATATCTCAAATTTCAGGTCAAAATGATCAACCATATGCATACAATTACATTTGCAATACTTAGGGCCTAAAATGCAAGAGACCAAAAACTAGATTCCATGACATTACTTGTAAAAGCTTCCACACGTACCGATACGGAGCAACCACGTGTATCGATACGAGCCCTTAGTGTTTCGGTATACGAGTTTTTTCCCAAAAAGCAACTTTCCAGTAACGAGTTCCCGTACTGTTACACCTTATCCCGTATCGGTACGCCAAACTTAAATTGCTTAACCATACCAGTACTCAAATACTCATACAGATGCTGAGAGCCCTGGTTTACCTAGCCGTACCGATATGGTCCCTTGCGTATCAGTACGCATAGGCCTGTAATGTCATTTTCTACTAGTTTTTCACTCAAATCTAGATGTATTTAGATCCTAGCAACTTGCATACATGCATATAAGCATCCAACAATACATTTATCAACACTTGCACCAAGATTTAGCTACCATACAAGCTTAGTCTATCAAAAGGATTAATCTATAGGCACGCTCCTTAAAACACCCCACCAAACATGCCAAAATGCTCAAATATGTATTTACCAGCACAAGCATCATACCAACAAAACTTTAATACCATATTTAACATGTTAAGCTCATCAAAGCATGCCATCCAAGCAAAACCATCTAGATGCATGCCTAGGCAACCACATAACATCAACCATAAGTAACGATGCGCAGAGCGCATAACAACATCAATCAAACTCTGAAATCACAGCATTACACATGCTCAAAACTATGGGAAAATAGAATTAAATATCCCAAAATCCATGGCGAACACATTGCCTTATTAACCGGAACCATAAACCGAGTTCATACTCAAAATTGCTTTGCCTCTTGAATCACTACGACTTTGCATTTGCTGTCCCAAGACTTAATGCTCTACATTATTAGGAAAAAGAGAGCGTAAGTACACTTGCTTAGTGAGGATGCTCTTAAAACAATGATGCATTATAAACCTTGAAAACCAACACTTGTTTTCAAACCATGCTTACGACCTAAGCAAGTTCCAACGATTCCAATTCAAAACATGCATATCGACCATATGCAAAACAATATATTCCACATCCTTAAATCCCCAAAGCATTTTATACAAAACCATGCTTGAATTCCAAAACATTAATTACAAAACCATGCTTAAATCCCAAAGCATAAAAAATATAGATTCAACATTAGAACTTTCATATATTGGCAATTATAGTGACCCCGGATAGTCGACCACTATCCTTGATTAGCTGACCGCTAATCTTTAGTTAACCAACCGTTAACCTTACACATCGGATAAACGGATCTCCCTTAATGACCGACCATCATTAAGACTACCCCATGCCAACCGCATGACTAACAACCTTGCCGACCGTAAGTTTTTCATCAACAAGGGGAACCGACCGCTCAACCCAAGTGATAACAACATAGTCTGAATAGCCGACCGCTATACCTCAAGGACCCTTAACCACGATCGATTTTTAAACATATTATAGTACACTTTATCCTATGGCATGCCAACTATATTTGAATGTTTTCTCACCTTGTCATATAGCCAATATATTATTTACAAAACCATTTACTCATGGTTTTACAATGCATTACACAAAATCCCCACATATGCAAGTCACATTGCCATAGCAATATCACATTCCCGATCGGAATAAAAACCAATGCTTACTAGCATTTAATATACTTTTAAACCACTGCATATGTACCTAAAAAACTTGCATTTACAGTAAGTAAAACCAACCATGTTTATGACTAAAACATGAATTACACATGCTCATATTTGAACCGATATTAAAGAGTAAAGGAGGAAAACTTACTTCCAAGCTTAGGTAAGTGTTTCAAACTTAACCTAAACTTTCAAAACCACTTTCAAACCTTGAAAGACATTTAAGACCGTTTCCACTCACCGATTTCATTTCGCCTTGCTTGCTAACGCGAAACAAGCTCCCGACAAGCCTCAAACCACCTCAAGATGCTACGCCTTGATTATCCCCTATTTTGGCACATAAAACTAGAGGAAACATGCATTAAAATGTATCCAACTCTCTATTTCAAACCAAAAATCCCGTAGCTCTCAAGATGCCCACTCAAAACTCATCCGAAACTTACCCAAAAAACACTTCTTAATCTTAACCCAGCCATAATATAATGATTCAAAACATCAAAATTCATCAAATAACATCTAAAAAAACCTTTTACAACATCCTTTTACTTCCAACAAAGATTAAACTCCAAAACAACCCAAAAATCATTAACTAACAACCTAACAATTAGAGATTCAACCAATTTTGGGATTCCATTGTTAAAAAACCTTATCAACGTTATAATACATCCAAAATAAGATTGAAATCAATCCTGAACACTGGAAAAACAGATCCAATTTGAAAATCATAAGATTCCATCAAATAAACCTCAATTAAGCAAAATTCCATAATTAATTAATTAAAACCTATTAGAAAACCTATGTAAAGAGTCAAGAATTTGGGAATTTCAGTAAAGAACCTTTTATTAGAGAAGAAGAATGAAACTTACCTCCAATGAGTGAGTTTCCCCTTAATTGGATGTTTTCCTCTTGAAAAATAATGAGATTCAATAAGATTTTAAAGGAAACAAGTTAAAGAATCATTTAGCAAATCAAAGAATTAAGAAACAAGATCATTACCTTGAATCTCTGATAGGAAAAAGAGTGTTTGGCTGAGAGTATTTTGAGAGAAAATATGAGAGAAAGAAAGTTACGTCAAATTGTGATTTGGAAAAATATCTACCTTTTAACTAAATCATTTTTAATTTCTCTTAATTAAAATCCTTTTAAAAATAATCCAATTAAAAGAAAACTCAGATTAGACCAAATGGTAAAATAGCTCCTTAAAGATTCAAAGTTTTGACTCTTTACAAAACAGTCACCTATAAAAATAGTTTTCAAAAATTACATTTTGGTCACTAGACAAAATGTCACCCTTCCAAAGCTCATTTTCCAAATTTTCTTTCACCAATATTTTTAATATATTAAAATGAGATTTTTAAACATTTTTCTATATTTTTATCTTTCAAAAAAATATTTTCTCCCGAATCCGACTCGAATCTCTAACTCGGTCCATCAGACTGTCTAACTAGCCTTAAAATTGTTGGGCCCAAAACCGGGGCGTTACATGGCCTGAGTAAAAAAAGGTAGAAAGTTAGAGGACTAATTAAGCGATTAACCCCTCAAGAGATTAATCATCCTCTACGTGGATATTGAGGGGGAGATTTCTTCACATAAAGATTTGTTAAACTAATTATATTGATTAAAAGAAAAGAAATAGGGAAATTAAAGATAGAAAATTAGTGTTATCGGGCTAAAGGATCATAAGCAAGCACCTCTTTTTCTCCTAGCTAAGCACACACCTTCATTGAAGCTTCATCCAAGCTTTGATTTCCCTTAATTTATTGATCCTAGCTACTTCCTAGCAATTAATCAAGGTAAGCCCGTTGATTTTCCATTGATTTCTATAATGAATTCATGGAGAAATTATGAAATCAAGCCTATTGAAACCTTAACCAATTTCTATGGATTCTTAAGCTTATATGTTATGTTTTTATAGTTAGAAATAGCTGTAGATATTGTTTATAACCATTGAATCCATAGGAGTAGATTTTGATAAATTTCCATATTTTTTATATAGCACAATCCATTAGTGGAGATGATTCACCAACTTCTTCCAAGGCCCCTAACAAAGGAATCGTAATCCGAGAACCCTAATAGTTTCAAAGATATTAGTAAGTGTAGTTGTGTCTTGTGATTGGCTAGGAGCTATCCCTTTGCATTGTCCATTATGGTGGTAGGCATTAGTAAGTTAAATACTCTAGCTATTATTGACATTGATATTATTGAACAAGGTAAGCATTGATCTTCATGAATATTATTGGCTTATATATTAAATCTTTGGATACGTGTAGACATTGGATACAATTGGCATGAAATAGAATTCATTAAGCTCATGTATAGGTAGACTACAGTCCTTGGGTAGAGACCCTTATTAGCAATGTTAGCCGTATATATGTGCTTTGGTCATTGGCAATGTGGAGGGATAGATCGTTTATTGAATTCATAGCTAGGCGATGTTGGATGGGAATTCACATATCCATTGGTTACTTCGATCCAAGAAATATGAATAATGTGCATATAAACTTTACAGTTGCATAGATATTGTCAAATTATGCTTATTATATGTCTCATATGTTTTAACCTAGTTTTTACATTGATGATCATCATCGTATAATTTTCCATTGTTGATAACTACCTCACTAGGCTAAGTAAGCCTAACATAGGTTATTGCATACATTTTCAAGTTCCATACCTCCGTGACATGGAATGTGGTTAGCTAGTTGCAAGTCACCTCCGAGTCACTATTTTGTAATGTACATTTACCCTTCGAACTCCTCGAATGTGGCATATGGATTTAGCATGCTTAGATGACATTTTGGCATGTATGAATATGTGGATTTAATAGTATGCATATATGGCACGTTTAAGTATTTTGGATGAAGTTTGATGTGCATATCTAGTTAAATTCAACCTTATTATTTTGATTGGTGTTTCACTAGGCAAAATAGTACTCTAGTGCAATGCATTCACCAGAAGACAGATCATAAGTCATAGGTTTTGATCATTGGGTCATTGGACATGTATTAGTTGGGTAAATGGCTCAAAACCAGCAAAATAATGGAATTGTATATAGGCCGTACCGATACGATTGGGCACGTATCGGTACAGACATGAATATTTGGATCAAACTGATAAAAGAGGTGTCGTTACATGACATAGTGTATCGATACGAAATTTTGACACTGAAATCTAGGTGTTTGTCGGGGTACCGATACGGAATGACCCGTATCGATCCCCCCATTTGTCCATAGTCTGGTATCAGTACGGCGTGACTCATATTGATACCAATTTTCGTTACTGGAATTTGTAACTTTGGTTTGATTATAAAGGGGTACCTATACGGGATGGAATATTATCAGTACAACTTTAAGAGTATCGGTACAAACTACCCCGTATCGATACTAAATTTTGCCACTGGAAAGTGTTTTGCTCAGGCTATCGGTACGGTCTCCTAAGTACCGATACTGAGGTAGGTAGTTATGTTAATGGCCTAAACCAGTTTTATAAACTTAATAATCTAGTTCTTAAAATTGATTGGGTTAATTGAACATGTTATTGACCTCAAAAATCAATGAAATTTGGTGTGCTTGTAGAATATGACTTTATTTTAATACTGACACTATTAATTAGTGGAAAGGACCTCAACTTTCTAAGTTTTACAATTTGCTCCCTAAACACTGATCATTTGAACCCATAATGATAAATTGATTAATTAATTGACTACCTTAGAATCATATTTGTTGTAACATTGTAATATTGGCATTCATTGATCAAATTATAGTACACATAGCATCAGTTTTCACTGTACAGTTACCGACGCTAATCATTGGCGGCATCTCTGGCCCGGTTTCTCTATCGGACTGGAAAGGGGTGTTGCAATGTGGCACTTTCGTTGTATGTCTCTTTTAGTTCCTAAAATAATAGACAATTTAAGAATTATCAAATTTCAAAAAATATAGCAAGTACATTTGGTCGGTTGGCCAAGCTGCTCATCTTTGTTCCCTCATATTCTCTTAGGTCAAGGATTCTAGACCCATTAGGAACACCCTCTTCCTTCCTCTAGAGCCCTCATTCCCTTCCCCTCTAGACAGGATTAGGATTAGATATACGATTTATCAAAAAATTGTCAAAAAATCAAACATATAAGAAATTTAAAAGAATTAAATGATATGTTTAGAAAAATATAAAAATATATAAATTTAAATTCAAATTTTAATTGATTCAATGGTTAAAATTGATCAAAGAGTTTAATTGATTCAGTTTATTGGTTTAGGAGTTTAATTGAATGCAAAAAAATTAGGGACTTTATTGATTTTTTTCAAAAGTTTAAGAGCTTCTTACCCCTTAAACTAAAATAAATCTATACGCAATTCATAAAATTTCTTAGAACTTCAGAAGACATAAAGGAAATTTGAAGTCAAATTTGGTCAGCGATATGTCAATAGTCAACGGTGTTTTTTATTTAATTTTTTCAAAAACGATATATATATATATATATGAATTTTTTTAGGGTCAATAGTAAAAAGAGTGAACTAGACTCTACAGATTAACATAATGAAATTTTAAGTACTAAATTGGGACAAAGAATTGTTTAAGTGACAAAGTGAGAAAAGTGATACAGTTTGAGGATTAAACTTTGTATCAAACCTTTTATTTAAGTATGTATTGGAAAAAAGAGAAATTAGCTCATACAAATTTCATATAGAAACCTTGTATTTGCATCGATATGATTTTTTTTTTTTGGCAATGTGATTTAATTTATTGTTCAAGCTCATCATTATTTTTGAAATATTTTTCTTATCGAAATAGAAATCAATACATTTAGAAGAAAAAAAAGAATTTCTCAATAAGAATATTTGAATCATATTTTATGGACAGGAAGTGCTCAGATACTATAAATTTAATAGTTTGGCATGCTTGTTTACCCTTAAAGAACAATGTAGTGTATAATTAAATCTACTCATAAATGAGGATAACCATTTTATCCAGACCCGGCGAATTTTGATTTGACTCGATTTTATAAGGTCAATTTTTTTTGAAAAAAAAACGAGTTCAAGTCGGGTTGAGTTTTGTAAATGATGAGATCGAGTTGAATTTGGGTTTAGGGTGAAAAATATCGGAACCCGATATAATAGTTTAATTTTATTCTAAAATATTTAGGGGTATTTGTTATAATGTCCCTATCTCTATATATTTTTCAATTGTCTCCTTGTTTTGTCGAATAAAATTGGGATAATTATTATAATGTTCATTTTTATGTATTTTTCAATTATCTCTTTATTTTTCTGAATAAAAATGAGAAAATAATTTTTTTATTTGTGTCGGATTGAATTCGGAGTTTTACACTAAAAATCAGATGAGATAGAACATCAGCAAATGTCGGATCGAATTTGAATGAGGGCTTTGAATCTTCAGGTTAGGTGCGTGTTTGCCAAAATCCTAACCTAGCTCATGACCATCCCTAGATATATGGAGCTTCTTTTACCTTTGATTATTGTTGTATTATTTTAAACATCATAAACTATCTATAATTTTTTTTTGAAAAGGATTATATTTTGATACGCGCAAAATTTCTTTTACACAAGTCTATATATTTACACTGTAAAACTTAAATCCTAAATTTTTAACCCTAAACTCTAAAAAAATAACAATAAAACTCTAAACCCTAAATTTTAAACACTAACCTTACATTCTAAACCCTAAAACCTAGACCTATAAACTTTAAACCCTAAAATAAATCCCTAACCTTGTAACTAAAAGTAAACATGTATCAAAGTTTTTTCTTCCGAAAAAATAACATTACTCGAACTTAAATCACTTAAAACAAAAATTGCTTATACCACCGAGATCGTCCTTCCATATATATTTATCCACCCTACTAAGTATTTTGATATTTAATTGATGCTGCCGCCTCATTGTTACATGTTGGTTTACCTTCTAAACAAGCTTCCTCAAAACATTCAGAAACATCATCTTCTTTGATTTTCTTTTGTACTGTCGAGGGTGGAGAATTCCTTGCAGACTTAAACTCCTGAAATGCGCTGGAATCCGATGATTTCTCACTCGCTTTCTTCCTCCATAAGCTGTTCCTCCTTGTATTGATGATCGATCAAAGAATCGAAATAGACCGAAAGTGAATTGTCAAGATTAATCGAAGAAAATGAAATACTGGAAAAGCTGAAGAAGATGGTGAGGCCCATATACCACTGCGATGATTGAAGAAGGGGGGGAGACGCTCAAGATAGACGCAAGATTTCTTGAGTTTCCCCCATTATTCTTCCATTATGGCAGTAATCCTGTGTTGTTCCTACTAACTTAGTTTCTCCATTCCATTTCTTCATGCATTCTCACCATTAAATGATTATACGTTATTCCAGATTCTTACCAACCAGGACGGACACAAGATTTCATGTCCCCTGCGAAGCTAAGTAACATTGCTCATCATGGAACGAATTGGTGTCCTTGGAAGTCTTTTGTTTGTGGGGGGAGATTTCTTTGCAGTTGTGTGAGTCCACTCATAGGTTCAACAAAGTCATTGTGGTTGATATCATTCGCAGCAGCTATGTGGAGCTTTTGGGTGGAAATGATGGAGTTTGGTGGTTGCGTTTACATATTATGGGTTGATAGTGGTTCCCTTGTTTATTTTCTTCAAAATAGGAAGGAGCGGGATGAGCACCCCGTAGATTCAAAGTTTTCTTTTTGTCCTGTTTCCGTTTGTGAGAGTTGGTATTCGTTGATCGTCCAGATGTTCTTGATTGGGGAGGTGTTGGGTTGCTTTCCGCTTTTGTTGCTTTAGGTGTTGGGAATTGTCTTAGGTGTTAGAAAACACCATCAATTCATGAGCAAAGCAAAGGTGAGTCAATTTAATCTTGCGACACATAGGGTGATATTGAAACACTCCCCTTTCAACAGTAAGGTCTAGCATCTTGAAAATTACATTCATAACTAAAATAAAAATATATGGAGAAAGTAGGGACGGAGCCAAGATTTGAAGTTGGGGGCAAAACATAAATGTTTGAAAGCGAGGACGTAAATTCATAAATAAACTAATTTTTATAAAAATTATATAGAGGGACAAAAGTGGAAAAAAATCGGGGTGGGGAGAGCACCCCTCCCATCCCTATATAGTTCCGTCATTGGAGAAAGTGGATCACTCTGTCTCACTCCCTTAAAGAAACCATCAAGTCCTCCATTAACAGAAACAGAAAATATAAAGGTTGTACTCGACAAATTAACAGAAATTCCCATAGCCTCTAAAACTCCCGGCTAATGGAGTCAATAGCTTTTGGCAAATCAATATCCCCTAACCAATTCTTGAGCCAATTGGATATCATCAGCAATACTTCTCCCTTTTACAAATGCACTATGATTTTAAGCAATCATAGCAGGAAAGAATGGACATAGCCTATTTACTATTGGTAATACACTTGCAAACAACTGAACATCATGGGATAGATCTAAACTCCTTCACGTGACTTGGACTCAAATTATTTTGCAACAAGAATAATTACAGCAATATTAAATTCATATGAGTTAAAATTTCAAAAAAAAATATCTGACAGTTTGGATAAAAAACTCTTCTAATAATATCTCAGGGTACTTTGAAAAATCAAGCAGTAAACCCATCACGACCAGAAAACTTATCATTATCTTGCTAAATAATTGCAACCTTTATCTCCTTATTTGTCAGCTCTCTAGTGAGCAAATTAGTATCTCCTTCAGGCATAGTCCTTTAACAAGTGAACTGGAGTCCCTTCCACATCAGAATCTTTTTTACTAAGGAGATTAGTAAAAAAATTGAACAATCTCACTAGATATTTGCTTATGAGTATCGAACCTAATTTTCTTTCTCACAGACCAACGACTTAATAGACTGCCTCTTGTTCTATACTTCAACCAAAGAGTAGAAAAACTTTATCATTACTTAATACGAATTCCTTTGCCTTTTGACTAGTTCACGTTTAACACACTTTATTCTAATCTTAATTGTTAGGGTAAGATCATTGTAATGTTCTAACTTATTTTAGAGAGATGCTAATAATAATAATCAAATTTATTAGTACTATTTTATAAGGGCATGTGTTATTTTAGAGAGATGCTAATAATAATAATGTTCTAACCCTAAACCTTTCGTGTTGGGATGAAATGAATGTGGGTTTCGTCAATTGAGGACTTTATTTTTTTTTTCACGTTTTTTCATTGGCGGATGCGAGTAAACGACAACTATGTTCTGTAATTTTACGGAGTATTTGACTCAATATTTTTCTTGATTTTGTTATGACTAATTTGAACTGATTCGTGTTGCACACTTATATTTATTCAATATTCATTCAAATATTTGTTGGATAAGTGGTTTATATATAAATTATTTTATTAAAGGCATATGCCAAAAAATACTAACGTTTGACTAAATTATCATTTTGGCCCCTATTCTTTTTTTTTTGAAACAATTTAGCCCTCAATATTTCATTTTTTTGTCAAAATAGCCCCTCTGCAGATGAAAACTGTTAGTCAACCAATGGTAAATGGCTTGAAATGTTATGACAAACATAAATGGCAGTGCACGTTGCGATAGCAGTGTCATATAGGCAAATATGTTGACTTTACAGAATGACACATTAATAAAAAAATTATAAAAGTATATAAAATATAAAAAATTTCTTCTGACGTGCCATTCTGCCAAGTCATTTCAAGTTGTTTATCTTCAGTTGACTAACAATTTTCATCCGCAGAGAGGTCATTTTGACAAAAATGAAACGTTGAGGGCTAAATTACTTCAAAAAAGAATAGGGGCCAAAGTGACAATTCATTCAAAAGTTAGGAATATATTTTAGCATTATACCTTTATTAAAAGATATTGAATCTACAGGATTAGTCCATGTAATGCTGCAACAAATATCTCACATGTAAAATTAAGGGAATTTGGCACACTTAGGCTTAAGTTTACTCGTGTCATGTCTTTATTATTTTAGACTTAAAAATATATTTTAGTCCCTGCAATCTCACCAAATAATCAAGACTTTCCTTAAAAATAACACACCTAATTAAGCACTTGAACTCACGAATTATATCAATTATCCTTTTGTCTGACGAAAATAGCCGTTGACCATTACGATTTTGCTGTGGTGGTCACATGAGATAATGACGTGATAAGTGAGTTTAATTGATTTTTTGAAAGTTCGGGGGTTAATTAATTTTTAGATAGTTCGAGAGCTTATTTAATCTTTAAACAAAAATTAAGATTAAAATTTTAAAAATATTTAAAATATAAAAACAATAAAAAATACTATTCCAAATTTTAAACATATAAAAAAATTTAAAATGTAAGAAGTTATAAAATAATTAATTATTAAAAATAGTATTTTAAAATATTTATAAAATATTAAAAAATTAAACTCTTTCATTGGAAAAATCTTTGATTGTCTATCATTTTGAACACATTTTTAATGGAATCAAACTTGAATTAGAGTAATTATGATATTTGAGGTTCCTTCATATAATTTTAAAATGATGGGATAGAGTTTGTACCAAAATTGTATTCACGAGCCTTATTTTGAATCTCAAATTTTGATTTCTTAGATGTAATTGATACAATAAGATAACATCAGTTTCAGTTTCTCCATGGCAAAGCCCAAATTCTTATTAATATATTCACAAAAAAATAAAATTTCATAATAGACTAAATAGTCATGCAGAAACTCAAACCGATGTCGTCTTATTATGTCGATTGTTTCTGAAAAGCCAAATTTGAGGACCAAAAAAATAGTTTTGAGCATCAATTTGTTGTAGACAAAGCTCCATCATGTTTTAGTCGTGGCAGGGAATTTTATAGGCAATTTATAACGACCCAAACTTCGATTTAGCAGATCGGGTCTCAGACCCAGATATTGGGCCTTTATGTTGGGAGGCTGTTAGGATTTTTATTTTAATATAATAATTGAAAAATAGTTTTGGACTAAATTGAAAAGATTGCAAAAATGATTTAAAGTCCAAACAACTTGAAAATAGGTCTGAAATGTTTTCTTAGGCTTTTTGGCACGTCTTTGAATGTTTTTAAATAGCCAAACTAGCCATTTTTAAAGCCTCGTACCGATACAGTATTGTCGTACTGATACGAGTTAAAGTTTCAACTACAGAGATTTTCTAGTGTTGAAAATTCGTACCGGTACAGACTTAGTCGTACCGATACAGAGGGGGTCGTATCGATACTCCCTTACGCGTACTGATACCTCTGCTTTATTTTAGCCTCCAATGGCTATTTCGCAATGTAGGCGAAACGATACTTGTTCCACGCGTACCGATATTGAGGCGTGCAAAAAGGGAAATTTAGCTTGGAAAATGTCCCCAACGGCTCCAATTTACCCCTAACGGCTAATAACGACCACAAGCTCATTCCAATCAATAAAAGGAAGGTTGAAACACTTGAAGATAGAGAGGGAACACATGCAAGCATCATGTTCAAGAAAAATTAACTTTCAAATCCAATTTTATTATTTCTCTTGTAAATAGTGTTTAAAAGAGTGTTTTATTTATTTTATTCTTTACACTCTTGTGAGCTTCAATCTTGTAAACACCCACTTTGTGAGGTTTATTTGTTTACATCTTTTAACCTTTTAAAAGGGACAGGCTCTAGTTTAGCCTAAGTAAAAACTATAGTGGTTCTATCTTAGCCATTGAAAAGATGAGGTTGTAAAGGTTTCCTCTTGATCCTTGAAAAAGGGAAGAATTCAATAATGAATTGGGAAATTTTTAGTGGTGTGCTAAGGTAGTGGATGTAGACTCGGTTGGGTAGTCGAACCACTCTAAAATCCTTGTACAAATTGTCTACTATTTTTATTGGTTTTAGCCAATTCATCAAAGGGCAAAAATTAACCCTCTTGACAGTTTTGGGAGATTGATTCGAGTGTGCTACAAGCCTTACAATTGATATCAGAGCCTTGTCTCCATCGAAGGACTAACATCTGGGAGTAAGGATAATTTGCCCGAAGTCCACCGATCAAGAAAAATGGCAAGATTTTAAGAAGGCTGCTCTATTTCGTGTCCTCCACTCTTCGAAGGAGAAGCATACTTCCAATGGAGAAATGTCATGAAGTATTTCATCAAATCTCTCGATTTCAAAGTTTGGGAAATCATTGAAGATGGATACTTGGAAGTTCCTAAAAAGAAGAAGCAAATGAGTGTAAATGACACGAAGGCAAAGCTAAACGCCAAGGCCATGTACACTCTTCTTTGTGGCCTCAATGAAGATGTTTCCAAGAAGGTCTCCTCATGCAAAAGTGCCAAAGAAATATGGGAGAAGCTTGAGAAACTCTATGGCAACAAGAAGAGAGAGAAGAAGGATGATGCTTTATCTTGTGCAAACCTCCTCTCAATCCCTAAGGTGAGTGGTGTTTTGGCTCTCAATAAGCCCAAGGTATCTTCTAACTCTAGTAATCCAAATTCGTATTCATTTGATGAGTTACAAGATGCATTCGATGAATTATTTTTGGAATTTTAGACCATGGATTCCAAATTTAAGAAAATGATTTCTAAACTTGAATTTGAAAATGATTTTCTTTTGAAAACAAAGTTGGATTTTGAAAACCAAAATGAAATTTTAAAAAATGATTTAGAGTTTTCAAAAATAAGCAATGGAGTTTTAGAAAAATAAAATCTTGATTTGAAAGTTAAGCTTGAAAACATAACAAAAGAAAAAGAAATTATTTTTAACAATTCACCTTGTCACATAATGGCAAAATGCTCACATTGCCATTATCATGGTCATTCTTTACATACTTGTCCTATAAAGAAAAGAAAAACTTATAGGATTAGACAAGTATGAGTTCCTAGGGGAACTAGAGACATTGAAATTAATGTAAATGGATCCAAAGCAATTTGGATACCAAAATCTAAATAAATGTCTCTTGTAGGTGGTTGGAGTAATGGAAAGAAATGCAAAGACATAGAAATGCTCTAGACACACAAGTGAAGAAAATGGGTGACCTCTAAGCTTAATGCTTTTAATTTTATATTTTTGGTTATCTATTTTTGATTGAATAATGGTCATGCATTTATGGGTTTTTTTTTATTTCAATATCTAAATAGCATGACATTACTTGAGTGCTTTATGCATATGAGTCTAATGGTTTCATTCATATGTTTGCATAAAGATTTTTTAAAGTCTTGGATACATTGAATTTCAAGTGTTTTAAATATATTTAATTAAATATTGAAATTCAATTCTTTTAAGTGTCAAGCATTTGAACCAAATTTATTAAAATGGAATGCTTTGAGTAAGAGGGAGCCATTTTAAAATGAAATTCTTATTTTGTCAAAAACATTTAACTCTCTATTGTTATGGTAATTTAAAAGTTTTCAAACTTATTTTGAATCATTTTTGATATAACAAAAAGGGGGAAATGTTTTGAAAATTTGAATTTTCAAATAAGGGGATTTTTTTAACTCTTTTGAATCAATATTGTCTTATTCAAAAATTGCTTTACAAAGGGGGAGAATCACTAAAACAAATTTTCAAGTTGGTTTTATTATATCAAAAAGGGAGAGATTGTTAGGATTTTTGTTTTGATATAAAAATTGAAAAATAGTTTTGGACTAAATTGAAAAGATTGCAAAAATGATTTAAAGTCCAAACAACTTGAAAATAGGTTTGAAATGTTTTCTTAGGCTTTTGGCATGTCTTTGAATGTTTTTAAATAGCCAAACTAGACATTTTTAAAGCCTCGTACCATACGGTATTAGTAGTACCAATACGAGTGGGGTTTCAACTATAGTGATTTTCTAGTGTTAAAAATCGTACCGGTACAGGCTCAGCCATACGGATACGGAGGGAGTCGTACTGATACTCCTTTATGCGTACTGATACCCTTACTTTATTTTAGCCTCCAACGGCTATTTCCCAATGTACGTGTATCGATACCTATTCCACGCGTATCAATACCGAGGCATCCAGAAAGGGAAATTCAGCTTGGGAAATGTCCCCAACAACTCCAATTTACTCATAACGGCTAGCAACGACCATAAGCTAATTCCAATCAATAAAAGGAAGGATGGAACACTTGAAGATAGAGAGAGAACACATCAAGAATCATGTTCAAGAGAAATTAACTTTCAAATCCAATTTTAATATTTCTCTTGTAAATAGTATTTAAAAGAGTGTTTTATTTGTTTTATTCTTTACACTCTTTTGAGCTTCAATCTTGTAAACACCCACCTTGTGAGGTTTATTCATTTACATCTTTTAACCTTGTAAAAGGGACAGGTTCTAGTTTAGTCTAAGTAAAAACTAGAGTGGTTCTATCTTAGCCATTGAAAAGATAGGGTTGTAAAGGTTTCCTCTTGATCCTTGAAAAAGGGAAGAATTCAATAATGAATTGGGAAATCCTTAGTGGTGTGCTAAGGTAGTAGATGTAGACTTGGTTGGGTTGTCAAACCACTCTAAAATCCTTGCGCAAATTGTCTACTATTTTTATCTGTTTTAGCCAATTCATCAAAGAGCGAAAATCAACCCTCTTGACGATTTTAGGAGATCGATTTAAGCGTACTACAAGCCTTGTAGGGCCCAATTAAGAAAATTGGGTATGGACTTTGGGGTTTATGCCCATTATTTTGGGGGAGATGGTTTTGATTTTTAAGTAAGTGTGGGTGGTTGAAATTTGAAAGAAGATATTATGAGGAGAGAGAAAATAGAAAAAAAGGTAAAGAGTGATTGGTGGGAGAGAAATAAGAAGAAATGAGAGAAAGTTGAATGATGCATTTTAAACTTCGATCTATGGAGATCCAGTCGGCCATTGTTGACACCTCCATTGCCATTGTGTTCATTTCCTCGAAATGAGTTCGTCGGTACCAGCAGCACCACCATCGGAGTCTTCGTCGAAGGGGTAAGAGAGAGAAAGTTGTAAGTTTTTCGGTTGAAGAGGTTAGAGTGCTTAGATTGCAAAATTGAGGCAACCATCGTGTTCACTGGAATTGAAAGAGTCAAAAAAGGGTTTCACCACCACTGTCTGACCACTAGAAGCTACGCACATGCCACACGCGTCGTCACCTGCGCGTGGACGACGTCGGCCAAGCTGGGCTGTTACAGCCCAGCTGGATCTAGTCAGTTGGCCAAACCGAGCCAGCATGCCAAGCTAACCCAAGCCGTAGGCCAAGCCAGTCAACAAAGCTGGCCCTTTGAGCTGAGCCAGTCGCTAGCCACCTTTGACCGCTATTGTTCCACTGTAGACAGCCACCTTTGCGTTGACCGTTGGCAACTGTTGACTTTTTTTAGGGGAACCTACCTAGGGGCTTCTCAATGTTCTGCATTTTTTGGCACAGTCCGTTTTGCCAAACTCAAACTCTGTAAGCTGCTTTTACATATTTTATCCTCTAAAGTAGTCTAAATGTGTAAAATAACTTATGTAGTCGTATTTGTTTTATGTGAGGAATTGGTGGGCTTGAATATTGGATTAAAGAGATGTTTGGAGGAACTTGGATGGGGATTTATCACTTTCGCTTAAGCTTAGTACACCTCGAACTCCTATTGCTTCATGAGTATCATAAACGTGATTGCCTTGCTTGTTAGTGTTCACAAAATAGGAAGATTATGAATAAGCATGTTGTGATACCGGTATCATAAGACTCGATATATGTGTAAGACGTGATGATGTTATGAATATGATGTACTTGTATGAGCTTTATATACTATGTAGGATCGTTTGAATATTCATATACTTATCTGATTGGTTGATGTACATGTTGTGTTGCTTGAGATATGAATTGGCATGTTTGATAATTGATCATACTATTGGGAATTAATATTAAATGATTTTGGAGTCGGTAATTAATATTAATTGAATGAATACGTTAGTAAACAAACTCTAATAACTTCATAAGCTTTAAGGATCACATTGAGCGTGGTAATATCATAATTCGAGGGAATTATGCAAACCTATGAATAGGGTATTAGTACGAGCTTTAGGTGTATAGGTACACGATTAGGGTACCGTATCGATACTCGTGTTCAAGTATTAGAACCCATTAAATAGAATGTCATACAATATTATTGAAAGATGGAAACTAACGTGTGATATTAATGAGATAATATGGATTAATGAGATAGTTAAAGAGGATGACTAATGTAAACTTCCATAATAATTAATAACTTGGTAAACATTGGGTAACTTGATGGTAATAGCAACCGTAGGGATCCTTGGTGGATCGTGTGATGTTGTGTGTTGTATGGTAGGCGTGTCCCTACTGTGTGCTGATATGGACACCTAGATAGTTGAGTCATCTTTGATTGAAGGGATCTGGATACCCAATAAGAGAAAGAGAGTGTTACAACACCATGGTTAAAGATTTCTGAATGTAGGATCCTGATGTTGTGTAGATGCAAGCCTCATTCGAATATGCTTTATGAGAGATCCTGAGCATGCGTATAGGATCCCGATACTATATGGACAAGGGCCTCAACCCTATGAGTGTAGGATCTCGATGTTTTATGGACGCAAGCCTCACTTAGAGTGTATGATCTCGATGCTTCGTAGACGCGGGCATCACTCTAGGTTTGTGGTATGAGTTATGTGCTTTCGCTCGGATGATCTATTGAGATCCCGAGTATGATTGTGCCTTGTAAGCCATGTATGAAGATTGGTATAATGAAAGCATGTGTTTAGGACACTAGTGGTAGCTCTACATGTTTATTTATCTCTTCTTATTTCTCGTACTAGCTTGCATGGTTATGTTTATGATTAGCATGGAGTATAGTTGAGTAGATGTGTACCATTGAGCTTTGTAAGCTTAGCGCTTAGAATCATTGTTTCCGTGTATAGGTTGATCATCGAATCGTGGGTTTGAGGAGAACTATCGGTACGGGATCCCAGCACGTAGAATTTTTTAGAGTATGGTACTTGCATTTAGTGGGTTATGTATTCATATGACCTTACGTGGTCGAGTATATAATTCTTAATTTTGAAATTATATTAATCAAGTCAAATCTTTAAATGTTTTAAATTAAAGTGGAGCTCCTTAGTAACGATTTAAATTATTTATATATGTTTTCAGCTATTGGATCTAAATCTTTTGGAAATACCATGTTTAGGCTAAATCTAGCTACAAAATTTTATGGGTTTGGGTTGGGCTTGTGGCCCAAATATGACATCCAGGTCAAGGGTGTTACAATAGTGGTATCAAATATTAGGTTTAGTCGGTTCTAGGAAACCCTGGGTGGTATAGGTATTTTAGTAATGTGTCTAGTGAATACAAGCCCTTAAATTAAGTTTGTACTCTTTAAGACTATAATCTTGATGGTGCATCCAATGTTGCGTCGATAAGATGGTTACGATCATGGCTGTGAGGGCTAAGTTAAGTGTTGACCCGCTTATAGGAGCAATACTGAGGGTAAGGTCACCCTGAATTGTTGAGATACAAGTTATTCGAATGATGCTGAAGTTGAGGATGCGTCATTCTCCTGCCACCTGAATAGTGTGTTGAAGACGTTTCAAAGCCTTTGGATACATGATGAGAGTTTGTGGAAATAAATTTTCATCGTTATCCGTGAAAAAATTTGTGTTTATGGTATGGATAACTCGCTTTCAAAATTGATCGGTGAATATATGTTGGTTGGAGGACCCTTTGTTTGCTTAAAATGAGTCTTGCTAATACTTGGAGAGTATCATTGCCATTCTCAGAGGCATTTATCAGAGATAGTGGATTTAGGATCCACTAGTTCATTAGAGTATGACTGAATTTAGGTGTCCTACAGGTTTGAGAGAGCTACCTTTTTGGGAGATTGTTTCACCTTGGAAATTGCTTTGGTTAATCAAGCGCGACGCTAGCCTGTAATGTCGAGAGTTGTGCTCGAGGTTTGAGACCTCGAGGAAACCTAACCTTTGGTAGTGAGAATATTAAACCATTACCCTTCTACCATGATTTTCATAGTGTTCATTTAGAGAATGGCATGATAGGGTTGTGGGACATGTTTGACCATTTGGTAGAAGTCAACGTGTGTAGTTCGACGCTCAGGAGCTTTTAGACTGTCAGAATATTTGGTTCTGCTTCTTAGAGGAGGATTCAAGACTTCTTTCATGTTAAGAACGTGAGTATATGTTAAGGTAAGGCCGAGTTGGACGTTGGTGCCTATTGCCCTTATCAGAGGACATCGACCCAGTTGACAGAGTCAGAGATTTAGTTGCGAAGGCACAACTCGAATGAGGTTTCTTTTGTCTAAGTGTTTTGCCAAGGGAGAATCGGGCATGCTTGCTAGTAAGAGGTTGGTTCGTTGAGGTGGTAATTAAATTGTTGATAGCTTGTTAGGTGGCAGTAAAAGATTGTTACTTGTCATCTAAGGTGGATGACTCGTTTAGCCGATTGTGAAGCATCCGTTTGTTTTTCTGGGTTTGGTTCGAGAATAAGATGGTTACGGTTAAAGTGTTAGAGATCAGTAGTTTCAAAATGAATTTTGTAATAAGGATTTCTCTCTTTAGGGTGTTGTGGTAATGTTGATGTCTGCAGTGATGTTTGAGGTGCTTCAGTGATGATAGAATAGGGCCACCATATTGTCTCTCGAATATAAGTTTGATGATTTGCGTAACACATATGAATGTATAAGGAATAGGGAAAGATGAGCATTGATAAGTTAATTACCTTAATGACCTTGTATTTGGGAAAAGTTAGTTACTGTGTAATCACTTAAGGAAGCAAGGCTTGGAGACTTTATAAATGCTTTTGATTTGTATCACGGTTTCCTTGAGGCAAGACCGAGGAACATTGGCAGAGATCTGAGCTGTGTGAGACCATTTTGTTGTGGCAGTGATGCTGACTTGATTAAATATGAGTAAGATCTTGAGACCTTCGATGATGTTTTGTTGTTTTGTCAAGGTTGTATTTTTGTGCTAGAACAGAGAATATTGTGTTCACCTCAACAGTGTGAAATTTTGGGTGCTTGATCTTTAAGGAATTTGAGATTTGGACAATGACGTGAGTCAAAGTAATTAAGAGTTGATCGCGTGTAATCGATCATCACATAAGTAAAAGTGAACTTGATAAGTAATGAATTATATGGAGATAGTTTGGGTTAGAGTATTATGCTGCCCATGTGCTGCGATCGAGGATCGCAAGTGATGGTCGTGTAAAGGAGTACTGATACTAGCTCCATCAGGTACTAGTACTCGATTCATCTGGTGTCGTTACTGATTGATCAATACTAGTACTCGTATGATGTTAGTTAAGCTTCAAGTTAAGGACTAATTTGCTTTGGAAGTCGTAGGAAGTAGCATCTTATTGTAATTAAGAGGACACAATATTATGATTGGATTTAGGTCTGGTGGTTTTTGATGGACCTTGAGATCTTGTTGTGGGTGTTTTAGGGAAAGACATGTCAAGGCAAGAGATTTTTCACATATGGTACTATGGTCAAAATATGATGAATCTTGAGAGCGACAGTTTGTACCAAGCTTTTGCCGCGTGTTTTGAGAGACAATGTGGAGTCGTGTGTTTGAGATGGTGATAAGTGGTTGACTTTCCATTAGTTGGGAGTCTAACATCGAGTCTTCAGAGTTGTTGTGATGCTTTGATGTTCCTTAGTGGAAATTGAATGAATGACTGTGGATCTTGTAAAGGATTGGTGAATGTACAGTTTCGATGAGATTTCATTGAGTAATGATATTTCTTGGTAGGTACCATTTTTTTGGCAAATGTGAGATCCAGATAGGAAGTCTACTTGGTTTGGTTGTGGGTTGGGTTGTACGACACTGCGGTGTGTACATTCTACCTTTTGACAAGAGACTCGAGGTTTGTGATGGAACTTTTTCCTTTGGTGGGATTTCTTGCGATGATAGATCCTAGATAGGGTATAGATAGTGTGTTTTTCTAGACACATTATAATTTGGAGTGTAAGATTCTTGCATGAACCGAGTTAATGGGAGATTCTTTAGTTTCCAATATGAGTTATAATGCCAAGTTTAAGGTAAGTGCTTGAGGCAAGTTTAGATGCCATTCATTTTCAGAAGTCTTGCACTGGACAAGCAATAATTTTGATAAAGGATGTCATCAGAGTTAGAGTCTCCGTTAGGGAGTCACCACGAGAAGAATAATTTTGTTTTGGTTCCAATAGTTGTTTAACCTCTTGTTCTTTTTAGATTATACGGGTTGTGGAAATAATTTGCGTGCAACAATCTTTTGGGTTCTATAGCATAAGTTAAGTTTCTTTGATGACGTAGTTTGGCAGAGTACCATTGGGTTTTGCTTGTCATTTGTATTGTACCGAGCGAAGATGGATTCCTTCTAAGAGAAGAGTCAGTTAAGATTATGTTTGTATCGTTAGAAGATAATTTATAATTGACACGTGTTGTGAGAGATCAGAGTAGCGCAACGGGATATGTTTGAGAACATGGGATAGTTATAAAAGTTTTAGCATCTTTTTTGTTTTACCGGTATAAATTTCGAGGATGAAATTTATTTTAAGGTGGGGAGAGTTGTAATGACCCAAACTTTGGTTTAGCGAATCGGGTCTCAAATCCGGGTATTGGGCCACCAAGCTTGCCCTTCCATCCAAGACGAGGCAGCCATTAGCCACGCTACCGTGCTGTCGTTGACTGCCTTTGCCACTATTAACCGGCGTTGACCATTGACCATACTTTTGGAGGGGCAATACCCGGGGCTTTCTCAACCTTTTGAGTTCATTGGTGTACTTCTTTTCTCCAAATTTGAACCCAGTAATCTATTTTATCCCCTAAAGTAATCCTATAATGTAAAATGGCTTAGGTAGTCGTATTTGTTTTATCTGAGGAATTGGTAGGCTAAAATATTGGATTAAAGAGATGTTTGGAGGAGCTTGGATGAGGATTTATTGCTTTGGCTTAAGGTTAGTACACCTCAAACTCCTTTTGCTTCATGAGCATCATAAATGTGATTGTCTTCCTTGTTAGTGTTTGAAAAATAAGAAGATGATGAATAAGCATGTTGTGATATATGTATCATTAGACTCGATATATTTGTAAGGCATGATGATGTTGTGAATATGATGAGACTCATATAAGCTTTAGAGATCGTGTAGGGTCATTTGAATATTATTATACTTATATGATTAGTTGAAGTACTTGTTCTGTTGTTTGAGATATGAATTGGCATGTTTGATGGAGATTATACTAAATGGGCTAATAATTGAATAATTTATCATAAGGTTGAAAATTGATATTAAATGGTTAGGAAGTAAAATAATATTAATTGAATGAATGTATTGGCAAACAAACTCTAATGACTTTCATAAGTTTTAAGAATCGGATTGAACGTGGTAATATCCTAATTCGAGGGAATTGTGCGAACCCATGAATAGGGTATCAGTACGAGCTTTAGTCGTACCGGTACATGATTAGGGTACCGTATCAATACTCGTGTTTAAGTATTGATGCCCATTGAGCGAAATGTTCTATAATACTATTAAAATAAAGAAATTGATGTAGGATATTAATGAGATAATATGGATTAATGAGATAGTTAATGAGGATGATTAATGTACACTTCCATAATAATTAATAACTTGGTAAACATTGGGTAACATGATGGTAATAACAACTGTAGGGATCATTGGTGGATCGTGTGATGTTATGTATTGTGTGGTAGGCGTGTCCTTGCTATGTGCTGATATGAACACCTAGATAATTGAGTCATCTTTGATTAATGGGATCTGGATACCCAGTGGGAGAAAGAGAGTGCTGCAACACCATGGTTAAAGATTTTCGAATATAGGATCCCAATGTTGTATGTATGCAAGCCTCATCACTACGAGTGTAGGATCTTGACACTTTGTAGACGTAGGCCTCACTCAGAATATATGATCCCAATACTTTGTGGATGCGAGCATCACTCCAGGTTTATGGTATGACTTGTGAGTTTTTGCTCGAATGATCTGGTGAGATCCCGAATATGATTGGGCCTTTTGGGCCATGTATAATGATTGCTATGATGAGAACATATGTTTAGGCGACTTGTGGTAGCGCCATGTGTTTATTTATCTCTCTTTATTGCTCGTACTAGCTTGCATGCTTATGTTTATGATTAGCATGAAGTATAGTAGAGAAGATGTGTACCGTCAAGCATTGTAAGCACAGCGCTCAAAATCC
The DNA here is from genome assembly GCA_019671005.1 of Hibiscus mutabilis. Taxonomy (NCBI): domain Eukaryota; kingdom Viridiplantae; phylum Streptophyta; class Magnoliopsida; order Malvales; family Malvaceae; genus Hibiscus; species Hibiscus mutabilis. The sequence goes on along the minus strand of CM033736.1, from coordinate 23,205,956 downwards.
TTGTTTTTGTGCGTATGTTTATCATCAGATCTATTAGAGTATGCCCAAAGACCAATCATAAGATGATTGTAAATGACATTTGTTTTACCTTTTTTATTAATACAGAGGCATTGGCATTATTATTTTCAGTTACTATTCTGTGTGCATAAATAAAATGAATTATAATAAAGTCTTTAGAATAATATGGTTATTCTTAAATGTCATTAGATGAGTATTATTGTGGGCATAGACAACAATAATGCCTTAAGACTAATTTGTAGTTGATTGATGACAAAGTGTTGTCATTGACATGGAGATGTCAAAATCAATACATAAGTATGTGTTAGACAACGACATATTGGACTGACTTGCTATGAGCTTTTTTCTTGGATTATTATGTGACAGTCACAACATTTCTCATAGTGATAACTACATGTGTGATCCTTAGACTTGAGATCATCATTATTTCAACATCGTGAGTCACATTTTTGATACAGTCAAACGTGTGTCGTAACTGACTACACTATAAAGTCTGATATTGGATATGTCACAATTTATGTAGTGGGATATGGTTGATCAAGATAGGATTTGTCCTTCCTACATAATAGAAGTAATATCGTAGGCCATTTGATTGAGTGAGACTAGAAATGCATGAACGTGCTCGAATAAGTTGGTATGAAATATCATAGTTATTCGTTTATAATAGTCTACTCAATATATCAAGAAATATTAGATGGACTATACAAGTGTGACTGTTCCATGACTTGTGTCCAATCTAGATATAAAGGACAAAATGATGTAATACATGAAAAAGAGTTAATCACGACGAGGTTATGTCGAATCATGATTTCTTATAACTTAGGTGACAATGATATATTGCTAGATGTCACTCATTATTTGTAATATTAGAAATGTTCTAATATTTACTACTAATGTTACAAAGAACCTACAGGGTCACACCCATGGTTGAAATGAGCATATATTAAATGAATTATATATGTACAAATTTGTTGTATACGAAATTAGTTAAATTAATATATATTTGATTTATATAATTTAACTATTGGATAAATATTAAAAGAAAATAATTGTTGTAATTATGAGTTTTTAATATATAAATAATATAATTCGATTTAAATCAATATATATATTGAAATCCTATTTAACTGAATTGGAATTATATATATTTAATATATATATATATATATATTGAAATCCTAATTAAGTTGAATTGGGATTATATATGTTTAATATATATATATATATATATATTGAAATCCTAATTAAGTTGATTTGGGATTATATATGTTTAATATATATATTGAAATCCTAATTAAGTTGAATTGGGATTGTATATATTTAATATATATTGACATCCTAATAAAGTTGAATTGAGATTATATATATTTAATATATATATATATACATATTGAAATCCTAATTAAAGTTAAATTAGGATTATATATAGTAATATATATATATTGAAATCCTAATAAGAGTTGAATTAGGATTTTCAAAGGCTATATAAAAGTATGAGAGATCTAGCAGTTGAAATCCTAATTAATACTTTTTGGAAAAACCCTATAAATAGTTTAGAGAGTTTTATATGCTCGTTTCAACTGGGTGAACTAAGTAGAGGTCAGAGTGTTATCGTTACGGCTTAGGAATCGACATCGTGGAATCGTGATTGGATATCTATCTTCTCCAAATTTAGAATTCTAGATTTTAAATAGGTAATTCTTCACCCTTTTCCACCTCGATTCGTTCCTCGTACATGGATCTCTAGTGGTGATCGCTGGATAATTTTTCCGCTGCACCATAGGGTGTACCGACGTGACCCAACAATGGTATTAGAGCCACTTGTACGATACAAATTTGGGTTTTTAATTACTTAGGTGATGTAATTATATGAGATACATGTTATTTTTCGATTTATTTTGCAAATATATGATATTTATAAAAGCAAATCATTTCAATCACGGTTAACTTGATAATCTAGTTAAAAGATATTCCTAAGATTGATGATTAAAAGTTAATCATCAAGATCTTTGTCGATAGGGTTTGAAATATTATATGTTAATTGTTAAAATACCCAATATGAAGTTTTAGGGATGGTAGTATTTTGCACAGAAAAAAATTGTTCCAAGCAAAAACCTTATGGATTAAGAATCCTGAAGACATGAATCTGTTTATAAAACTTATCAAATCGTGAGGTTTTTCCCCCACAGAAAATATACGTGCAATTTTAAATTTTGCTCCTTTAACCCTACGAAGGCAACAAAGGTCATAGATACATATTGGTGATTTTAATAATCAAGATAAAACAAGTTTATGTTATGATTGATATGCACGGTGTTATGGAATGCATGGTTATAGCCCAATAGCCCATTGAGTTTGATTTATAAGGTTTTATAACTATAGCCTACGTGTCGTGCCTCTTTCTACTTCTATTGTAATTCTCTTCTCATCTTACTCCCTCGTATATAAAAAAGTTTCTAAAATTGTAACCTATACGAAGAAGCATGGACTAGAGAAAAGGAAAGATGGGCCGATAGAAAGATGCTTGAGAAGTGATTTTATCCTTAGAATAATTTGGTTCTCTATTGGCTTGGGACGGGCCACCTTAGGATATGGGCTATAACTATTGCATTTATATTTACTGCTTTTCATGTATGTGATAAAATGAATGTATGAGTTGCATGCTAGTTAATTGATAAAATCAAATGTTAAATGGTGAAATAATATTCACAAAAACCCTCAATAAAATATTAAGTTTTTTTATTGCCGCCCAGTGTTAACCCTCGTTAAAGTCTAGATCGATACAATGTAGGTTCTACTAAAGCAATGTACTTGCATCTATCAGAGTTGTTCACCAAATGAAAGAGTTACATGAGATGTAATTAGCAAATGTTGCTTACCTAGATAAACCATAATCTTAAGAGAAAAGCAAAAGCTGACTTAAGAGAAAGTGAATTTTGGATCCTTACCCACTAAAAAAACTTTACAGAAAGTATTTTAGATATTAATATTTGAGGGTTATAAATTTTAATACAAGTAGTGGGAGAGTAAAGTCCTTTTATAATCAAACTTGGTAAACGTACTTAATAATTCATATTTTATTATTGTAGACTTATTATGGCAAATACAAATTCGTTATCACTGCGATTGGTCCTTGAGAAGGACAAATTGAACAACGTGAACTTCCTTGATAGGTCACTAAAAGAAAAATATTTTCATTGTAATAAGACATGTCATAGGAAGAAACATTGCCCCATTTATCTTTAGAAAGTCAAGAAGGCAAATGAAAGCGGAGCGTCCGCCTCATATATTTATGTTATTGATATTAATTTATCAACATCTACTTTTTAGGTATTGGATAGTGGCCGTGGTTCTCATATTTGTACATCTATACAAGGACTACAAAATAGTAAAAATCTGAGAAAAGAAGATGTGGACCTACGGGTTGGTAATGGAGAAAGAGTTGTTGCATTAGCTATAAGAACATATACTTTATCGTTGCCTAGTGAACTTAATTTATGTTTAGAGGATTGTTATTTTGTGCCTAGTTTGACTAAAAATATCATTTTGATTTCTTGTTTAGACAAGATTGGTTTTGAGACAATTAATAAATGGCCTCTATATTTTGGATCAAGAGAATTCCATTTACACCATAAATATGAAAAGGTCAAAATCAAATGACTCTAATCAAACTTATCTTTGGCATTGTCGCTTGGGTCACATAAGTGAAAAATGCATTTCAAAACTTCATAAAGATGGATTTTTGGATTCATTTATTTTTGAACAATTTGATGTATGCGAGCCTTGCTTATTGGGAAAGATGACCAAAGTTTTTTTTAATGGTAAAAATGAGCGAGCAAGTGATTTATTAGGATTAATACATAGTGATATATGTGGACCAATGAATACACAAGCCAGAGGAGGGTTTCGATACTTCATTACTTTCACAAATGACTTCACTAGATATGGGGTACATTTACCTAATGCATCATAAATATGAAGCTCTTAAAAAGTTCAAGGAATTTAAAAATAAAGTACAAAACCAACTAGGAAAAAGCATTAAGGCTCTTCGATCAGATCGAGGAGGAGAATACTTAAGCTTAGAGTTTGGTGACCTTCTTAAGGAATGCGAGATTGTCTTACAACTTACACCCCCTGGTACTCCACAATGGAATGGAGTTTTCGAAAGAAGAAATCGAACACTATTAGACATAGTTCAATCAATAATGAGTCATGCTGATCTTCTAGTTTCTTTTTGGGGACATGCACTAGAAACAGCTGCTTTCACACTAAATCGTGTTCCATCTAAATTAGTTCAAAAGACACCGTATGAGATATGGACAGGGAAACATTCTGGTATGTCTTTTATGAAAATTTGGGCGGAGTATTCATAGAACCGTACATGGTCAAACCTGTAACCTTATTTTGAAATATTATTTTGATATACAATGTATAAACTTGAAGCTCCTATTTTGTAAATTGATTTTTGTTGTTTATTTATTATACGAAGTATTTGATGATATAATGTTTTGAATAAAGGATAAATTTATGATTTTTGAATAAAGCTTTTTGGGTCAAATTTTTGAGTGACCCAAATGTAGTAGTACTTCGAATTCGGATCGGAGGTGTTGCAATTGCATTTGTGGTCGTAGAGATTTAAGCATACAACCCACTTCTTCTTACCTTGATAAATTATATGTGGTCGTAGAGATTTAAGCATACAACCCACTTCTTCTTACCTTGATAAATTATATGAGCTTGTTTTAGTCTTGTTTCAAAAATAAAACCCATTTCTTCTTACCTCACCAATCTATGAACCTTTCATGATATTTTATATGAGCTTGTTTTAGTCTTGTTTCAAAAATAAAATGTAGCTGTTGGGATTTAAACCTATGACCCATCAATACAAGGCTTCACATACCTTAGCCATTAAAACAAACTCTTATTTGTGTCATATTTTAAACAAACGTTGAATTTAAATTGAAGTTTGGCTCAACCCTAATTTTAGACTATAAATACAATTTTTTTTCTCCAATAGGGCTCATTTTTTTGTCTAACACAATAGCCTAGCTCTAATATTATAATCGTTTAGAGCCACTCATAAGCACATATTACCAATGCAAGGCCGTATAGTTGTGTCCAGTAAGTTCCTTTCAAACGTCCCTCTAGAGGAATTAATGCACTCTTTTAAGAAACTTAAGCGTTGTATCCACATTTTACAAATCTTGATTCGTGTATGTGACATTCTCTCTACTAGAGGTAATTAATATACTTATCATATTCTTCGCCATGACGTCCCCCGCATCATGTTTTCGCCTAATGAGTCATCCGCAACACCCTCTCCGTATGACACTTGTTCGCTGGAACATGATCATATGAACCTCTGAAATTTTTAGGCAACATCATTATCGAGAAAACAATTGTGTCCTGATAAGATAGCTATTATAACCGTCTGACTCACTAGCTAAATCTATCCACGTACCGACAGTAAGAATTACTATGCCACGCCATTATATCTTATAAAATATAGACTTACATGCACGTCAGACCTCCCATATAACTATGAGAGTAAAATAATAAAAATAATAAAAACTGGATGGCATCGTCCGTCCAAAAAGCAAGAAGGTGCAAGTTGTACCGTACAACTATATAATATAATGGAATAAAATCATGTATTTAGTGATTTAAAAAGAATCATTTTGCACCTGATCACAGCCTAATTAATTTCCTAAATAATGCATATAATATGGAGACTTTAAATAAGCCATCTGTCCCATGTTATATAAGATACTGATAAATTGATTATTTTTATTAATGTTTGAGTAATTTCTTTAAATATAATTTACAAATATGAGAATAATCTTATCTTAACAGTTAAGACTAGAATAAAGAGTGTTAAACGTGAACTAATAAAAGAACAGGCAAAGCAAAGGTATGTATGTATGCATGTATTACGTGAAGATGAAGTTAATTGATGGAATAAAGATTAAAGTTAATTGGCACGAGACGGTCTATACAATTGAGATGGGGAGACCTCTATTTATAGTTGAGTCCCCTCTAATCTGATGGTCTATACAGATTTACATCAAGGGCTAAATACAACTCTACCAATCACAAGGCATAATGCCAAGAATATTCCTTAGCTAACTATGGAAAGAAACTCCTATGTTCACATGGAGTGTTCACATAGGTGTGGATGGATAAGTCTTCTTGGATCTTCCCACGGATCGGGCCAATCTGGTGGTTTCTTCAAGCCCAAAGTGTGCCTTTGAACCTCTTTTGCAGCTTGTTGCGCCAATGACTCGAACCTTAACTCGCGACCCATGACAATCTCCCCACCAAACTTGGCGACACCTTCGTCGCCACTCTAGAATGAAGTTGGAAACAATTATGGGACCTCTTTGGCACCTTGGCTTTCTCCCAACTCAGAATCGGGCTTGGTCGTCCCCCGATAAGGACTACTCTTCCCATAAAGAGCACCTGACTCGTGTTGGGTCGTTCACCCATATGTATTATTCACCTTGGTAGTCGCCTTCATGTATCACCTTTCATCGAACCATCTCGCACATCTCGATCGTAGGAACTCCTTCCTACCAGTTTGGAATTGTCTCCAATTGGATCCTAGAACAAAGGTTTGGATGCCGCCTTTGAACTTTCCCCATCTTATGGGTTAGGTTTTCTACTGCCTACACCCAACAAACCGGACAAATAAAAACCAAAAACACAAAGGTTGTGTTTGAGATGTACCTTCTTCGAGATGAACTCCCTCACATTCACTCTAAAACGAATCGACCCTTCTTCTCCTTTGAAGCCCGACGCCCCATTTCATATTACCACTTCTTTCTCTACAAAGTTCAATGCACATTCCACCTTGCCCATTGGTGGCTCTTCACATAACGAATCGAGCTTCGAAGCCTCGCTATCTTCGGGCTTGTCCTGTACCTTGGACTGCTTGACTCTATGTGGGAAATCACGCCAACGATATGGATCCTTGCAATAAAAGCACTTTTATTGCACTTTTTCCACCCTCGACTTGACTTTGTCTGCGCAATCAAGCCAACTATGTGGCCCCTCACAACGAAAACACTTCCGCTGCACCTTCGGCTTAACTATTGTGGATAAAACAATCATGTCAGGTTTAGCTTCCCTTCTCACAGACCCATCGTTTACCTTAATGGCGGAAAGGGTAGCTTTCTCCAAACAATCCATCAACCAATGTACATCGTCACAATAGAAGCACCTCAACAGCTTCTTTTCGTATGGTCGGGTTAGCTTCCTGGGCTTGTCCTCCCACCTCAATGGCTTCTCTTCACCTTGCGAAGTCCCATCCATCTTTGTCAAAGCCTGCACCTCACCTCCAACCGCATCACTTTGTCCCTCCACTTTGTCCGTCATACTCGATATGCCTTCTACTCCCCTCATGCTCTTTTACCTCGAGGCTCTCCCTTGGAATCACGAGGCTTTTTCCCTTGACCTTGGTGGCTTCGAACCTGGGCCATATCTTCTTACACGACACCACAAAGTCTCTATGCCTTTGGGTTCTTCCTTTGACAGCTTGGGCCTCATCACCCTTTTGTGCTGCAGCGTTTCTTCCTTTCTTTGTTGTCATCTCGAACAGTACCTTCCATGAACACTCGGTTCATGAACCTTGCTCTAATACCAATTGTTACGGGGCTAGACTTCTGAACCAGCTAACCATGTGGCCTTAGTCGAGTCCTTCAGACAAATGACTAATTAAGCTTGAATCCTCACTATGGAAGATCAAACTTCCAAGGCACTCAAAAGCGCAAGATTGTTCTTAGCGGAAGTAAACTATGAAAATGGCTACGAAGAACTCTAAAAGAACTCGAAGAACGAAAAAATGAACAACTCAAATAATTTTAGAGTGAATGCTCTTTATTACTCATGAATAGATGAAAAGATGGATGATTACGACTGAGGTGGGGAGGCCTCTATTTATAGTTGAGTCTCCTCTAATCCGACGATCTATACAGATTTCATCAACAGCCTAGATACAACTCTACCAACCACAAGGCATAATGCAAAGAATATTCCTTAACTAACTATGGAAAGAATCTCCTATGTTCACATGGAGTGTTCACATAGGTGTGGATGGATAAGTCTTCTTGGATCTTCCCACAGATCGGGCCAAACTGGTGGTTTCTTCAAGCCCAAAGTGTGCCTTTGAATCTCTTTTGCAGCTTGTTGCGCCAATGACTCGGACCTTAACTCACGGCCCGTTATAATTTATAATAGTAATAGATAAGTTTTTTCAATTTTTTTATCTTAATACAAAAATATTGTTAGATTACCCTCTTGAACAACAAAAAAATTACTTATAAACATATAATAATCTAACATTTGACTTAAAAAATATCGTTTCTTTTGAATGTTTTGAAGCAAAATCATCTACAACGCTTTTAGTATCAACTTCTTCCAAAAGATCACTCTCGATTGCAATCAAAGCAAGACCATTTAATCTTTCTTGCGACATAGTTGTTCGTAAGTATGACTTCAACAACTTCAATTTCGAAAAACTTCGTTTTATATAAGCAACAGTAATAGGAATAGTTGATAAGATTCTATAAGCAATTGTCGCATTTGGGAAGCAATTAAAACGTTTTAAAAATCTTAATATATTCATTGCTCCTATTTTTTCCTTAGGTATAAATTTTCTAAGTAATTTCATCTCAATAAATAACTCATTTCTATCAACATCAGATAACCCACATTTCCTTAGAGCATTTTTAAAATTATTACAATGAGTTTTGAGATTAATGTCATCTAATGAATATGATTTATCAAAATGAAACAAGAAGTCAAAAACATTTTCATATAATTGATATTGTTCAAATGTCTTATCCAAAAAAATGATTTGATCGACAATATACAAGAAGTATTCAATTATAAATGACTTATCTAGATCTATTAATATTTCCTCGCCATCAATTTCAACAAATTGTCTTTTCTTATGTACCATACGTTTTTTTAGAAAACGTAGGATCAATTCCAATTTCATTACCTATTTTTCTTATCGTGTCCATGACACTTGAAAACCCACTATCTCTATAATTTTTGAAAAATAAAATAAGTTTTTTTTATCTAATCAATAGCAACATCAATCAACATGTCTTTTGACTATAAATTTTTGTTAACTAAGTTCATAGCAACAAAATTTCATACCAAATGATTGTAGATAGAAAAAATTTAAAACTACCAAATTCATTCGTCGCTAAAGATTTAGCTTCACTTTGTATTTTAGGATATTATCTGTATGAGCTACTTGAAATAATACTTTTTATCTGAAGAATTTAAAATCTTATCACCTTAATACCTTCAACGCGACTTTTTCATCGTGTGACCAACAATGTTTTAAGAGTTAAACCTTCACATTTTCTCTTAATATATTCAATCTCTTTGTAGAATTAGCAAATAAAGTACAAATACGTTGAACTATTTCAAAATAGTCTCTCGCTTTCATTGAAGTATTTGCAATGTTACCTACATGGAGTATAAAAATCTCTAAGATTCAAGTCTAAGTCTTTGTAATAAATTTGGATTGTGGTATTAATTATTTGTAGGTTGTTAATTATTCGTACTTTGGAATAAATTTAAATTGTGATAGTAATTGTTTGTAAGTTGTTAACTATCGAACATAAAATCTATAATTTTTTAACTATTTAATTTAAGTTCAATTAAATTTTAGGGGCTCTTCTTTTTTAAGGGCATGCGTCTGTCCAGAACCGCCACCGATTGTTTACCTGCCTTGGCTCGGAGAATAGTTACAGACTTGATTGTAAAATGAAGCAGAAGGATTCATCCGCGGCCATCAAATTCATGAACAGTGATTTGTTCAAAGCAGCTGAAGATGGTAACATGGAACCCTTTAAAGAGTATCAAGGCGACCTTCATTGCCTGGTTGACGGAAGGCACAACGCAGCTCTCCATTCTTCTCCAGAACCGAGTCCGCGAGCTTTTTAAAACTGAGACAAGGTTCCTGTGCTTCCGGAAAAGGAGATCCGAAAGAGAGTTCTGCAGTAATTTCGCGGAACAACTGGTGGACAAGTGCCCGCAGCTGCTGCTTCAACCCAATGACAAAGGAGAAATCCCATTGCACGTACGTAGCAGTTCAATATAATCATCATGAAATAGTCAAGTTCCTCATTGAACGCGCCAAAGTAGAGCCACGTAAAGACCTGGAGAATGGGGCGTTGTTGGAGGCAACCGGCAGTAGCTGGCTGAGGAAGATGCTGCGGGTGAAGGATAAGGAGGGAAATACTGCTTTCCATAAGGCAGCTGGAAGTGATAACGTTGTGGTGGCTGCTGCTGAAGGAATTAGATCCTTATTTCTCATTCTCTGCTAATAAAATGGGCGACCCTCCGCTCTACATAGCTGCCAAGATGAGTCGGAACGATGATGTTGTAGCTGAAATATTGGATAATTGCAAATCAATAGATTATGGCGGCCCTGATGGCACAACAGCTTTGCGCGTCGGAAATGAAAGTGAGTTCTTTTGCTATATATTATCCATTGTGTTGCTAATTTTGCACTATACATTTTCTTCTTATAAAATTTAAATAAAGAAACCTAATTCAATTTCATAATAATTGATTATATTTTATAATATTTGACATCACATAATTGTATTATTAGCGTATACACCGATGGTGGAAAAAAATTCACAAATGTGATTATTTATGAGTTTAGGGTTTATGATTTAGGGGTTGGGTTATAGGGACTAAAATTTAGAGCTTAATGTTAGAATTTAAAGTTTAGGGTTAGAGTTTTAAGGTTTTAGGATTAGAGATTTAGATTTTAGTTTGAAAATATACATGTTTGTGCAAAAAAAATAACTGTACCGATAGTGTACCAAATATTCAACCACATAATTTTTTTTGACAAATCTTAATCCTACCTAGAGGGGAGGGGAAATGAAGACTCTAGGGGAAATAAGGGGATATGGGGACACTAAGGAGAGGAATGGGTGCTCCTAGTGGGTCTATAACTCATGACCTAAGGGAATATAAGAGAACAAAGATGAGTAATTTGGTCAACCGGCCAAATACGTTTACTCACATAATTAATTATTAATAGGCTAATATACTACATTCAATAATTACAAAAAACACGCTATGGTTATACCAATCTAAGAAAAATACAGTCATAGATAATATTCAAAACTTAAAATAACTTTCACTCTTTTCACAGAATTAATTAACTAATTTACTTTATTATATGTTTTAATAGACATGTTGCAATTGAAGCTTGCTTTGTAACTTTTGATAAACTATGATAATTTTATGAAAACACACTAAGGATATAACAACCGCGTGGTTGAACTTAGATTTTGTTTATTTATTGGTAGTGATTGCTTAGAAATTATTAGAGGCAAACAAGGAATTAACCAAAGGAACCGATGGCAAAGGCCGGACTCCACTTCACTACGCTGCGTATTTGGGTTGGCCAGCGATGGTGGATGTGTTGTTAGAAGCCGATGCATCGGCTGCTTATGTAAGAGATAAAGAGAGAGGGATGTCGGCTCTTCATATGGCAGCTTTGCAAGGTGATACACCTATAATGGAAGCCATAATCTACCATTGTCCAGGCTGCTGTGAAATTGTTGACAACAGAGGCTGGAATTTCCTTCACATCGCTGTTACTACATTACCTAGCAAAAAAAAATAATAGATTCTTACATGGCATTAAACACAAGATTAAGGACTCAACAATTACAAATCTTCTACATGAAAAAGATGCCAATGGGAATAATCCTCTCCAAGCGCTCATCTCTGGCGCTGCCGGTGACAACCATAGAGATGACCAACTTCTCTGGGATTATTTCTTCCGTCGACTTCCCGACTTAAACTTTTGGGATTAAGGTAAGCACCTCACTCCGAGTTACTTAAGGGTCTTTAAACTTGTCCATCTTTATCGCTTGCACTACAAAAAAAATTGTGAGATTTTTGAAGGAATTTGTGATGGAATTTAATTTTAGTAACATAATTTTCAAGGGAAGAGAAGTGTCAGGAAAATATTGGTCAAAATTAACATTTTTGTGAGAGTAAAGTAGTCCGTCAGAATTTTATGACGGAACATTTAAAATCTGTCAAAATTTTTTATCATTTTGGTATCATCTGAAGTTACAAATTGTAATCATGTTAGCCCATGGCAGTCGACCAAGGAATAGAAATTTTCTGCCCCTTTTCGGTGCTCTTATTTATACTCTCATACTAAAAAAATAGGTTTAGGGTTATGGTTTAAGGTTAGGGTTTATGGTTAAAATTTAGTGAATTAAGGATAGACTGTATTTTTAAGGTTATAGTTTAGGGTTTAAAATTTTAGGTTAGAGCTTAAAATATAATTTTTTAATATTGAAGTATAGAAAGAAAAATTTTATCCGTCGGTCAAGATGACAAAAAAACATTTGTAAAATAAAATCCCAAAAGGTTACAAATCTTGGATTATTATGTGTTACATAATATCAATTAGTTTGGATTACTTGTTGTACCTCCCCTACTTGCTACTTATTATCAATTAAATAGCAGCTTCTATAAAAAATATTACTCCAGCTACTATGTCATAAACTTGGCTTTTGAAATGATTCAAAGAACCATATAAGAAAATCATTGCTGAATAGTCCAACAATTACATTAATGCATTGCAGAAGGAACAAATCCAGAAAGTGTTGAAAGATATTGTTAACAACGTAGAAGTGGTGGGGAGGCCGGTTTACCAAGTTACGTGAGCACATGAAAAAGAAGGAAGAGGAGAAAGAAATCTCAGAACACGAAATCTTGGAGAAGGGCAGACAGACTCATTTATTGGTGGCGTCGCTGGTAGCAACCGTAACATTCGCCGCCGCATTTGCCGTGCCTAGCGGATACAAGAGCGACAAGGGCACTGTAATATTGAGTGGCGACGAAGCTTTTAAAGCCTTCATTGTAACAAATACAGTGGCATTTATTTCCTCTCTGTTAGCCATCTTCGCCAACTTTCTTTACCCGTCGTTAATCAAGCGCGACCGTCATTTGCTGGTTCTTTGGCTTCGTCTAGCAGATTGGTTAACGTTTTTGGCAATGGTAAGTACTGGTACTTACGCAGTGTTGAAACCTTCCATGGGGTTTGCGATAGTCGCATGTTCCCTTGGACTCATCTTTTTTCCTGGTTTGCTTTTAGCCTCCTACCTTATTTTCAAAAATCAGTGTCCTCTTCTCTTTTCTTTTCTTTTCTTTTCATATGATGAACTTTTTGTTTAATTATTGTATTGTATTTTATATCACTTTGGGACATCAGTTGGCCTTGAATTATTGGATTTTATGCCACTTTTAATGGCTTTATATCAAGAAAGTAAGCATCTTGATATCGTTTAAGTATGTCTCAATTTCAAAGCTTATTGTATGCATAAAATCTTCGTTGAGAGACTCACCCATTAAAATCAAATATGTCTAGATTAGTCAGGGTAAATCCCTATGAAACTGGGAGAGAAAACATAAAACAGTTAATTAGATGTTTGTTAATCGTTAGGTGTTTAGTCCAGTTTTTAGGATGAGATGCTACGGGAAAGCTCTTTACACCACGAGGGCACAAGGTGATTAACGAACACTTAAAAGTGTAAGGGTTGAAGCAGTATAAAAGTACTTTCGTGGTTAAATAGTGTTCTCAGGATGGAACTCAAAAAAAATATCAAAATCCAGTTTTAGTTAAAAATCAAGGTTTAAGTGTAAGGATTAAGTACCGATTCTAATGGAATCATCATTTATCAATACCATTTATAAAATTACCTTTTATTTTTATAAAAAAAAAAAAAACTAAAAAAGATTTTAAAAGAGTCCTTGATGAGCACACTAGGTCACGAATCTACAGGGATCCCCTGGTCGAGATTCCGTCGGCTTTTGAACGTCCTAAATTGTCAATGTCGTCGGAGGAACAACGAGCAACGAAGAAGGTTAAGAATAAAGAGGAAGACTTTTACAAATACTACAGTCGTTTATATTTTTAGGAGTAAGAAATCGTATGCAGCCGCGGTGGTAGTACATCAACTTCTTTGCCGGTGGAAACTAAGGGTTCTACAGAGGAGATCATCTTTCATGAAAGGTGATGTAGATGTTGATAAAAGTGGCCCTTATCCAGAAAATTCCATAGTTTGATTAATTACAACATGAGGAGAACAGTCATTTTGAGGTGGATTGGTTATGGCAGTGGAAGATCTAGAAATATATTTGAGGGGAACATAGATAAAATTTCAAAATTTTATGGTAGGCATAAGACTTTAATATTACAAAAAAATAAGGATTAATTCATAAAAATTAAAATAATTAAGAGCATGATATGTGAATTTTAAAAAATTTAGGGTGAGCATGGGTCCATCCTATATTATACTTGGATTCGCTTGGGTTATAGGGGCTTACGAAATAGGATTCAAGCTCATTTTTTTGGGTCTAATAATTTTTTTTTGAAATCCTTCTAAATTTCGAACAGACCTTCGGGGTTGGACAGATAGCTCAACCCTCAATAAAGTCTAACGTCGTCTCCCGTGGTTGAATTAACGAAAATAAACAAAAAAAGAAAAAAAATCAATAATTCGATTAATTCTTTTATAATTTTGTGTAAAGTACACGAATGATAACTAAACTAAGCAAAAAATAATATTTTTTACTATTAAAGTTTCAAATATTATAAAATAGTCATTAAACTTATCAAATTATTATAAAATGGTCCTTAAACTTATCAAAATTTATCATTGTTTTATAATGTGTAGTGACCGATTTGTAACAACATGATAAATTTAATGATCTTTTTATAATTTTCGAAACACCATGGCCAAAAAAATTATTTTTGCTTAGTTTAATGACTATTTGTGAAATCTACATGTTTTTAGTATTAGGATGAAAAAGGGTAAAATACACAAATGGTCACTAAACTAACTCAAAAAATATATAATGGTAACCAAATTTTTAAAAGTTACATAATGCACATTAAACTTTAGTTTTTATTACGAAATAGTCACTGAGCCGTTAATGATTGTTACGTGGGTGACGCGACAATTACAAAATTTGTATAATAGCATATTTAATCCTCCATATTTACACATCCAATCAATTTAGTCTTGATTGAAAAAATTCAATAAATTTAACCCTCATTACTTTTACATTCTTTCCCATTTGGTCATATTTTATGGGTAATTATAAATTTCATCACTCAACTTTCTTTTCACTCCTATTTTGATCACTCAAGTTTGAAAATTTTCAATTTGATTACTCAACTTTTGTAATACCTCGAAATTTTGGCTAGTGACCAAAATGAATAAAATGAACGTTTGATGACTAAAGTATAAATTTAGGAAGAGTTTAGGGACTAAATTGTAATTTTTGAAAATTATTATTTTAGTCCCGTAAATGAATATTTTACCCCCAAGAATGACTTTTTCGTGTTACTCGTTGGTACAGAAATTGTGTTAAAAGCTATAATGAATTAAATTCGAGAAAAATTCAGATAATCAGATCGAATCGAATAAGTGAGATATTTTGTAAGGCAAGATTAATAATATCTTTTCCATGCATTAATTTGGAAGGATTTAACATGGACCATTGGATTAAAGTAGATTTTTCATGTTAAATATGAACCGTTGGATGAAATATGGTAAGATTATAATTTTTGGAAAATTACAAGGGTAAAGTTGGTAATCACTAACTTATTGGTTTATTTTTGACCATTGGATGAATATTTTGACATGTGGAAATATGAGAAGAATTGGATTATAAGGGTAAAATGGTCATTTGGCTATTAAGAAGAATTTTTTATTAAATATGGTTAAATAAAGCCATATGGCATGAAAATAAAGAAAAGAAAATTGTTGAAAATCTTCTCATCTTTCTCTCATTGCTATGAGCTTCCAAGGATAGGTAAGAAAGTTTTCTTTTCAATTTTTAAGCTTATTTGGTTGATTTTTGGGGTTAAGGCATGAAATAAGGATTTGTTCTCCATGGAATTCTCTTTCATTTGGTATAGGTTTTGTATGGTTTTCATGCTTCTAAGTTGATATTGGTGTTTAGTATGGATAAAGGACATGTTAGAATTTCATGTTTTAAGATTTATTCGAGTTGGAAATGAGGTTGTGATGTTGTTTCTATGCTTAAAGTGATGAAAATTCCATGGAATATGATTAGGGACCATTCAGTTAATTAAAGAAAATTAGGGGGAAATATTGTAAAAATTATTTTAGAAATGGAGATAAGTTAGAATGATGTTCTTTATGCTTGATTATGTAATTGAAGGTTAATTTAGAGTGTTGGAATGGTTAAAGGGTGATAACGATTAGAATTATGAAATCTGCCCAGAATTTATATGCAAAGAGAATCATGATACTCACCTCCGGGTAGTTCTTCAGATTCTCTAAGAAAAGAAATTATATACAAAGCTGTCAAAATGTGAATTTTGGTTGTCTAAAGTAGCTTTCCTTGGACATATAGTTTCAGCTGAAAGGATTCGAGCCAATCCTAAAAAGGTTTAAGCAATCCTAGAATGGAAAATTCCTCATGATGTCTATGAGGTGAGAAGTTTCTTGGGATTAGCTGGTTATTATCGGAGGTTCGTGAAAGACTTTTCAATGATTGCCGCTCCAATAACTAAGCTATTAAGAAAGGATGCGCCATGTAACACCACCTTCCCGTATTCGTTTCCAAACACGAGTCATTAATGTTATAAAACATTGTTGATAACATTTCTAATTATTAAATCTTGTAAATTGGCAGTTTGTATTACTTTCAAGGATTTGTTTCTATAGAACAGCCTAAACATAGAAATTTAACTCTCTTTATTCCGATAAAAAAATTAGATTCGAATACGATTCTAACGGTATCTTCCATAAAAATTAATAAAAATCATCATTTTAACTCCATTTGTGGAAATTATGGCGATTTTTCAAACACACTGCCTAATGCGGAATTTCAAGACTATTTTCAAATGTTTCAACAATAAGCTTACTAAACTACTTATAATCCTTTCCAATTCACCCATTACGCTTACTAATTCATGTTTCAACCATAAACATCACCAACCATAGAGTTATTAAAGTTCGAAATACACAAAATAAAAGATTTTAACTTTATACATGCCACTAATCAAAATATCATGTAAGATGCCAAAATAATACTATGATAACCTGTAGTATATGCTCGATCACAAGATAATCCCGAGCTACTGCTGCTTACCACCAGATTGTATCAACCTACGTGTGCACAAGCAAAACACACGCTAAGTATAACTTAGTGAGACATTATAGGTCATCATAAAATGAATAATGAAATAGATGAAAACATGGTTAAGTAATCTTATACCAAAACTTTCTTATAATTTAAAACCCTTTAAATACATCATTTATAAGGATAAGCTAGCTTCATATAAATTGTCTTCATCATTGGCCCAAGATTTATATAAGAGAAACTTAAGTATGCGAGATCGGTACTCCTATGGTACTAGCCATTTCTTATAAAGAGAAAGGCAACTCTACATTAATATGAGCTCAATATGCTCCCCGAGCACTAGTCGCCGTAGTAACGGTAGTCCCTGACTACTAGATTCGAAGATCAGTGTATAGCTACACGCAATCCAGACTGCTAGACCACTAATGGTATGCCACTATACTGTAACTCTAAATAATATACTTGGGCAATAATCATCATCATTAAACTTATAAAATATCATTCTGTAAATAATATGCGTATTGTCATCAATATAACAATAACTTTGCTGTAAACAAAGCATAATAGGGCAATCCATACCCCTTTCACGTACTAACCTATCCTTTGCTTCTAACTCATCATATAGCTCATATAAAACCATGTTATCATTTCAATAAAATCAATAAGTAGACTTCATAAAAATTCAAATAAAAGTGCATTCAAAAACATATAAATGTACTCGCCTTATATGCTTCAGTAATTACTTGTACCAAAATATACGTATTTACTCTGGAACTTTATCCTTATCTCTCGATTTGCTTCGATTTCATGCTTGTTCGTCTGCTTGTAATCATAAATCCCATAACACATACAATTAATGTACATGTTAGATTTACAATTTCACTAAGTTCATTATAAGGAGAAAACTCATAAATTTCCTTTAATGCGCTAATGATATCTAATTACTTCATGCACTTCAATTTAGGCCACCCTCAAAACAATAATTTCCAAGGTAATCCTTTATTTTCTCATTCTTGCCAAAATAATCATTTTTCTTCATTGCAAGCTAATTTGATCACATTTTCAACAATTACTTTTCAATCCCACCTTAATTCAAAATTTTCACAATCATCCCTTTAATTTCCTCAAAATACCGAATAGGTCCTCAAACTTTTCAAAATTTTCATTTACTAAAATAAGATTTTGACATCACAGTTCCATCATTCTCATCACCAAAATAAATTTTTACAATTTAGTCCCAAAATTTTGAATTAGTCTCTAAAGGGAATTTGACCTTCAAACATCAAAGCTGAACTTCCATCATCAATATAAGACTTCGAACATCAAAATCTAACCATTTTCATCCTTAATTTCAAAACCCTAACAAATCCCTAAATTCAAGATTAGGGTTTATAACTTCCAACATGAAATTAACATAATTTCAAGCTTGTTCTCCTCACAATTAAGCTTAATTCATCATCTACTACTTAAATTCAATCATAATTCCATGAAAACCTAATTTCTCTCTCTTCAAACCTTAATCCAATACTCAATGATTTCATGAAATTAAACTATCAAAATGTAGAGAATGAAGAGTAGATCGCTTTACCTCAAAGAACCTTGCTTAAATTCTTGATCGAAAGCCTTAAATTTTAAACTAGAAAATTTTCTTTATTTTCCCTATATTTTTCTCCAAGTTTCGAAATTGGGAGGAAGAGGGTGAACTTTTTGTTCATCAATTTGACTTAAATTCTAATATAGAATAATAATTTGCCACTTGTTACTTAAAAATGAATTTTTTATTCATTTTTCACCTTTTCCAAATTTGCCCCCTTAACTAAATAAAAATTACAACTAGTTCAAAATTATGCCATTCCACTACATTTGAACTAACTTAGCTCCAATCCAACCAGCTATCATCATTAAATAATCATTTATGATTTTTGTTCGATCCAATTTCTCGATTTTCACCTTCTACGATTTTTCCTCTATCGAACAATCAATTCAGATTCGAGAATCTCGTATTTCTCTAATTCCATGAATAAATACTTATTTTCATATGAAATCCTCCATTTAATAAAGTCAAACTTGGAAATTTGATTCGATCCAAAAATACCACTAATTACCCGAAATCTCTATCGGGTAACATCTTTCTTAAAAATCCTTCATTAAGCATTTATACGAATCTTTCTTACTTCTTCTAAGTCCTTTTTACTGATCAAAATACTAATATGTGACACTTCCCAGAAGGTCACCCAAAACTTTTCTCTAATCGTAGCACGCTTAACAATTTTATTCGATCAAAATTCAATATTTTCTATTGTATTCCAACCTCCAAAACTGCTACCAAAATCCTTATTCTGATCGAATTTATCCTTATACTGAATAAAAATCATCTTTGAGAAAATTTACACTTAGGTCTCTGAACTTTTTCAAAGTTTATACTTTAGCCTCCAACTTTCAAAATTTACATTTTGGTCACTGGTCAAAAATTGGGATATTACAATTCCTCCCTCTTTAAAGAAAATTTCTCCTCGAATTTTGAACGTACCTGATTCAAATAGTTTCAGATATTGCTCTTTTCATGCCTAGCCACCAATACTAACTTTTTAGATCTTAATATATCTTGTTTCCACCTTCTCTATCTCAATCTGAGCTTCTATTGAGTTAGTATACACTTTAGACTTTTATAATCTGTATATTTGCAGCATCGTTCACCATGTAGATAATGACGTCATATCTTTAAAGCAAATACAACTGCTGTCAACTCTAAATCATAGGTAGGATAATTCCTTTCGTGTGTTTTAAGTTACCTTAAAGCATAGTCCATCACTTTTCCTTCTTGCATAAGTACAACTCCTAAGCCATTACGAAAAGCATAACTATAAACTACATAATCTTTACTCGACTAGGGTTGTACAAGCACTAGAGCTTGATTAAAGTCCATTTTAACCAGTTAAAACTCTTCTAACATTTATCACCCATATAAACGGTACATCTTTCCTTAGCGGCTTAGCGATCGGTGCAATGATCATCGAAAAACCTTTCACAATACGACAATAGTAGCATGCCAATTCCAAGAAACTACGAACTTTTGTAATATTCTCGAGGGTTTTCCATCCAATATTTAGATCTTTTTAGGATCAAATCTAATTCTTTTAGCAGAAACAATATGGCTTAAGAAGGCCACCTCTAATAGCCAAAACTCACTTTTAGAGAATTTATCATAAAACTCCTTATTTCTCAATATCTGTAATACTATTCGCAAATGAGCATTATACTCTTCTTTAGTCTTTGAATAGACCAAAAGGCATCACTACTATTCATGCACTTTTCTTACTTTTCAACACCAGTCGTTTTAAATGACAATCCATTATAGCATTATAAACATGTAACAAATCTATACCTAAGATAATTTCAAACTCATAAAAAGAAAATTCCATCAAATCAGTTGGGAATTCAATCCCCTGCATCACTATCGAGCTTTGATTACTAATTCTATTACCCGAGCAATCTAACCAATAGGTTTTATTGCAAAACTCTACTAGATGTAGATTTTAAGATAATCCCTTTATCACATACTAAATTAAAACTAACATATGAGTGAGTAGAACCAAGATCTATCAATGCAAATACAGGTTTACCATAAAGTTGGAAAGTACATGTAACAATATCTGGTGCATCCCTATCCTCATCAGAACGATTATGATAGACTCTCGCGAGTTTTAAATTCCTTGTCGAAAGCACCTTCAAATACTCCCGGACGATAAACTCTAGAAGATTTTTGATTGCCTTGATATTTTCCTTTTTGATTTTGAGCTACCGATCTCTCTGATTTATTTGATCTGTTATCAATCCTCAGACAATCCCGGATAAAATGATCAGCAGCACCACAGCCAAAACAAGCTCTTGCAATCGCTCAAGATTGTCCATAGTGATTTTTGCCACACTGACACAAAAAACTAGACCTCGAAATTTCCTCGAACTTCCAGTCTTTGCAGCAGAGGCTTGCGAACCTTTGGACTTCCCATATCCAAATCTTTCTCTAGATGACATAGTGGATCCTGCTCAATTGTTCTGATATGAGCCTTTGCCTCTCTTGGAAGACAATGAACCAAAAGACCCTCAATGATTCCTTTTTGAGACTGAACATCACCAGCTGCTAACCTTTCTTGCCGAACTTTTTCCATTCCTTTTGCACGATTAATAGAATCTTGAAATCTAGTAATATCCATAGAAATCAGCACCTCTTTATAATCAGAATCCAATCCTTCAATGAAGCATGTGGTACGATCCTTCTCAATAGGAATCAACTCTGAGGCAAAACGGCTCAGTTTGTTGAATTCACACTCATATTCATATATTGTCCAATCACCCTGCTTGAGATTCAAAAACTCATTTCTCATTTCTCGTATGAATATATCACCAATATACTTATTGCGAAACTCGCGAAGAAAGAACTCCCAGGTAATCTCTTCAAGAGGACAAGTAGTGACATTTGTCCACCAAATACGTGCATGTCCTATCAGTAAGGACACAACACCTTCTAACTTCTTTTGATCATCACAATGCAATCCCTCGAGCATAATCTTTAAATCATTCAACCAATAATATGCCTCAATAGGGTCTCCATCAGTGAAATCTAGCGCTTCCAAGCTTCTTTAACTCCTTGGCAATAGAAACTTGTGGATGCCGATTAATAATCATCTCCAGAGCCCGTAAGAAATTCCCTTAACCTTGTTCTGGTATTCCAGGCTGAACTGGCACATTCTCATTAGACTGTACTATAGGTTGAGCAAAACTAACTCCCTCACCAACCTCGGGGTCATTCTGACCCTCTATATGGGTCGCTTGACGCGATCCTATATTCCCAAACATCGATACTCACAATAACATTTCAGGTTAGTAAGCAAGCATTTTACTCATACTAGCGTCATCAATAGTAATTATGACATCCAAGTGGCATGTATACACTTTCAAACACTTATAAATCATTTTTCCATTCTAGAATCGACTAAACATGTAGCTCTGATACCAATAATTGTAACACCACCTTCCCGTATTCGTTTCCAAACATGAGTCAGTAATGTTATAAAACATTGTTGATAAAATTTCTAATTCTTAAATCTTGTAAATTGGCAGTCTGTATTACTTTCAAGGATTTGTTTCTACAGAACAGCCTAAACATAGAAATTTAACTCTCTTTACACCGATAAAAAAAACTAGATTCGAATACGATTCTAATGGTATCTTCCACAAAAATTTATAAAAAATCAGCATTTAACTCCATTTGTGGAAATTATGGCGATTTTTCAAACACACTGCCTAATGCGGAATTTCAAGACTATTTTCAAATGTTTTAATAATAAGCTTACTAAACTACTTATAATCCTTTCCAATTCACCCATTACCCTTACTAATTCATGTTTCCACCATAAACATCACCAACCACAGAGTTATTAAAGTTCGAAATACACAAAATAAAAGATTTTAACTTTATACATGCCACTAATCAAAATGCCATGTAGGATGCCAAAATAATACTATGATAACATGTAGTATGTGCTCGACCACAAGATAATCTCGAGCTATTGCTGTTTACCACCAGACTGTATCAACCTACGTGTGCACAAGCAAAACACACGCTAAGTATAACTTAGTGAGGCATTATAGGTCATCATAAATGAATAATGAAATAGATGAAAACATGGTTAAGTAATCTTATACCAAAACTTTCTTATACTTTAAAAACCTTTAAATACATCATTTATAAGGATAGGTTAGCTTTATCTAAATTGTCTTTATCATTGGCCCAAGATTTATATAAGAGAAACTTAAGTATGAGAGATCGGTACTCTAGGTACTAGCCATTTCTTATAAAGAGAAAGGCAACTTTACATTAATATGAGCTTAATGTGCTCCCGAGCACTAGTCACCAGTAGTGATGGTAGTCCCGACTACTAGATTCAAGATCGGTATATAGCTACACGTAATCCCGCACTACTAGACCTCTAATGGCATGCTACTATACTGTAACTCTCTAATAATACACTTGGGCAATAATCATCATCATTAAACTTATAAAATATTATTATGTAAATAATATGCGTATTGTCATCAATATAACAATAACTTTGTTGTAAACAAAGCATAATAGGGCAATTCATACCCCTTTCACGCACTAACCTAACCTTATCCTTTGCTTCTAAATCATCATATATCTCATATAAAACCATGTTATCATTTCAATAAAATCAATAAGTAGACTTTATAAAAATTCAAATAAAAGTGCTTTAAAAACATATAAATATACTCACCTTATATGCCTCACTAATTACTTGTACCAAAATATACGTATTTACTCTGGAACTTTATCCTTATCTCTCGATTTGCTTCGATTTCATGCTTGTTCGTCTGCTTGTAATCATAAATCCCATAACACATACAATTAATGTACATGTTAGATTTACAATTTCACTAAGTTCATTATAAGGAGAAAATTCATAAATTTCCTTTAATGCACTAATGGTATCTAATTACTTCATGCACTTCAATTTAGGCCACCCTCAAAACAATAATTTCCAAGGTAATCCTTTATTTTCTCATTCTTTCCAAAATAATCCTTTTTCTTCATTGCAAGCTAATTTGATCACATTTTAAAAATTACTTTTCAATCTCACCTTAATTCAAAATTTTCATAATCATCCCTCTAATTTCCCAAAATACCGAATAGATCCTCAAACTTTTCAAAATTTTCATTTTGGCAAAAATACTAAAATAAGATTTTGACATCACAGTTCCATCATTCCCATCACCAAAATAAATTTTTACAATTTAGTCCCAAAAATTTTTGAATTAGTCCCTAAAGGGAATTTGACTTTCAAACATCAAAATTGAACTTCCATCATCAATATAAGACTTGAACATCAAAATCTAACCATTTTCATCCTTAATTTTCAAAACCTAACAAATCCCTAAATTCAAGATTAGGGTTTATAACTTCCAACATGAAATTAACATAATTTCAAGCTTGTTCTCCTTACAATTAAGCAATTCATCATCTACTACTTAAATTCAATCATAATTCCATGAAAACCTAATTTCTCTCTCAAACCTTAATCCAATACTCAATGATTTCATGAAATTAAACTATCAAAATGTAGAGAATGAAGAGTAGATCACTTTACCTCAAAAAACCTTGATTAAATTCTTGATCGAAAGCCTTGAATTTTAAACTAGAAAATTTTCTTTATTTTCCCTATATTTTTCTCCAAGTTTCGAAATTGGGAGGAAGAGGATGAACTTTTTGTTCATCAATTTGAATTAAATTCTAATATAGAATAATAATTTGCCACTTGTTACTTAAAAATGAATTTTTATTCATTTTTCACCTTTTCCAAATTTGCTCCCTCTTAACTAAATAAAAATTACAACTAGTTCAAAATTATGCCATTCCACTACATTTGAAATAACTTAGCTCCAATCCAACCATCATCATCAAATATTAAAAATAATCATTTATGATTTTTGTTCGATCCAATTTCTCGATTTTCAACTTTTACGATTTTTCCTCTATCGAACAATCAATTCAGATTAGAGAATCTCATATTTCTCTAATTCCATGAATAAATACTTATTTTCATATGAAATCCTCCATTTAATAAAGTCAAACTTGGAAATTTGATTCGATCCAAAAATACCACTAATTACCCGAAATCTCTATCGGGTAACATCTTTCTTAAAAATCCTTCATTAAGCATTTATACGAATCTTTCTTACTTCTTCTAAGTCCTTTTTACTGATCAAAATACTAATATGTGACACTTCCCAGAAGGTCACCCAAAACTTTTCTCTAATCGTAGCACGCTTAACAATTTTATTCGATCAAAATTCAATATTTTCTATTGTATTCCAACCTCCAAAACTGCTACCAAAATCCTTATTCTGATCGAATTTATCCTTATACTGAATAAAAATCATCTTTGAGAAAATTTACACTTAGGTCTCTGAACTTTTTCAAAGTTTATACTTTAGCCTCCAACTTTCAAAATTTACATTTTGGTCACTGGTCAAAAATTGGGATATTACAATTCCTCCCTCTTTAAAGAAAATTTCTCCTCGAATTTTGAACGTACCTGATTCAAATAGTTTCAGATATTGCTCTTTTCATGCCTAGCCACCAATACTAACTTTTTAGATCTTAATATATCTTGTTTCCACCTTCTCTATCTCAATCTGAGCTTCTATTGAGTTAGTATACACTTTAGACTTTTATAATCTGTATATTTGCAGCATCGTTCACCATGTAGATAATGACGTCATATCTTTAAAGCAAATACAACTGCTGTCAACTCTAAATCATAGGTAGGATAATTCCTTTCGTGTGTTTTAAGTTACCTTAAAGCATAGTCCATCACTTTTCCTTCTTGCATAAGTACAACTCCTAAGCCATTACGAAAAGCATAACTATAAACTACATAATCTTTACCTGACTAGGGTTGTACAAGCACTAGAGCTTCAGTTAAAGTCCATTTTAACCAGTTAAAACTCTTCTAACATTTATCAGTCCATATAAACGGTACATCTTTCCTTAGCAGCTTAGCGATCGGTGCAGCGATCATCGAAAAACCTTTCACAATACGACAATAGTAGCATGCCAATTCCAAGAAACTACGAACTTTTGTAATATTCTCGAGGGTTTTCCATCCAATATTTAGATCTTTTTAGGATCAAATCTAATTCTTTTAGCAGAAACAATATGGCTTAAGAAGGCCACCTCTAATAGCCAAAACTCACTTTTAGAGAATTTATCATAAAACTCCTTATTTCTCAATATCTGTAATACTATTCGCAAATGAGCATTATACTCTTCTTTAGTCTTTGAATAGACCAAAAGGCATCACTACTATTCATGCACTTTTCTTACTTTTCAACACCAGTCGTTTTAAATGACAATCCATTATAGCATTATAAACATGTAACAAATCTATACCTAAGATAATTTCAAACTCATAAAAAGAAAATTCCATCAAATCAGTTGGGAATTCAATCCCCTGCATCACTATCGAGCTTTGATTACTAATTCTATTACCCGAGCAATCTAACCAATAGGTTTTATTGCAAAACTCTACTAGATGTAGATTTTAAGATAATCCCTTTATCACATACTAAATTAAAACTAACATATGAGTGAGTAGAACCAAGATCTATCAATGCAAATACAGGTTTACCATAAAGTTGGAAAGTACATGTAACAATATCTGGTGCATCCCTATCCTCATCAGAACGATTATGATAGACTCTCGCCGGAGTTTTAAATTCCTTGTCGAAAGCACCTTCAAATACTCCCGGACGATAAACTCTAGAAGATTTTTGATTGCCTTGATATTTTCCTTTTTGATTTTGAGCTACCGATCTCTCTGATTTATTTGATCTGTTATCAATCCTCAGACAATCCCGGATAAAATGATCAGCAGCACCACAGCCAAAACAAGCTCTTGCAACTGCTCAGCATTGTCCATAGTGATTTTTGCCACACTGGACACAAAAAACTAGACCTCGAAATTTCCTCGAACTTCCAGTCTTTGCAGCAGAGGCTTGCGAACCTTTGGACTTCCCATATCCAAATCTTTCTCTAGATGACATAGTGGATCCTGCTCAATTGTTCTGATATGAGCCTTTGCCTCTCTTGGAAGACAATGAACCAAAAGACCCTCAATGATTCCTTTTTTGAGACTGAACATCACCAGCTGCTAACCTTTCTTGCCGAACTTTTTCCATTCCTTTTGCACGATTAATAGAATCTTGAAATCTAGTAATATCCATAGAAATCAGCACCTCTTTATAATCAGAATCCAATCCTTCAATGAAGCATGTGGTACGATCCTTCTCAATAGGAATCAACTCTGAGGCAAAACGGCTCAGTTTGTTGAATTCACACTCATATTCATATATTGTCCAATCACCCTGCTTGAGATTCAAAAACTCATTTCTCATTTCTCGTATGAATATATCACCAATATACTTATTGCGAAACTCGCGAAGAAAGAACTCCCAGGTAATCTCTTCAAGAGGACAAGTAGTGACATTTGTCCACCAAATACGTGCATGTCCTATCAGTAAGGACACAACACCTTCTAACTTCTTTTGATCATCACAATGCAATCCCTCGAGCATAATCTTTAAATCATTCAACCAATAATATGCCTCAATAGGGTCTCCATCAGTGAAATCTAGCGCTTCCAGCTTCTTTAACTCCTTGGCAATAGAAACTTGTGGATGCCGATTAATAATCATCTCCAGAGCCCGTAAGAAATTCCCTTAACCTTGTTCTGGTATTCCAGGCTGAACTGGCACATTCTCATTAGACTGTACTATAGGTTGAGCAAAACTAACTCCCTCACCAACCTCGGGGTCATTCTGACCCTCTATATGGGTCGCTTGACGCGATCCTATATTCCCAAACATCGATACTCACAATAACATTTCAGGTTAGTAAGCAAGCATTTTACTCATACTAGCGTCATCAATAGTAATTATGACATCCAAGTGGCATGTATACACTTTCAAACACTTATAAATCATTTTTCCATTCTAGAATCGACTAAACATGTAGCTCTGATACCAATAATTGTAACACCACCTTCCCGTATTCGTTTCCAAACATGAGTCAGTAATGTTATAAAACATTGTTGATAAAATTTCTAATTCTTAAATCTTGTAAATTGGCAAATCAGATTACTTTCAAGGATTTGTTTCTCTGAACAGCCTAAACATAGAAATTTAACTCTCTTTACACCGATAAAAAAAACTAGATTCGAATACGATTCTAATGGTATCTTCCACAAAAATTTATAAAAAATCAGCATTTAACTCCATTTGTGGAAATTATGGCGATTTTTCAAACACACTGCCTAATGCGGAATTTCAAGACTATTTTCAAATGTTTTAATAATAAGCTTACTAAACTACTTATAATCCTTTCCAATTCACCCATTACCCTTACTAATTCATGTTTCCACCATAAACATCACCAACCACAGAGTTATTAAAGTTCGAATTACGAAAAATAAAAGAGTTTAACTTTATACATGCCACTAATCAAAATGCCATGTAGGATGCCAAAATAATACTATGATAACATGTAGTATGTGCTCGACCACAAGATAATCTCGAGCTATTGCTGTTTACCACCGATCAGATCAACCTACGTGTGCACAAGCAAAACACACGCT
The DNA here is from genome assembly GCA_019671005.1 of Hibiscus mutabilis. Lineage (NCBI taxonomy): Eukaryota > Viridiplantae > Streptophyta > Magnoliopsida > Malvales > Malvaceae > Hibiscus > Hibiscus mutabilis. Next base: position 23,177,544 of record CM033736.1, on the reverse strand, counting down.
AAGTATAACTTAGTGAGGCATTATAGGTCATCATAAATGAATAATGAAATAGATGAAAACATGGTTAAGTAATCTTATACCAAAACTTTCTTATACTTTAAAAACCTTCAAATACATCATTATTAAGGATAGGTTAGCTTTATCTAACTTGTCTTTATCATTGGCCCAAGATTTATATAAGAGAAACTTAAGTATGAGAGATCGGTACTCCTAGAGTACTAGCCATTTCTTATAAAGAGAAAGGCAACTTTACATTAATATGAGCTTAATGTGCTCCCAGGGCACCAGTCACCGTAGTGATGGTAGTCCCTGACTACTAGATCCGAAGATCAGTATGTAGCTACACGTAGTCCCAGACTACTAGACCTCTAATGGCATGCTACTATACTGTAACTCTCTATAATACACTTGGGCAATAATCATCATCATTAAACTTATAAAATATTATTATGTAAATAATATGCGTATTGTCATCAATATAACAATAACTTTGTTGTAAACAAAGCATAATAGGGCAATTCATACCCCCTTTCACGCACTAACCTTTATCCTTTGCTTGTAAATCATCATATATCTCATATAAAACCATGTTATCATTTCAATAAAATCAATAAGTAGACTTTATAAAAATTCAAATAAAAGTGCTTTAAAAAACATATAAATATACTCACCTTATATGCCTCACTAATTACTTGTACCAAAATATACGTATTTACTCCAAAACTTTATCCTTATCTCTCGATTTGCTTCGATTTCGTGCTTGTTTGTCTGCTTGTAATCATCAATCCCATAACACATACAATTAATGTACATGTTAGATTTACAATTTCACTAAGTATATTATAAGGAGAAAATTCATAAATTTCCTTTAATGCACTAATGGTATCTAATTACTTCCTGCACTTCAATTTAGGCCACCCTCAAAACAATAATTTCCAAGGTAATCCTTTATTTTCTCATTCTTTCCAAAATGATCCTTTTTCTTCATTGCAAGCTAATTTGATCACATTTTAAAAAATTACTTTTCAATCTCACCTTAATTCAAAATTTTCATAATCACCCCTCTAATTTCCCTAAAATACCGAATAGATCCTCAAACTTTTCAAAAATTTCATTTTGGCCAAAAATACTAAAATAAGCTTCTGACATCACAGTTCCATCATTCCCATCACCAAAATAATTTTTTACAATTTACTCCCAAATTTTCTTCAAATTTTTGAATTAGTCCCTAAAGGGAATTTGACTTTCAAACATCAAAATTGAACTTCCATCATCAATATAAGACTTCGAACATCAAAATCTAACCATTTTCATCCTTAATTTTCAAAACCTAACAAATCCCTAAATTCAAGATTAGGGTTTATAACTTCCAACATGAAATTAACTTAATTTCAAGCTTGTTCTCCTTACAATTAAGCTTAATTCATCATCTACTACTTAAATTCAATCATAATTCCATGAAACCCTAATTTCTCTCTCTTCAAACCTTAATCCAATACTCTATGATTTCATGAAATTTTACTATCAAAATGTAGAGAATGAAGAGTAGATCACTTTACCTCAAAAAACCTTGATTAAATTCTTGATCGAAAGCCTTGAATTTTAAACTAGAAAATTTTCTTTATTTTTCCCTATATGTTTCTCCAAGTTTCGAAATTGGGTGGAAGAGGATGAACTTTATGTTCATCAATTTGAATTATATTCTAATATAGAATAATAATTTGCCACTTGTTACTTAAAAATGAATTTTTTATTCAGTTTTCACCTTTTCCAAATTCTCCCTCTTATCTAAATAAAAATTACAACTATTTCAAAATTACGCCATTCCACTACATTTGAAATAACTTAGCTCCAATCCAACCAGCTATCATCATCAAATATTCATAAAATATCATTTATGATTTTTGCTCGATCTAATTTCTCGATTTTCAACTTTTACGATTTTTCCTCTATCGAATAATCAATTCAGATTAGAGAATCTCATATTTCTCTAATTCCATGAATAAATACTTATTTTCATGTGAAATCCTCCATTTAATAAAGTCAAACTTGGAAATTTGACTCGATCCAAAAATACCACTAATTACCCAAAATCTCTATCGGGTAACATCTTTCTTGAAAATCCTTCATTAAACATTTATATGAATCTTTCTTAATTCTTCTAAGTCCTTTTTACTTATCAAAATACTGGTATGTGACAGTTCCCAGAAGGTCACCCAAAACTTTTCTCTAATCTTAGCACGCTTAACAATTTTATTCGATCAAAATTCAATATTTTCTATTGTATTCCAACCTCCAAAACTGCTACCAAAATCCTTATTCTGATAAAATTTATCTTTATACTGAATAAAAATCATCTTTAAGAAAATTTACACTTGGGTCTTTGAAATTTTCCAAAGTTTATACTTTAGCCCCCAACTTTCAAAATTTATATTTTGGTCACTGGTCAAAAATTGGGATATTACGCGCCATTTGTTTGGACAGATAAATGTCCAGAAAGCTTTGACAAATTAAAGAGGATATTAACAGAAGCTCCTATTTTGGTACAACCAGAATCTAGGAAGGATTTTATAATATATAGTGATGCACCCCATAATGGTACGGGGTGTGTATTAATGCAAGAAGGAAAGGTTGTAGCATATGCTTCTCGACAATTCAAAACTCATGAAAAAAATTATCATATCCATGATTTAGAGTTTGCTGCAGTAGTGTTTGCTTTAAAGATTTGGCGTCACTATTTATATGGTGAAAAGTGCTACATCTTCATGGATCATAAAAGTTTGAAATATTTGTTATCCCAAAAAGGAGCTTAATTTGAGGGGGAAAAGGTGGATAGAACTGATCAAGGACTATGATGTAATTATTGATTATCATTCGAGGAAGGCTAATGTGGTAGCAGATGCACTTAGCTGGAAAACATTCTCTACCTTGAGAGCATTGAATGCCCAGTTGAAATTGCAGAAAGAATGTGCATTAGTGAATGAACTTCAAATTAAGTTTACCTTGATAGGAAGAATTAAAGTGTTACAAGCAAAGGATGAGAAATGTTTGGAAAAGAAAAAACAAGTTGAACGTGGTGAATCTAAAGATTTTGAAATAAAATCAAATGGATGCCTATATTATAAAGGACGTGCATTTCTTCCTAATGATGAAGAACTAAAGAGGGAAATACTTTCGGAGGCACATAACAGTCCTTTAACTATAAATTCAGGAGGCAACAAAATGTATCAAGATATAAAAAGTCGATTTTGGTGGCCTGGCATGAAACGAGCTATCACTGGGTTCGTTGCTAAATGTTTAACTAGCCAACAAGTAAAGGCAGAACATCAAGTTCCATTAGGATTACTTCAACCAATTCCAATTCCACAATGGAAGTGGGAAAATGTTACTATGGATTTTGTAACAGACTTACCATTGACGCCAAGTAAGAAGGATTCGACTTGGGTGATTGTGGATCGATTGACTAAAATGGCACATTTCATATCAGTTCGAACAGACTACTCCTTGAATAAGTTAGTGGAGTTATATATTAAGGAAATTATTAGATTACATGGTGTTATTATGTCTATTATATCCGATAGAGATCCAAAGTTCACTTCAAGGTTTCATAGTGCATTACATGAAGCATAGGGAACTCGGCTACACTTCAGTACTGCTTTCTATCCTCAAACGGATGAACAATCTAAAAAGACTATTCAAGTACTCGAAGATATGCTCAGAGCGTGTATAATGAATTTTGCAGTCTCATGGGAAAAATATCTTTCATTAGCTGAGTTTGCCTATAACAATAGTTACGTAAAACCTATATTCAATTTTGATATAACAAATTGTTTAAGGACCAAATTATAAAAGAAAATAAATTTTTAAGTACTCAAAAGTCTCACAAAATGAGAAAGAAAAGTTTTTCTAAGTCCAAGACTTAAACCCAAAATTTTTCTAAGGGTTTCAAAGCCAAATTCAACAAATACGCCTAGACATATCGATACCCTTAAGGCATATCGATACGAATTTTCACTACTGGAATTTAATTTTGCAAATTATTTTGATACGGCTAAGCCCATTTTGATATGGCCTTCATTTGGGCTTGTGTTTTAAGCTATGTGTATCGATACGGTTACACGTGTTTTGATACAACATTCATATGGGTTTAAGATATCGCTTAAGCATACTGATACGGTCACCCCCGTATCAATATGGTTTGTTGAGATCTTCAAAATATTTGCATTTAATTTTTTAACTGTTGCCTTGTCGGTTATTGGAATCAACAACTTTGATTTTTAGTACCGATATGCCCCCTAGGCGTACCAATGCAATTTTCACCTCAGATTCTAGTGAGCAAAACTCGTACCGATACGGCTACATTGTATCGATATGCCCCTTATTGTAAATTATGTCCATTTTGATATGCCTATACGCGTATCGATACGCCATTGCACAACTTCTCTTTCTTCTTTTGACAGGTACCGATATGGCTTTTCGCGTACCAATACGATTGTTCACCAGACAGCATTTATTGCGGGAGAAATGGTCCTTAATGGCTATATTGATGACCTCAACCACCCAAATGGTTAGAATTCAATGAGAGGGTATAAATACAAGTCTCCAAAGCTGCTACAACAACTATTGATCAACTCACAAGCATTCAAGCAAAATCCAACCACTTTGAGCCTTTAGAGTCAAACCCTTGTAAACCCAACTTGTGTATTTTCATTGTAATATTTAGATTAAAAATTGGGGTTGTGAGCATTTGTAATTGGGAAAACAAATTCACCTTTGAGAGGATTTTTCTGTGTTTGCAAATCATTCATTGTAAAAGAGTGAACCTTGATCAAGCTTTGGGTAGAAAGCTTTGATTCATTGTAACGGTTGCCTCCTTAGCCTAGAAAAGGGGAAGAATTCAGTAGTGAATTGTTTGAAATCCTTAGTGGGGAGCTAAGGTAGTGGATGTAAATCTTGTTAGAAGCTTGAACCACTATAAATTCTCGTGTCTTCATTTTTTTCATATTCCCTTTGCTTCCCTTCAATTTTTAATTACCAATTCACCCTCTCTTGGCCATTTGTCATCGATTAATCATCCTAACAATTGGTATCAGAGCCATACTCAACCAAAGGTCTAACCACCATTGAGACGATCCTAGAAGGTGATTCAATCAACCGACACTCAAGTCATGGCATCTACTTCCAGCAACAATATGTATGAGTCTCAATCTATCACTAGACCACCCTTCTTCAACGGAGACAACTATTCGTATTGGAAAAAATAAATGAGTTTATTTATCATATCCAACGATTATCCCCTTTCAGATGTAATCGAAGACGAACCATCTATCCCGATGAAGTAAGAAGGAGAAAGGCAAGTTTCCAAGGCCAAGCATGAAATGACCGATGAAGAAAGAAAGAAATTGCAAGTAAATGACAAGGCATTGAACATGCTCTTTTATGCACTTAGACCAGATGAATAATCGAAGATGTCTTCGTGAACAACTGCAAATGAGGTGTAGGATAAGCTCGAGACCACCTATGAAGGCACCAACAATGTAAAGGAGACCAAGATTGGACTCCTCAACTTAAGTTATGAAAACTTCAAGATGAAGCTCGATGAGAGCGTCACCAAGATGTTCGATCGTTTATCCGTCATCATCAACGATCTCAAAGGCTTTGAAGAAATCATCCCCAAAGACAAGCTTGTTTGAAAACCCATCTACTCACTTCTCGAGTCTTGGGATGGCAAGAGAACCGCCATCATTAAAGATAAAGATCTCAAGATGTTGAAACTCGATGCACTCATGGGGTCTCTTCTCACCCATGAGATAATGAAGAAAGAAAAGGAGGAAGAAAAAAAAGAAAGAAGAGATGAAGATCAAAAAGAAAGAAATAGAGAAGAAAAAGATTGGAATTGCTCTCAAAGCTTTATAAGATGAGAGTGATTCAAGCGAGGAGAAAGATGAGGAGTTGGCCATGTTAGCCAAATGATTCACTCGGTTCATGAAATCTAACTAGGGAAGAAAGTTCAATCGGATAAGGGATTTTAAGAACAAAAGCAAATAAGAAGAAAGGGATCCCCTAGTGTGCTAAGAATGCAAGAAGCTGGGACACGTCATGATCGATTGTCCTTAACTCAAGAAGAAAGACTTCGAGAAGAAAAAGAAGCACAAGGCCCACGTTTCCACTTGGAGCGATGAAGAATCGTCAAGTGATAAGTAGCACGAAGTTGCAAACCTATTTCTCATGGCCTATAAGGAGGATCCTAAGGTAACCTTCAACTCATCTAATAATTTAACTTATGATAAATTATTTGATGACTACAATGAGTTGCAAGAGGTTTAGGACGAATTGGTTTTGAAATACAAAGAATCACATTTGGAAAACAAGAAAATATTTTTTGAATTGAAAAATCAAAATGATTCTTCGATCGGAACTTGAAAAGAATTTTTGTGATTTATAAGACAATCTAAAGTATTTTGAAAAGGAAAATGTTGATTTAAAAAACCTTCTTTCTGAGTTGCGTGATCATTACCACAATGAGGTGAATGATCTCAAAGCTTACTTGAACAAAGTTGGGAAATCTAGTTTTGAAAAAAATACAATCTTCAAAACCCAACTATGTGAAAATGAACTTTGGTAGCTACAAACAAAGAGGCTTCTAAAGGTCCTATAGAGGCAAAAGGATAAGAAGTGTTTGGGTTCCTAAGGACCTGATTGCTTCTAATGATTTTCATGCTATTGCTTCTTGGATTCCCAAGGGAACCAAGATTTTGGGAGCTAATATTCATGGACCCAAAATGATTCAGGTACCAAATATCAAGACCTAATCTTTGCTTGTAGGTGGAGCATTGCTACAAGGCCAAAGCTTCAAGTGCAAATTTGTGGTTCCTTGATAGTGGATGCTCAAGAAATATGACCGGAGACAAGAGTAGATTCTTGGAACTAGATCTAAAGAGATGAGGATTAGTGACATTTGGTGACAACTCCAAAGGTCAAATTGAAGGAATGGGTTCCATTGGTAATCACTCTTCCATACTTATTGAAAATGTCTTATATGTCAATGGTCTTAAATATAACTTGTTAAGCCTAAGACAACTTTGTGATAAAGGTTTCGTAGTGATTTTTTATATATATGGTTGCAAAATCATAAACGCCGAAACCTACAAAATTGTGTTTTTTGGTCATCGCATAGCAAACATATACATGGTGCATTTAAATGACATTCATATTTCAAATACATGTTTTGTTGCTAAAGATGAACATGACTCATGGCTATGGCATAGAAAACTAGGGCATGCAAGCATGAGTGTTTTAGAAAAATTGGTTTTAAAAGATCTAGTAAGAGGTTTGCCAAAAATTAAGTTTTCTCATGATAAAATTTGTGATGCTTATGCAAAAGACAAACATAAAAGAGTTTCTTTCAAACCTTTTAATGATGTTTCTACAAGTAGAGTTTTACAATTGATACACATGGATCTTTTTGGCCCTATTAGGACAACTAGCTTGGGTGGAAAATCATATGCATTTGTTTTAGTAGATGATTACTCTAGATACACTTGGGTTCTATTCTTAAGTACCAAGGATGAGGCTTTAGAAAAATTCATCATATTTTCAAAAATTACTCAAAATGATGTTGGCAAATCGATTTCTCATATTAGAAGTGACCATGGTACCAAATTTCAAATTTTAGGTTTTGAGGATTTTTGTAACTCAAATGGTATAAGCCACAAATTTTTTGCTCCTTGCACTCCTCAACAAAATAGGGTTGCTGAGAAGAAAAATCAAACTTTAGAAAAAATGGCTAGAACTATGCTTTGTGAAAACAATTTGCCAAAGTATTTTTGTGTAGAAGCCAATAATACCGCTTGTTACATTGTCAATCGAGTAATGATTAGGCCAATTTTAAAGAAAACTCCTTATGAGATTCTAAAATCCAAAAATCCTAACATTATCTATTTTCATCTATTTGGATACAATTATTTTGTTTTGAACAATGGAAAAGACAATTTGGGCAAATTTGATGCTAAAAGTGATGAAGCTATTTTCTTAGGCATTCTTTAAACTCTAAAGCCTATTGTGTATTTAATAAAAGAACTTTGGTTGTTGAAGAGTCTATACATGTGATTTTCGATGATAATCTCCTTCCGAGAAAGGATTCTTGTGATGATGATGATGTAGGAATCTTTGAAGCCAATGATGGTGGGCAATCAGCAAAGGTGGATGAAGTTCCAACCAAAGAATAAGAAGCACAAGATCCACCTCTAGAAGCCTTGAGGGACATTAATCTAGAGGAAAAAGAAGTGAGCTAACCAAGGGAGTTCAACTATGTCAAAGGTGGTGAAATTTTTGGTGATCCATCCAAAGGGGTACTAGACTCTCTCTTAAAAATGCTTGTAATGTTGCATTTATTTCATGCTTTGAGCCTAAAAATATCAAAGAAGCATTAAAAGATGATTATTGGATTTTGTCTATGCAAGAGGAATTAAATCAATTTGAGAGAAGTCAAGTATGGACATTAGTTGATAGGCCTAGTAATAAGTCTACCATAGGAACTATATGGGTTTTTAGAAACAAACTAGATGAGAGTGGTAACATAGTGAGAAACAAGGCTAGACTTGTTACTCAAGGTTACACTCAAGAAGAATGACTTAATTTTGATGAAACCTATGCACCCGTAGATAGAATGGAAGCTATTAGGATGCTTCTTGCATTTGCATGTTATCACGAATTCAAGTTTTTTCAAATGGATGTCAAAAGTGCTTTTCTAAATGGTTTTATTAATGAAGAGGTGTATGTAGAACAACCACCCAGTTTTGAAGATTCAAAATACCTAAATCATGTTTTTAAACTTTCAAAAGCTTTATATGGTTTGAAACAAGCTCTTATAGCTTGGTATGAAAGATTATCAAGTTTTTTAATTGAAAAAGGTTTTAACAAAGGAAAGGTGGATATTACACTCATTATTAAAAGAAATGGCAAAGACATTTTAGTAGTTCAAATCTATGTCGATATAATTTTTGGTTCTACTAATGAATTGTTTTGCCAAGATTTTGCTAAGTTAATGCAAGGTGAGTTTGAGATGGGCATGATGGGGGAGCTCTCATTCTTCTTGGGGCTCCAAATCAAACAAATGAAGGATGACATCTTCAACAATAAAACAAAGTATATCAAGGACATGCTCAAGAAGTTTGGCTTGGAGAATGTGAAACCTCAAGCCACACCAATGAGCTCTTCTACAAAGCTTGAAAAATATGAAGGAGGTAAGTGTGTTGATTTAAAGCATTATCACTCTATGATTGGATCTTTACTTTATCTTACCGCAAGTAGACCCGACATTATGTTTAATGTTTTCTTGTGTGCTAGATTTCAAGCTAGTCCTAGAGAATCACACCTTATAGCCGTTAACAGAATCTTTAGATACCTTAGAGATACACCATATTTAGGCCTTTGGTATCCTAGATATTCCTCATTTGATTTGCATGCTTATTCGGATGCGGATTATGGAGGGTGTAAGAAAAAGTACACCCAGTACTTGTCAATTCCTAGGTAGTATGCTTATATCTTGGTTCTCTAAGAAACAAAATAGTCTAGCTCTATCTACCACCGAAGTGGAATACATATCGACCGAAAGTTGTTATGCTCAAGTCCTTTTGATGAAGCAACAACTTTTAGATTATGGAATTGATGTAGGTACCATCCCTCTTAAGTGTGACAACACTAGTGCTATATGTCTTCGCTAAGAATCCCATCCAACATTCTAGAGCCAAGCACATAGAAATAAGGCATCATTTCATTAGAGATCATGTCTTGAAAGACGATGTCATTCTAGAATATGTAAACACCTTAAATCAACTACCAGATATCTTTACCGAACCATTAGATAAAGAGCATTTTTGGTCTCTTAGGAGAGAGTTAGGTTTAACTAGCCTTTCTTGAGCCCTAGAGCCTTTTTGGTCTTAAATTCAATTGAATTTGATTGATTGCGTTGCCTATGTGTTTTTGCTCCTATATGCATCTATGCTTGTTGCTAGGGGAGTATGCATATATCTATTTATGCTCATACATAATGTTCATATATCATTTACATGTATTTTGATTAGAGTAAAATAGAATTTTTGAGCAACTTTCTATCAAAAATGACATTTCTAGCACAAGTGTATCGATACGGTGTTTTGTGTATCGATACAGGTTCTAGAACACGTTTTGGTATGATTTTACCTGTACCATTACGGAGTCACGTATCGAAACGGCTGATAAGCATTTCAGTACTTCATTTCGATATGCCATGTGGCGTATCGGTACGTGCGGTCGCTGGGCAGATTTAAGGGCATTAAAAAGGGGTTTCCAAATTTAAATCAAACTCTATCTTTTTCTCTCAAACCCTAGGTCGATTTCCTATAAAATCCCCTCAAAATCTTCTAATTTTTCACACAAAACTCAAAATCTTTTGAGGGCTTTTGATTTTCTCTTCAAACCCTAAGCTATATCATCAAATTTTTGCATCATCATCCTCTCATTCATCCATAATCCATATTCAAGGTATAAAACCTAACTTTCTTTTCTTTAATTTTCATTCATATTTATATACTGTTTTAACTCAAAATTATATATTTAGAATATACATAAGATTGTTTTCAAAGTTTTTGTAAAAACTTTTTCAAATCTGAAAATTTTTGTTCGAATATAAATATACACCGTATATTTTTCAACACTATTTTTCAAATTTTATTTTACCAAAAATTCTTTTTATCTTTTTATAGGTTTTTAAACTATATTATATAGTTTTTAACAATACCTAGATTATTGGACTAATTATTAGATTGAATGTGTTGATTTATGCATACATTGTTTTTGGTTTGATTTTGAATTCAGATCATGGGTCCTAAGAAACGAGAAATAAGAGATTTGGCCTCTAGTTCCAATCCTCCTAGTCAAAATCCCGAACATATTGGTAATCGACCCAACCTTACCCATATTTACCAAAATTGTTTTAATGAACCTAGATTTCCAAATACTATAGATCAATTTAAGCATTATTAAAATTTTAAAATCCGCCGTGAGCGCACCGTTTCGATCCCTTTTTATCATCCGAAAGATTTCAATTTCAATATTTTGAGTTAATGCAACAATGGAAATTTATGCATTGTTTAGCCTTACCCGGGATTTTATACCGAAACCTTATTTTGATCTTTTACTCTAATGCCATGTGTATTTACAATAAACAAAAAACCGAAGTTGTTGCTATAGAATCCTATCTTATGGGTAAAAGATTTCAAATTGATTCATCCATTTTAGAAAACTTTTTGGGTCTTGAAAATGTGGGGATTGATGATGAGGATTCCTTGGGACATGTCCTTAGTGGCTCCGTAACCGTACTCGATGCCCAAGATCGCATCCTTCACCTCATGATTACTTGGTGGTTTCGCCCATCCGGTGGAAAGTTCTCTACGATTCGTCAAGTCAATGACTTTTGGATCCTATGCTTTCGTGAGGGTAAGCGACTAACCTTGCTCAAATTATGTTTGCAGAGATTGTCTACCTTGTGCAACACCGTCATACAACCCTTGTCTCATCCTTCACCTATGGCACCGCGTTGAGCTACTTGTTTCACAAGATGGGAATTGATTGTTCTCATGATATTGCCGAGCCTCTCACCGATCCGATGATGAATGTTCTCTCCATCGCGCCAAGTTCACATACTTTAATGAAGAATGGATTCGCCTTGCCGATCTACCTTAAGGCGTTCAACCCGATCCATCGGTAGCTCCTCAACCGGCTCCAGTTCCTCAAGATCCGGTAGTCCCACCGTCTCTTCATTCTCTCATAGCCTACCTCAACGAGCAATTCTCATCCTTGCACACAACCATGAATTCCGGGTTTGCCGCGATTGACACTCGCTTTACATCCTTGGAGGATAAAGTGACGGCCATTGAGAATTGCCAAAACTCAATGGACATCTCACTTATCGCTTTTCATGGAGAGTGGCGTCAATCTATTGGAACCCACGCCAATGATGAAGATGAAGACGAAGACGATGGAGACAAATCTTAGACATTTGGCATATCATAGCATATCATCTTATGGTTAGTTTATGCACCTATGTTTTTTTATGTTTTTGGACTCCTATGCTTTGATATTATTTCTTTTGGTTTATGTTTTAGGAATTAAGTTGGATTTGATTATTATGCTTTGAATTGTTATTCGAATTTTAATGCATATGTTGTTTGCTTTAATTGCTTCGAGTTATCTTTTTGCTTTTTTTTAATTATTTAATTGATTTTGATCTAACAAAAAGGGGAGAAGAAATTGAGCTAAAATTTTTCAAATTTTTTCAAAAGTTTAGAGTAAGGGGGAGTATTTTTCAAACTTTTCAACGTTACTTAAAAATTTTACTTTGGTTTTGTTATATCAAAAAGGGGGAGAATGTAAAACCTATATTCGATTTTGATATAACAAATTGTTTAAGGACCAAATTGTAAAAGAAAATAAATTTTTAAGTACTCAAAAGTCTTACAAAATGACAAGGAAAAGTTTTTATAAGTCCAAGACTTAAACCCAAAATTTTTCTAAGTGTTTCAAAGCCAAATTCAACAAATACGCCATAGTAGAAAGCTTTGATCCATTGTAACGATTGCCTCTTTAGCCTAGAAAAGGGGAAGAATTCAGTAGTGAATTGTTTGAAATCCTTAGTGGGGAGTTAAGGTAGTGGATGTAGAGCTTGTTAGTAGCTTGAACCACTATAAATTCTCGTGTCTTCAATTTTTTCATATTCCAATTGCTTCCCTTCAATTTTTAATTACCAATTCACCCCCTTCTTGGCCATTTTTCATCGATTGATCATCCTAACAAGTTACCAATCAAGTATAAATATGACACTTTCTGAGGCATTATATGGAAGAAAATGCCAAACCCCATTGTTCGAGTTAGAGGATCAAAAAATCATTGGACCAGATCTTGTTCAAGAAGTGGAGGACAAGGTAAAGATAATTCAAGATAATCTCATGAGTGCTTCTAACAGACAAAAGTCGTATTCAGATCTTAAAAGAAAAGATATTGAGTTTGAAGTTGGACACAAAGTATTTTTAAAGGTTTCACCTTGAAAAAAAATAATATTACGATTTGGACGTAAAGGAAAACTTTGTCCAAGATTCATTGGTCCTTATGAAATTTTGAAAAGGGTTGGTCCAGTGCCATATCAACTAGCATTACCACCGGAAATGAGTAAGATTCATGATATGTTTCATGTGTCTATGCTTCGAAAATATTGATAAGATCTTTCGCATGTCATTACACTGGAAGAAATTGAAATTCAATCGGATTTGACATATGATAAAGAACCTATAAGAATCTTAGCTCGAGGAGAAAAGTAATTAAGGAACAAAAAGATTCCTCTAGTTAAAATTCTATGGAGAAACCACAAAGTGGAAGAAGCTACTTGTGAAACGGAGGAAGCAATAAAAGAGCAGTATCCATATCTTTTTGAACCAAGTACATAAAGAAAATTCGAGGATGAATTTTCTTAAAGGGGAGAATTGTAATACCTCGAAACTTTGGCTAGCAAGCAAAATGAATAAAATGAAAGTTTGGTGACTAAATTATAAATTTAGGAAAAGTTTAGGGATTAAATTGTAATTTTTGAAAATTATGTATTTTAGCCCCTTAAATGAATATTTTACCCCCAAGAATGACTTTTTGGTGTTACTCGAATTTTTGGTATAGAAATTGTGTTAAAAGCTATAAAGAGTTAAATTCGAGAAAAATTTTGATAATCAGATCGAATCGAATAAGTGAAATATTTTGTAAGGCAAGATTAATAATATCTTTTGTATGCCTTAATTTGGAAGGATTTAACATGGACCATTGGATTAAAGTAGATTTTCCATGTTAAATATGGCAAGATTGTAATTTTTGGAAAATTACACGGGTAAAGTTGGTAATCACTAACTTATTGGTTTATTTTTTACCATTGGATGAATATTTTGACATGTGGCAAGATGGGAAGCATTGGATTATAAGGGTAAAATGGTCATATGGCTATTAAGAAGATTTTTTATTAAATATGATTAAAAAGCCATATGGCATGAAAATAAAGAAAAAAATGTAGAAAATCTTCTCATCTTTCTCTCCATTGTTGTGAGCTTCCAAGGATAGGTAAGAAAGTTTTCTTTTCAATTTTTAAGCTTATTTGGTTGATTTTTGGGGTTAAGGCGGAATTCTCTTTCATTTGGTATAAGTTTTGCATGGTTTTCATGCTTCTAAGTTCATATTGGTGTTTATTATGGATAAAGGACATGTTGGAATTTCATGTTTTAAGATTTATTTGAGTTGAAAATGAGGTTGTGATGTTTTTTCTATGCTTAAAGTGATGAAAATTCCATGGAATAGGTTAGGGACCATTCGGTTAATTGAAGAAAATTAGGGGGAAATATTGTAAAAATTATTTTATAAATGGAAATAGTTAGAATGATGTTTTTTATGCTTGATTATGTAATTGAAGGTTAATTTAGAGTGTTGGAATGGTTAAAGGGTGATAAAGATTAGAATTATGAAATCTGCCCAGAATTTTAGTTTTTGGTAGTAAGTTTGAAAATTCACAAAAAAATTCCACAAATCGAATTAGAAGGTGAATCTTATATGTATGAACTGGAAATTGAGTCTAGTTTCTTTTAAAAAAAATAGTGGTTGATTTCGAGTTCTATACTAAAAGATATGAATTTTTAAGTGATGAAAAGGTCAGGAAATAGAGTAGCAGTCTGCTCCAAAATTTAGCATTGGAATTCGCCTTTGAAAATTCGTCATAAATCGTACGAGTTGAATTTGGGCTATTAATTTATATGGTTGAAAATCTTATCGAATCTAGTTCTTTCAGATAAAACAGAATCGAATTTTGAGTTGTAGATTATTTTATAGAAATATTTCTTTGAAGGTAGCGTAGGCTGACAGATTATAAAATGAGTCTCTTATTGTTATTATTAATTGTGCATGTAAGGGATGAATGCAAAGCAGTCCAATAAACACGAGAAAATCGAAAATTCAGTAGATAAAGCAAAGGACCAAACTTGAAGTTCTCTTAAATTATTCAATTTAGTTTGGGATAAGAAGCGTCAAGGTGAGTGCAATGCATACATAACATGATACATGGATGTTTTATACATCATTAGGAAGACTTGCGATGAATCTACCTTGTTTATTTTGGCATGATATTTATGTCATTAATCATATATTTGACATGTTCTAAATATGTCAAAAGTTGAATATAAATACATGGATCACTCGTTATATATGATGTTATATTATGAATGTTAATTCGAGTATGAACTGCCCAATGTTAATTATGTTGATATACATTGCCATGGATGAAATAAATATGGAATATATGCCCAAGTATATTATTGAGGGACATGGTATAGTTGGCATGCCATAGAGTCCAGCAGCACGCTGCATATTCGTTTTAGCACTATAGTGTATATAAAGGAAACTTAGTGCATATGGTGGGCACGACCTTATGTGTATTATGGTGGGCACGGCCTTATGCGTATTAGCACTTTGGTGAATATTTGACTCGTGTACCCAGGGTCCTCATAGGCTTATATTTGGGCTATGATTTATTGTTTAATAAATGATAAACATGTAAAAAAAATTTATGAACTTTTGGAACAAATGGCAAGTATATTGGTAAGAAATTTACATCCGGTTTATATTATGTTAATATATGGTTAACATAATGGTAATATATATCTAGTGATCATGATGCATTGAGTATTGTTATAGCTTTATATATAAGTATGTTGTATTGCACTGGATATTATTATTGCCTCACTAAGTGTATACTTAGCGTGTGATGGTTTTCACGCGTAGGTGAAAAGCAGGAATCGGAATAAGGAGTTTTTGGCATCCTATTTAGCAAGGAGTACATATACGGTATCAGTAATGACATCTTTAATGTATTTTGATTTTACTAGTTGACATGTATATGATAATAGTAGTTGGTTTTAAACTAGTTTAGACATAATTTGTAATAACTTATAAACTAGTTTATGCTGATAATGAATGGTGAGTAGCTTTATTAAAATTGAAAATGGTTAAAGGAATAACTAGTGTAAAAACGGGTAACTATTAGGAATTGAATAATAGAGTAATCGATTAGATTTTTAATTTAGGCAATTTTTAGGCAGTTATAATACTTATAGGCTATAGTTATGATCTGCTAAGTTGCTGCCTGAAATCGGAATCAATTGGTAGATTAAAAATTAGAAAAATAATATTACACGATAAATTAATAAATGGTTTATTTTGATTTTTAAATAAATGATTATTATGGATTGTTAGCAATTCTCTATGTGACACTCTAATTGGTATTGGATATTAAATACTGGTAAGGGTGTTACAACTTTGACATTGCATAGTTTTTGGTCACTCGACCGTTAAATCACAAACGGTGTGATGGCACGGCAAATAGTCTAATGACACATCAAAACAACATCATTTTGAATCATTATAAAAAACACTAAAACGATGTGTAAATATGGTCAAACGTGCATCCAATTCCCCTTCCCACCCAGGTTCGATTCTCCTCTCCCTCAAACTATTAAAATTATTTATAATTAAAAATAAGAACAAATTATTAAATTAGTTCTAATTACAAATAAAACCAAATTAAAAGAATGTTTAAATAATGAGTGTTAAATTTATTGGATATTTTTCAATTATGACTAAATTGATTGAATGTGTAAATATGGATAAGTAAATGTGCTATTATTCAAAAAAAAATTGTAACTTTCATATTACCCACTTAATAGCAGTTAATGACTTGGTGATTATTCTATAGCAAAAACTAAAGTTTAATACCTACGCAACATTTGAAAGTTCAGTGACCACTTTTATATTTTTTAGGTAGTTTTGTGACTATTTGTGCGTTTTACCCAAAAAAAAAAAAAAAAAAACCTTAACTGTGGCTCGCCATATCGTAGCTTACCCAAAAAAGAAAGCAAAATAGGTCTCTCATTGTCTTCGACGAGTAGAGCTCCCTATCCCTCCATCGGCTTATCCTTCATCTTCGGGTCACTATTTCCGCTAATTGAGTTGGGGTTTCTTCTGCTCTCAACGTTTCATTTCCATGCTTTGTGACTCTCTTCACCACACTCTGCCCTTCTCTTAAGGTTTGCTTACCATTCTGTTGTCTTTGTCCTTCGGGTTTCATTGCTTATTTGTGGTATTTTCCCCGTTTTGGAATTGACTTACGATCTCGGTTCATTGGGTTTTCCTGGAACCTGGTGTTCTTCATTAGTGCGTGGATCTCGGGTTTGTTCGGGAATTTGGCATAGCATTTTCTTAATCTAATCGGGGATATCGTTGGTTTGATAAATTTAGTCTAGTTTTATGTTGAGACTGATTACTTAATGCTAAATTAAAAGAATTGATCATCAAATTTTAACAATTAAAACCTTTTTCTGAAGTTTATAGAATCTGTATATCAAGTATTATACAAAAGATGGAGCCTTTAAAAGAAGTCATAAAATGAATTGAAAAAGAGCTGAAGGCATGAAAGGTCTTGTTAAGTAATGGTTATTTCTTCTTAGATGACATAGGTAGCAAAACTAAATAATAGATGTAAGGATTGAACATTAAACATGAGAACAATATTAGTGAAGGAAGATGATATTGTTTTGACATTGACACTTTTTTACAAATCAAAACTTTGTAAAAGTATTAATGTATAACGTGTTTGAGGAAAACCCAAATGAAATTGTTGTGCTTTACTAAATGGATTATAAATTTTTTTCGAATATAGGAAAATGAAATGTCAGAAATAGAACACATCTTCCTTTAGTCCTTCAAACATACCAAGGGACAAATGTGGATAATGTTGGAGAGTGTACGCATTTGTTTGTTCTAAGACCATTGTTCATTTAAGAGTAGAACATTAAAACTGTGTATAAATTGTTGAACCCTGTAGAGATCTTCCCAACATGTCTGAGCTGGATTCCACTTTACCATTATAGGAATGACACAAATCATATTTGTATGTATGAAGCAGCTAAGCTTTAGTTTGATTCATTCTAAAATCATATTTGCATATATTCTAGTCATACAACGAGGGGAAAGTGTTGGATGGATGAGCAGAGTTAAGGGGTGATTGTTAAAATGACATCTGGTATTGTTTGGTTTGGCTATTAAGCGACTGAAGGAAGAATGCATTAGTGCATACAGGATTCTGTGGACACCAGATTGAGTTTTTCTATTGTTGGTTAAACATGAGATGTTAATTGTTACTGATGTTTGAAGTAATTCTTTTTGGAATGACCAACTAAAGAAGGAACGTAGTATTTTAGGATTCTTGAATGGGAGGAAGAAGAGTGAAGTGAAACAACGAAAGAAATTTGTCTTTATAATTTTTGGATACTTATAGACGTGCAACGTATTGGATGCCTGCATTCATGTGTCACAACTCACAGTTGTTAAATTTGATATTTCTTTCCCTTGCAACATAGATATAGTGACATGAACCATATTGTCTATGTAATCACATTAATAGGATGTGCTTTAGTGTGTGTGCACCCTCAAAGATGCTTCGCTCCAGTGTGAAACCAACAACCTCAGTTTATCCAATCTGTTAAAATAATACTCAGCTGAATTCTCTTTGATTTGTGATCTTCTGAAAATTCAAAGTTATTTGTTCCCTACTCTATTTATTTATTAGATAATAAAGAAGAGGCTCCCATTTGGTGGGGAATATCCACTCCTCAGCTTTGTGAGTCAAGTAGATTCTGACGCTTCATTTCAGATTCTGGCCTTTCTTGCCATGAAGGCAGGCTGTTTTTGTTTACCCTTTGATCCATTTTCCTCTAATGTCCCCTCTCGTGTATCATTGTTGCTTTCATGGGTTAAGGATACAGAATCACCTTAAAACATAAATATGTAATAAGATTTAATTACATATGTGGGCGGGGGAATTTATTATGAGGTTGTTGCTTTTTTTGAGGGGAAAGTCTATAAAAAAAACCCGCCTAAAATGCAGCAAAC
Organism: Hibiscus mutabilis; assembly: GCA_019671005.1. Classification (NCBI taxonomy): domain Eukaryota; kingdom Viridiplantae; phylum Streptophyta; class Magnoliopsida; order Malvales; family Malvaceae; genus Hibiscus; species Hibiscus mutabilis. The sequence goes on along the minus strand of CM033736.1, from coordinate 23,158,536 downwards.
ATAAATTCTTATAAAACATGGTAAGTAACGGAAATTCTTACTAATTGGGTAAGAATTTGTGTAGATTTGTGTAGAGTTTGCCTTAGGTAAGAATTTGTGTAGCTACACAAATTCTTATATTATGATCTAAATTCATACCATTTTGGTAAGAATTTGTGTAGATTGTAAGAATTTGTGTAGTTACACAAATTATTACCAACTGAGTAAGAATTTGTATAGCATCGCCTCATTTTAGCCACACCGTAAGGGTGCATCACCCTAGAACTACCCTTTTTTGAGCCAAGTGCAACAAGTTTTACATTGGAGGAGTTGTGGTGAAAATTTATATTTAGGAGGAATAACTGATTAACCAGCAAGATACTTGTATTGAAACTTAAACTGCGTACTTTGTCTGGGATGATATATATCATTGGATTTTTCCTATAATCCTATTTTCAGGAGAAATCTAACTTTTATGTTCTTATGTTTCTTGTGATATTTGTGTCTTTCTTTTCTAGTGGCCTTTATTGTTACTGTGAGTCACATGATAAATCCTCTTTAAGGTCAGTTTTAAACGATTTTCGTCATATCCCCAAGAAATTGTTATTGTTCTTGTCCCAGGAGTTAAGTTTCCAAAGACTGATCATGTCATTTAGGTCAATCACCAATGTATGCTTCACGTTGTTACTCCTAACGTTTAAGATGTTAATGGTAGTTTCTCTGTATTCTGAGGTGGTTTTTATAATTTAACGCTTTACCTTCTATTATTACAACCAGGTTTAGTTTTTCATTTTACTAGAATGTTGTAGCCACTAATCAATCCACATATAATAGAAGAAAAAGGGTAGTTATTGGAAGACTGGGTAATTAGAGAAATCAAGTTAATATTATTGATAAAGTAGCTTTTGAGAAATGATAACTTATCTTCAGTAATGATGCATGTATATGACTCCACCTCGTGAGAAACATTGTTTATTTCTGTTCTAACGATGCTTCGTGTTATTTTCTTAACAACTACAATCTAAATTTCGGCGTCTATCATTTTCTAAATTGCACGTGGAAAATGATCTTCCTGTTCTATATTTGAATTAATCTGATAAATGGTGCTGAATTAATATTTTGTTGCTAGATGTATTATTTAGTTAGATTCATTCAATAGAAGTTAGAGAATATAAAAAGGGGGGAAAAGAAAGAATAAAAGGCGGAACTTCATATGTTTCTTGTCAGTTATTGCTGATTGAGGAGTCTACCTTGCACATCACACGATTTTGTTTTAGTTATTCTTTACGTTGGGTATAGTATGAAGCTCAAGTTTGAAATATGCTCTTCCTTCTGGAAGTGGAACACGTATCGGGATCTCTCCCTATGCAATTTGGTTGCAGTTTGGGGTAGTTTCTGTTTCAAATTCTCATTCTAATCTGGTTGTATCAGGGTATTTTTTTACTCCATTACATATTCATGGTCTTCATTCCTGTGACTGACTTGCCTTTTTTTAAATAAAAAAAAGAGGTTAAGCATCCATACCTAAGGTGTTGCTATTTATGTGTGACCTAGTCTGAGTGGATTCTCGGAGAGATGGATTCTAGAAAAATCCGATCAGCATATGAGGGACGTTCCATCCAGGCTCCAAGTGCGATACGACGTGGTTCACTTGTTGGCTCAGGTCCTCCTGCTGTTCGTGGGGCTTTGGAGCCACTTCCTCGACCTGAGCTTTTAGAGAACAATATTGCTTCTCAGGCTGCAGAAATTGAGCAACTTGCTGGAGACAATCACAAATTGACCGCTAGTCATGTCGCCTGAGGACCTTGTGGCTGCTCGGCATGAAGCACAGAAACTCAAGGAACACATCAGAAGTATTCAGAATGAGAGCGACATTCAGATCAGGGTTCTGCAGGAAAAGATTGCAAAAATGGAAGCAAATATTTGGGTTGGTGAGAGTGTGAAAAAGGAGTTGCAACAGGCACTCATTGAAGCACAAAATTTAGTCAAAACCAGACAAGAGTTAATCACCCAAATTCAACAGGCCTCTCAGGAGTTGATGAAAACCCGTGCTGATGTTAAGTGTCTTCCAGAGTTGCAGGTCGAACTTGAAGGTTTGAGGAAAGAGCACCAGAGATTACGGTGAGTGAAACAAGTCATTTTTTTGCATGGTGTCTGAAATCCTTCAGTAAGTTTTCATCATTGATATTTTTTTGTTGCAGTATTCTCTGTTGTGGTCAACTGTGTTATCATTAATATAATGGTGTTCATCATGAAACAATAGCACAGCACTTGGCACTGTATTTTGTCATTCAAATTCCTGAAAGAACCCATTTCTTGTAAATATGATTTTTTTCTCTCTCTGTTGTTCAACTGTTAATAAATTGCCTGGTTAAATATGCTGTTTGTTATCTTTTGTAATGTTTACCATAATTTTTTTTCTATGAGCTCAGAATCACAAGTCATGCAAATGTTCAAGTGAGCCAAGATAAATATGATGCTTACCTCAAGATATCTCTGTTTAATTTTATAGTTGCAAAGAAGTCGACTCTGATTATATTCGGATCTCTTTTACACGTAGTGTTACATTTCAGAATGAAAAAGGGTCAAACATAGAGCAGGTGGAGAAGAATCTAATCGGGATGGCGAAAGAAGTTGAAAAGTTATGCGCTGAAGTCTCGAGTGCTGAGAAGAGAGTGCCTGGTAACTTTCCTTTCCTGTATGGTTGGCACTCTGGTTGCTTCCTTCATTTTTCTCTGCTAACACTTGCACCGATGTTGTGTTGCGTAGCGCCAACGGCAACAGTACCCTACGCTGGTGGTTACATGAATCCCGATCCTTTTCAAGGTGGCACAGCCTATTTCGATGGCTACGGTCAGCCTATAATGCAGATGCGACCGGCGTAGCGGAGGGCATAATCCCATATGGTAGTATTACTAATGTTCAAGCTGCAACTGGTGGTCAAGCTGCCCCTGGTGTGGTTTGGGGAGCACCCTATGATCCATCACTTGTTCAGAGGTAAACACAGACAAGCTGTTTGAAAGCTGTCGTGTGTGATGTCCATAATCATTCTTGCGTTATCTATTCAAAAAAAAAAAAGAGACTAGAATATGTATGTCCGTTACTCTCCGTAAAATTGAATTCGATTTTTAAATATGATGTATAATGAGTCAATTTTTAAATAGAAAAAATTTAAATATTAAATTATTTGACAAATGGATGTTGACTAGAAAGATTAAAATATGAAAAAGATAAAATAATTAAAAAATATTTTGTAAAAAACTTAAAATAATATATGAACATGAAATTTATTTAGAATGCATTATTATTTAGGTAAAGTACACCAATGGTCACCGAACTTTTAGGGAGCGTTTATTTTGGTCATCGAATTTTTAAAATTTTTATTGGGATTATTCAAATTTTATTTCGCTTTCATTTTAGTTTCTTCCGTTACCTTTCGTTAAAAAGTATGATGTGGCCCGTTAATTTTTATTTTTCTTATTAAAACAATATTATTTACCCATTTATTGTTAATTAAAATATTTGAAAATATTTTCCCCAATTTTTTTTAAACCTAAAAAACTAGCAATATGAATGGCATTTTTAGGGGGATTTGGGGTTGGTTGTACTGTTGTTTTATTGAACTGTTTTTTAAAAGAGAACATTCGGTGTTAATTGAAGTTATTTGCAGTTCTTGCTTGATTTATTTGCTAAGAAGCCTACGCTTCTCATGTTAGAATTTTGAAGTGCGATTCTCCTAAATGATTCATATCTACTCATCTGATCCTCTGTGTGATAAAATGGCTCTAAAAAGATTTAACAGCTTTAGACAAATGCCCCCATTTAGAGAAAGGCAATAAAAGTATAAAGAAATAGATCTTCAATTTTGAAATCCTTATACTTGGTAATTTAAAATACTAGAAAACATGTCTAATCACCTTATACATAAAATATTTGAAAAAAACAGAACAGAAATACGAGAAAAAAAAAAGGTGGAACTCAATGCATCTTGGCCAATTTAGTACGGTCAGCACCATAAGGAAACTTGCTAAGCTCAACATTCACATTTTCCTCCTCTTCATCATCATCATATTCTTTGTTCTTGTTGGCGACACGAGCATTAACACTAGCGGACTGCAACTTAGGAGTTGAACTTGATGACGGATGATTGTGATTTTTTAAGTAAGATGGGACCGAGGTCATCGTAATCATCATCTACAAGAATATTCTATCCACCATCGATTTAGTTCTGGGCTTCATTTGGAGTTTGGCTGTTTAATTCATCCTCACCAACCAAGCAATTAGGCGACGATTCTTCAAATGGATCCTTTATTTTTTTTCCTTCTATCTGACAAATTATGCAAAGGTAATGCACATAAATTACATGGTAGAAAGAGAAAGGCTGCTGGATGGTTGAAAGAAATCACTTCACTAACTAGTTAGGGGTTTAGGGGTTTGGATGGCAAATAAATCAAGCAAGCACTGCAAATAACTTCAATTAACACCAAGTGTTCTCTTTTAAACAGTAGATCAACGAAAATAACAGAACATCCAACCTCAAATCCCCCTGAAAACGCCATTCATATTGCTAGATTTTTAGAGTTTTAAACAAAAAAATTGGGAAAAATGTTTTCAAATATTTTATTTAACAATAAATGGGTAAATAATATTGTTTTAATAAGAAAAATAAAAATTAACGGGTCACGTCACGGAAGGTGACGGGAGAGATAGAAATGAAAGCGAAATAAAAGTTGGGTGACCTCGATAAAAGTTTTAAAAGCTTGGTAACCAAAATAAACGTGTTTTATAAGTTCGGTGACTATTAGTGTACTTTACCCTTATTATTTTAAAGAATTATATTAATTTACAATACTTTAAACGTGAAATAAATGTGTAAGATAAGATCGTATTTTTTTTTAAATTGAATCACCATGACAAATTATATTATGATTATAAATTGTATCACCAACTAGTGTTGGCCGCAACATTGCACTGTCAAGGAGAGATGTATGTTCAAACTTTGGAGACGATATTATTGAAAAATAGAACCTCAAAAAAAACTTTAATACATAGGCCGTGTAAATTTTAGTTTACATGTGCATTTTAGTTTTAGGGGATGAGGTTTTAGTTTAGGGATTTAGGTTGTAAGATTTAAAATTTAAGGTTAGTGTTCAGAATTTAAGGTATAAGATTTAAGGGTTAGGGTTTAATTTTTTAGGTAAGAGTTAAGAATTTAAGATTTGAGTTCTAGAAGTATCAAAATTTTACTATAAATTTATAATTCTCCATATATATAATTCTAAAGTATAAGAAAATTATAATATAAAATTATGTTATTTTAAATACACACAAAAAATAACTAAAATATTATATAAAAAAATAACATTCTAGCATGCTTCTAAAAAGCATGTGGAGATACCATAGAAATCTCTGGGATGATCCTTCTAGCCACATCTGTAGAGATGTTGAGGAATCAATAATCCATATTCTCCAAGACTAAAGAAATCAAGAGTCTATGAAATTCGATCCTCTTCAGACAACAATCTTCTGTTTTTTTCGAGCTTCCCCCTGCATAATGGTTAGTGCAAAATCTACATGTTAATCATCTAGTCACCGGTACTTCTGTTTCTTGGAGAATTGCCCTTTACTCTTATATATAGGGTTGTAAACGAACTGAACGTTTAGCGAACCGTTCGGTGTGAAGTTCGTTTATTTATTAGACGAACGAATATGAACAAAATTTTTTGTTCATTTAATTAAATGAACGAAGATGAACAAATGGCTTGTTCATGCATTTATGTTCGTGAACATCGATAATCCATTCGTTTATGTTCGTTTAACTTTATTCACATATGTTCATTTATATTTATTATTTTTTATAACCGAGTATTATATTCAAAAAATTTAAAAACATATATTAAAAATATGGAATAAAAAAAATGCTCAATGTACAAAATTTCAATTTTTTTAAAAAATTAAACAATATTTAATGTTCGTTTGTGAGCAATTTATGTGGCTACTCATAAGGCCGGTGTACCTAACCTTACAAGTTTGGATGGACGACCTTTTGTTGATTTTCAATTGTATCGAGGCATTGTGGGTGGCCTCCAATATGTTTGCTTGACTACACCCAACATTACTTATTGTGTTAATAAGTTAAGGGCCGTTCGGTAATGTTTTTTCAACGGTATTAGACTATTAAACAAAAAAATAAAATCGAACAGTTATTTTTAACGAGAGTAGTTTCTAAATCTTTTCTTTACATGATTTATATCTCAAACAGCCGTTTCACAAAAACTGAAATTTTCATTTTCTTCCTCAAAAATAAACGTTGGCATCTAAATCAAGATTTAAAAAGCTCTGCTGAATGAACCCTAAGTTAATATATATGAGGTTACTTGGAGATAAACAACAAGAGGCAGAAAACCGTGAGGTTGCTGGCTGACATGCTGATGTGGCACAACAAACGTAAAATACTTGCATTTTTTTGTTACCTGGTTAAAAAAATTCTATATTTTTCAACTTTAACCATTTTTCCTTCATTATTTTCTATTTACTGCAGCAGTAAACATGATTGCCGTTTTAAAAAAGAAACTGTAGACATTGTTGAGATTCAACTTATTGTCTGCTACTGTTGTAGTTTTTTTTTACAATCCATGTTCATTTTACAATTTATTTTCGGAATTGTTCTTATTAACAACGTTGTCTCTAAAATTCAAATATGGATTGTAAAAAACGTAAAATATTTATGTTTGGACATATATAAATATAGTTTGCTCCAGGATGGACCGAGAGGGTTGGAGGGAGCGATCGCCCCCTCTGAAAATTTGTATATGATGTAAAAAAATTTAAATTTTTTTATATATTTTTTATTGAAAATCTATTTTCGCCCATAGGTTCTCCCAACATAAAATTCTATCGTCCGTCCCTGGTCTGCTCTAGTCATGTTAAAATAAAATAGACAAATTATCTTATAGTTGATGCTATATACATATATGTAGTATCTAATTTCCCACATTTTTTGCAGAAACAAAATATGAAAAATGAAAATCTGTATAAAATTCCAGAATCTTCCAACACTAGCACCAATCTGATGACAAAAACAACTGTCCAGTCACTAGATACGTACAATACAGGAGACAGGAGTGAAAAATTGAATGCCAAGTTTAACTTCATAAACCCGAACAGACCCTGTACTCCTTGTATCATGTAAGATAAAACCCTAACCATCTTTCTAAACCATTTCGAAGAAAACTACAGGCTTCAAGCTTCTGCAGTGGGATTTACCATGGCAGGTAACTTGGTGCCGTGACTCCAAAGCGCTTTCAAGTCTCCTCTTATTAAAGCTAATACAACTATAACTCCTGACAACAACAAAAGACAAACAAACCATGAGGGAGAAAGGGAAAGAAACAAAATGACTTGAAAACTAGAATGGATATAGCATCCTTTCAGACATGCAGCATGCTAGATGGAAGAAGTCGTCAGTCAAGGTGGAATCGTGAACTTCTGTTACCTAGCGTACAAGGAACAAGATAGAGGAGTGCAGGCTGACCGTTCCCATTCATCAGATATAACCCTAGGTATGTGAAGAAGAGGCCTGCAATATATGAGAATCGAAACAAATAAGAACTGATATATAGCTTTGTTATTTTGCTGTTATCAAACTCTTCTCTTTAGTAGCTTTTCAACCAACTAAATACAGGAATAAGCCAAAATCAAGGTTAAATTGGTCCGAAGACTTGCATTAGCACTGGATCATAAAGATTTGCCATGATTTGAATCAAGAACATAAATGCTAGGAAAAAGCATCACCGAAAACATTTGCAGGTAAAATCAGATGGGGCCAGAAATTGCAAAGACAAGCCAAAAATTAGCCAAACTCGGTTTAAACTTAAGAGGAAGACCTATGAAACTACTATATACGAACTATGTAGCAGAAAAGTACACATTCAGACTCACCAAACTTAAGAGTAGAGAAAGAAAATGAATAGCTTAACAAACTATGGGCGCATGCACACTCACCAAATCCATAGCCAATCATCAGCCACAGAAAATACCCTTTGGCTAGACTCTTCTTGACTTCCCTATCATATCTGAGACAACCAAAAAGAGAAGAAAAAAAATCATAAATCCATATATAACAACAATGCTAAAATCCCTTCAAAACCAAGGGCATAAGAAAGGAAATAGACCAATCTGCAATTTAACACCAAAACTGGTTCCAAGTACTGGTTTGGTCCAATCTATACTCCAATTCACCCAAGCAGGGGTGAAGCCATAAGCTAGGTTACTGGTTAAGAAGGAGGCCGAATATATATGTAAGTTGACGTGGAGTGTTAGAGTTTTTATTTAATGTGAAATTAGAGTTTATTCCTAATCAATAGTTTAGATTTACCAAAAGTCTTATTTAAATTAGGAATAAGTATTATTTAAATTAAAGATAAAAGTATAGTTTTAGTTATATTAAAACTCTATATCAGCCTATTTAAAGTCTTCTTCTGTATACATTTGATAATTAAGAATAATAAGAAAATACAGAGAAACACATTGTTCACTCTAGAAAATATCCTGTTCATCTTCTTCAAACAACAAATCCCTAATCACCGGTCACACACAAACCACCATCATTCATTGCATCTCCGGCCACCATATCCCCTTTCTTACATGGTATCATGAGCCAACAACGGTCTTGATGCCGTCACCGCTGCTACCATCTCTAATCTGAAACAGATCGACAATCTGATTTTTCAGATGCACATCGTTTTTCTTTTCCGCTGTTTTCATCAGGCCACACTCGTTCATTGGCTTCTACTTCGTTGAAATCTTACATCTCTGGTGAAATTTCTACTCGTTTAATTTTGTTGTTTTGTTCTCTATTTAATGGTTCTATCTTAGCCAATCAAAAAGATAGATGAAAAGGTTATAGTTTACCCTTAAAAACTATTCGGTTCTATCTTAGCCATCCATCCTAAAAGATAGAAGAAGATGTTATAGTTTAACATTAAAAACTAGATAACATTTTTTAAGGGATTCTACATCAAAGATCCAAGCTGGAACTCTAGTCTGTGTAACTACCAGCTTGAGGGGAGTGTAGATTCCTATGATCACTTCCTACATCGTTCGCATCAGACCTTTCAGTCAGGAACTGCATGCTAGAGCATCATGTGAAGCAGACATTTTAGTCAGGAACTGCATGCTGGAACATCCTGTGGAGCAGTCTTGATATTCCAACTGATGCATCAACCATCTCAAGCGTACCATAAGTTGAATGACATCAACAATTGCTGCACAAGAACATGGTTTTGTACTCACTCTTCAAATCAAAGACTACCGAGAACGGTGAGCATTTTTCTCTAAGAAACAGAAGAAGAAATATGAGTAGGGCATCACATCCAAGATCCAAGCTGGTGCTCTACGTTTGCTCACAAGCTTGAGGGAGAGTGTAAGTTATCCGATAAGTGTTAGAGCTTGAGGGAGAGTGTAAGTTATCCGAGAAGTGTTAGAGCTTGAAGGGGAGTGTAAGTTGACGATGAGTGTTAGAGTTTTTATTTAATGTGTAATTAGAGTTTATTCCTAATCAGTAGTTTATATTTACTATAAGTCTTATTTAAATTAGGAATAAGTATTATTTAAATTAAAGATAAAAGTATAGCTTTTGTTATATTAAAACTTTATATCAGCCTATTTAAAGGCTTACCCTATATACATTTGATAATTAAGAATAATAAGAAAATACAGAGAAACACAATGTTCTCTCTGAAAAATATATTGTTCATCTTCTTCAAACATCAAATCCCTAACCACCGATCACACACAAACCACCATCATTCATTGCATCTCTGGCCATATGGTCCCTTTCTCACAATATATGTCTGTGTACACAAAGGTTAAAGTAAATTATTACAAGACTAATGAAATATAAAAATAAACATAAAAAAACAATTTGTTATTATTAAAAATAGAACATGCTTCTAGCAACCATTTCTTTGCTATCCAGATTTGGATTGACCCCGCAACATTTAACTTAGTGTGAAAATATTTAAATATTAAATTATAACCAACATGTGAGAAAGGGGCCATGGTGGCCGAAGATGCAATGAATAATGGTGGTTTGTGTGTGATCGGTGGTTATGGATTTGTTGTTTGAAGAAGATGAACATGATATTTTCCAGAGAGAACATTGTGTTTTTCTGTATTTTTATTTTCTTATTATTCTTCTTAATCAAATGTGTATGGGATAAGCCTTTAAATAGGCTGATACAGAGTTTCAATATAACTAAAATTATACTTTTATCTATAATTTAAATAAGACTTCTAAAAAATCTAAACTACTGACTTGGAAATAAACTCTAATTACACATTAAATTAAACTCTAACACGTCTCGTCAACTTATACTCCCCCTCAAGCTCTAACACTTCTTGGATAACTTACACAATATAAAAAATTCTTTTAATCAAATAAAAAACTTAATATTTAAATATCAATATTAACATTGAATATGTAAAATTTCAAATGAAATAAGGATTTTATGCTAAAAAACATTATAGTGAAACTAAAATAATTATAACTACCAAACTCCAGTACTGGCCTAGTGGTTAGTAGTTCACTTTCCCCTTCCCATGCCCTAGGTTTAATATCCAAAGCAATAAAAAATAATTTAAACTACCATAAAATTATTTCATATTACAAAGAAAGTTAATATTACATGCATTAATAAAAGTAAAATGTAAATGTTGTATTAGATATAATTAAGCTAAAAAAAAGAATGAGGTTTCAATTATAAAGTGTTACTATGTTTATCATATCTATGAAAAATGCAAAGTTTCCTTCCTTAAGAAATGGTCACTCAACACTAGAGATCTTGTAATATTTCCTTCCCTAAGAGTTAAATTGTCCCCAATTTTGTCAGAAATTACTTCTACCCTTGCACAAACTCAGCATGCAGAAGAATAGACTTTATGTCGTACCAGTGAACTGCAAAATATTCAAGCAGCCTATCGACTCAACGGTCGCAATTATCTTAGATTGCTCCAATTGGTGTCGACTTCTCTAAAAGGTAAAGGTAAATTTTTATCGGGATTCGTCTAAACGCTACTTTACCTTCTTTTTCCGTTTAATGATAGATTAGCTGAGCTAAAAAGAAAAGAATATCATTAAAATATATTTTTACTTACCAATCAAAGATGACCCCAAGATTAATAATTGTCTCAAGAAGTCCAATATCATATATTATTGGACCTTTTGAATAACATTCACGAACACATTTGCGTAGATGTGAAGCAAATATTGGGCATTCTAGAAAAGAAGTAGAAAAGCATTTCGAAATTGATTTACCAAAATTTTAACCTATTTAACCCACTGGATTTATTTTATTTTTCTTAAATGAAAATGGATGTTGAACCTCCAGCACCCCATAGATACATACCAGAATTGTTAAATGTATATGGGGAGAATTCACTTTGGCTTTGAAGTGACTCCTCCCTAGATACGCACATCATGATATTTTTTTAATTGGATCAATTTAAAAAAAAAACTTAAAGTTTGGGATTTACCAATAGGTAATGTTGCTCCAATACCCACCCAACTAAAGTGCTACTGTAGTATCAAAAAAATACAGTTGTCGTTATTTGACAACAAAATGTATTTTGGAATTTATTAACATTTCTCCCAAAAAAATTTACTATTAATAATCTTACGGGTACTAAAACCATTAAAAGAACACCCAATAACTTGTCAGATACCCTAGAAAGCATTTGAAATACAAGAAAGAAATACTATTTACAAAGGAGTTGCAAATGGATCCACATGTTCACCAATCATTGAAGGTTCTAAAACCGCTAAGCCCATGTCACAAGCAATAATACTAAGAATTACTACCGGAAAATATATAAAAGATCATTGGGCCATATAGGTTCCCTTTCAAAAATATGACACATACCTTTAGCTAATTTAGCTCTTAATACATGATCGTTCAAATCAGGTTTTTTTGTTATTAGGATAGGTGAATTTTTATAGATTCACCCCAAAGGAACTAAACATGATCATTTTTCATCATCCAACTCAATCAAAAGTTAATCTACAACGCCCCAAAATTTCCGTCAAAGACTAGATTGAAAAGTTGTATAAATTGCTGGGACCAAGTAAGAATAAGTGAAAGTAGGAGCCCTTGTGTCAAAGCGCAAATTGTAGAAGATAGAGTTTTCAAGTCACAATTTACCCCCAAAGTTCTCATTATTTTAAAATAATGATTAATATGGGTCATTGGATTTTAAAGAAAAATTTTCTACTCAATCCTAGCCATTTATTTCCTTAGACTTTTAACATGAAATAGGAGGGAAAAAGATGGTGAGCCCATCTTCTCTTCATCTTCTTCTCAACATGAAAGTGCAAGAAGAATATGGTAAGCCCATCTTCTTGATATTTTCTTTCATTTTCCAATGGGTTTTTAAAGAGAAAATGGCATGCTGAAGACTTCTCTACAAAACCCTAAAAATTCAAGAGTGCAGAAGATGATTTTGAATTAGGACTTTGCATGGAGTTGAAATACTCTCTGTTCTACATTTATTATGCAGAGAATAAGTCTATTTATAGACTTCACACAAGGAGTTTTACATTGAGTAGTTAACTATAAAAGTAGGACTCTAAGACTCTAGGACTCTTACCTATTTTAGTTACAGAGTTAGAGTACAAATTAACTACTTCGTTAGAATAGGATTAGGATTAGTTCTTTCATACTAACTGAACTAACTTATACTAATCTACACTCCCCCTCAAACTGATGTATATATGTTGTATATACCTGTAGAAAATAGGGTTAGAGAAGTTTTCTACTCTTGTTATATCGATTTACAGAAAAATAAAGTCTACTTATAGACTTTTACAAGGAGTTTTACATTGAGTAAAATTCTCTCGGCTAAGACTCTTATCCCTTATATGGATAGAGTTAGACTCTAACTAAACTACTTAGTTAGGATAGACTTACAACTCTTCTAAACTACTTAGTTAGAATTGACTTACAACTCTTATTATTTACATATTAACCTACAATACCCACTTTGGATGAAAATTCATCAAAAACCACTCTTGAAAGTGCTTTAGTAAAAATGTCAGCTAGCTGATTCCTGGTGGGAATATAGTGAAGCTTGACTGTCACATTATTCACCTTCTCATAGATGAAGTGCTTGTCAATTTCAATGTGTTTAGTCTTGTCGTGTTGTATAGGATTCTTAGCAATACTTATTGCTGACTGGCTGTCACTATAGATCTCAAAATCTGAACTTCCATCTAATTTCAGTTCAGTAAGGAGTTTTTTAATCCAAATTCCTTCACAAATCCCAAGAGCCATTGCTCTAAACTCTTGCTTCAACACTGCTCCTGGAAACCACAGCCTGTTTCTTACTTCTCCAAGTAACCAAATTCCCCCATACAAATGTAGAATAACCACTAACCGATCTTCTATCTGTTAGCTCTCCACCCCAGCTTGAATCTGTGTAGACTTTGACAGTTCTGTCCTGGCTTTTTTTGAAAATTAGTCCAGCTCCTGGGGTAAATTTTAGGTACCTCATGATCCTATTAACAGCCTCCATGTGCTCTTCACGTTGATCACTCGTGTTGGCTGACTAAGCTCACTGAGTATGCAATGTCGGGACTGGTGAGTGAAAGATAAATTAGTTTTCCCACCAGCCTTTGGTAGAATTCTTTGTTCACTGGATTCCCTAATTCTGTTTTACAGAATTTTAAACCTGGATCCATTTGAGTTTCTGCTGGTCGACATCCAAGCATCCCAGTTTTTGCGAGTAAATCTAGGATGTATTTCCTTTGATTTATCACTAACCCCTTACTGGATCTTGCAACTTCCATTCCCAAGAAATACCTCAGGCTTCCCAAGTCTTTTGTTTCAAATTCTCTGGCCAAGACAGTCTTCAACTTCTCTATTTCTCCTATGTCATCACCAGTTATAATCATATCATCAACATAGACAATTAATAGAGTAATCTTACCATTATGTGCAACTTTCCAAAATAGAGTATGGTCTGCTTGGCTCTGACTGAAATTATTTTTAACCATGGCCTTAGCAAATCTGTCAAACCATGTCCTAAGAGACTGTTTTAAACCATACAGTGATTTGTTTAATTTGCACACTATCCGTCTTGTTGCTTTGTCTCCCAATCCTGGTGGAAACTGCATGTACACCTCTTCTTCAGATTTCCATTTAGAAATGCATTTTTGATGTCCAATTAATGCAATTTCCAGTCCATGTTAACAGCAACTGAAAGTAGCACCCTAATAGAGTTTAGTTTAGCCACTGGTGCAAAAGTTTCTTGATAGTCCACTCCATAGGATTATTAATAACCCTTAGCTACTTACCTAGCCTTGTATCTTTCTACACTACCATACAAGTGATACTTGTCAGCAAACACCCATTTGCACCCAACAGCCTTCTTTCCTTCTGGTAGATCAGTAAGGTTCCAGGTATTGTTCTTTTGCAATGCCTTGAGTTCCTCTTCAACAGCAATCCTTCATTCAGGAATTCCAAGAGCTTCTTCCACTGTCTTTGGAATCTTCACACTGTCAACACTAGCTGTAAAAGCCTTAAAACCTGATTGTAATTTCCCATAAGCCACAAATTTGTTAATAGGATGAGCAGTACATTTCCTTATCCCCTTCTAGCAATAGGAAAATCGTCAAGATTGACAGTGGCAAAATCATTAGGAATAACATTACCTCATTTCTCCTCAGCAGCAGGATTCAATGCTAGCTCTTGGTAAGTGTTAGGCTGACTAACTGCTTCAGTTAATGTTATGTTTGTTCTTGAATAAACCATGAGTTGTTTGTCAGCAAGTTGTGGCGACTCAGAATTTTGGGAGGTATTTTGTACGGTTCTGAGTGTAAGGGGAGGTGTTGTACAAGGGCTGGAGATTTTGGACTAGGGAGAAGGTTCAATTGTTGCACTGTTAGGTGCAAGGTTCTCAGTTTCATCACTTTTTTTAAGGAAATAGAGGGCTGTGGATTGGCAGCAAACTCATCAAGGATGGGCAAAGAAAGAATAGGCTGTGCAGGCTACTGTAGGTGCTGAAATTCCTTGTGTTTCTCCCCCTGAATTTCAGTCCCTGCAAAATAGGGTAGTTTTTCGAAGAAGGTGACATCAAATGAAACATAAGTCTTTTTAGTAGTGGGAGAGTAACATTTGTAACCCTTCTGACTCGATGAATATCCTATAAACAAAAGGTTACCTCTATGGTTACTATGCACATAAACAAAAGCTGTGCATCCAAAGACTTTAAGAGGAACAGCCGAGGATAGAGGCTTAAAGTGAGGAAAATGATGTAAAAAAGTCTTAGTAGGTATTTTGAAACCTAGGGTCTTGCTAGGCATCCTGTTTATAAGGTATGTGGCAGTAAGAAGAGCTTCCCCCTATAGATATTTAGGCGCACTAGCTAAAAAAAGAAGGGACCTAGTAACTTCCAAAAGATGTCTATTTTTTCTCTCAGCCACCCCATTTTGTTGGGGGTGTATTTACACAAGAAGTAAGGTGTAAGATCCCTTTTTTCCTGAAAATAATTGCCCAGTGACCTACTAAGATACTCACCCCCATTGTCACTCCTCACTATTTTAATGTTTGCATCAAACTGTGTTTTGACCATTTGATAGAAATTCTTAAAGATGTGATCAATTTCAGATTTGTCCCTTATTAAAAATGTCCAAGTAGTCCTAGAGTAGTCATCAATAAATGACACAAACCATCTAGACCCCGAGATGTTTTTAACCTTAGAAGAGCCCCAAATGTCACTGTGTATAGTATAAAATGGTCAGGTAGGTTTAAATGAAGAAGGAACATAATTGTTTCTTGTATGTTTTTCCATTTGACAGATGTCACAAGTAAAAGAAGGATTTTTATTATTAAATAAAGCAGGAAATAATTTCGCAAGATAGAAAAAATTTGGATGTCCTAATCGAAAATGCCACAACATAATTTCATCTGAAAGTAAACTAGTAGATAACACTGAGGTCTGAAAACAAGTAGAGATATTTGGGTTTTTAGAAGGTAATCCAGCAAGGATATATAAGTCATTACTCAGCCTAGCACTACCAATCACTATCTTCGAGTCATGTGCCTGCAAAACACAACTAGCCCCAAAATTAACTTCACATTTAAGGTTGTTGATCAATCTGCTAACAGACAACAAATTACATGCAAGTGTAGGAACATATAGGACATTAGACAACAATATTTCATTGGTTAATTTAATGGAACCACCTCATTTTACTGTCGAGAGAGAACTATATGCTATCTTGATCGAGGAGGGAGATTTGTGATTACAATACGTATGTAATAGTATAAAATTCCCTGTCATATGATTAGTAGCACCAGAATCCATTATCCAATTTAAGGAATTTACTGCTGCCAAGTAAGAAACACTACCGTCAGTGGTTGTAAAGACACTACTAGTGTTTTTAGAGGATAGATTACTGAAAATTTGTAGTTCCTCAATCTGTTGTCTACTGAAGCTGCTGGAGGAATTATCTTTATTGAGACCACCAGAGGATTTTCCAACAAATACCAAATGAGCTTCCTTCTGAAATCTGGAACGGGAGGACTTCCACTCTGCTGGTTTTCCATTTAATTTGTAGGAGGTTATCGGAGAGATAGATGTATATGAGATCTGAAAATCAGATACAGCTGGACTAATCCGGGAGCTATTTTCTGAGGAAGAAGGTTCTGGATTACCCATGGTGATTTATGAAAAAGAGGTTCGATCGAAAAAAAGAAAGAATTTTTTATTGAATCAACCTAACCTGAAACCATGTTAATTACAGAATTGAAATACTCTCTATTCTACATTTATCATACAGAGAATAAGTCTATTTATAGACTTCATACAAGGAGTTTTACATTGGGTAGTTAACTATAAATGTAGGACTCTAAGACTCTTATCTATTTTAGTTACAGAGTTAGAGTACAAATTAACTACTTCGTTAGAATAGGATTAGGATTAGTTCTTCTATACTAACCGAACTAACTTATACTAATCTACATTTTTATTATTTAATGAAAATGCTTTGAAACTCAACTTATAAAAATTACAAATAATTATTAAATTTATCCAAATAATAAAATTCTAGTTGAAAAACTCTTTATTCAAAGAGTTTTATTTTCTTATTTATCCTTGTAACCAAAGAATATAGGTTAAAATTTATAAAATGAAAGGGTTCATGCAGTGAGAGGGACAAGAATCCCTTGGGAGGTAATTTTGCAAAAATACAAAGAGCGGGTGGCACAAACCTATCAAAAACTATGCCCAACAATAGGGCCCATACCTCCCCCTCCATTCAGTGTATTAAGGTGACCATTGAAACAATTATTGTAGTCATCGGTTCCCCTTCTCCTCCTCGTCTCCTTTTGGATTCTTCTTTCTAGTTTTCCTTTTCCCCAAGCTTTTTCTCTTATGATTGCAGGCCACACAACTGATTCCTCTCCTTTTGAGTTCTTTCGATTTACCTTTCCCTCAAACTTCTCCTATGTAATCCCCTCAACCCGGCCTAGTCGCAAGACCGAACCGAACGAGCTATATTAGGTTTGCCGAAGCAAACCGTAAAGAATTAACTCGAACTATGACTATTTTTTTTTCTTTTATCTTATCTAGATGTAATATTATAACCTATGGTGCGTGATTAGGCAACGGGTGAAAACTCAACTAAATCAGGCGTCGGATCAACATCCAATTACACACAATAGCAATTTAGCGCCCAAATTGCAATTCTAAAAAATTAGAGTGACTTATACCATTTTGAGTTTACCAATCTCTAATTAAGTCTATTTAAAACGTACATGTAAAATTTCGCCTCAAACCAAGCTCATTTGCATCATCAATTAAGCATTGCTAATTTTTAGGGATCAAAATATAAATCTACAAAACTATAAGGACTTACTTAAAATTTGATTTACCAATCCTCAATTAGTCAGGTTCCATGCATACATGTTAAAAATCAGCTTAATACGATCATCCAAACTCATCCAATTGCATACTTAACAACCAAGGACCAAAACACAACTTTAAAAACTATTTTTCAACATAACGGATGAGTCCCCGCGAAAGGTATCGAAACCATTCAAGGTGGTTTCGAAACCTGCACTCCAGTAGCCAAAATTGGCTTGCTGGTTTCGAAACCTAGGGCTTGGTTTCAAAACCTGCCTGAAGCAAAATGCCCCATGGTTTCGAAACTTGCTGGCTGGTTTCGAAACTTGCTGGCTGGTTTCGAAACTTGCTGGCTGGTTTCGAAACCTGCCCATAGGTTTACAAAATCTGCACATTCGAAACACTTTGAAACCTCCCTAAACATATCCAGATTAACCTCAAACATCATTTAACACCCAAGCATCATACCACAACAGTCATACAAACGTCATATCAACCAACGACCACTACAATATAAGAGCATAAGCATTACGACAACAAAGGTAGTCCTATAGGCATGGTTTCTACCCAATATGCTTATATTTCCCCAAAGCCCCAAATCAAAGCATAAACCATCATGCCGAAACAATTACCATACGTATGAGGCCTTTTACAACTCCAAAACATCAACATAAACTTGCACAAATAGAGAGTTTAATAAAGCACACTCCCAAACAACAATGAACCCATTTCCTTTATTACTACTAATCTAGTTCGAAAGCATCCATTTATTAACCGAAGTCCTTAGATTCCTTTAACTTGCTCGCGGCCTCCAAAAAGAGCGTAAGCATAAATGCTTAGTGAGGAGTGCTCAAAAACAACACACCATCAATGCATTTAAAGCCATTTTCCAAGACCACATTGAAATTCCGTTTCAATAATCTCTTTAAACCATTCTTTAAAACATTATGTCTTGAAAAACTTGCACTTAACATTTTCAAAAACTAGCATATTAAATCATATGCAACATGTATCATGGATCAACAACAAATTCACATTTGCTAACCCTCAATTTAAGCCTTCCTATGCATAACAACCCATATGCAAAGCTTAAAGGGTAAACATGTATAAACCAACATTATACATCAACATCCATCAACATGATACATTACCAATTATATTGGCTTTCAAGTGATTATAAATCAAGTTTCACTTTCACAAAATAGCTCATCGGATACACGGATTCAACAAGTGTTCTCCCAACACTTCATTCTCACTGGCAACACAAGGTTCACACACATGAGTTTTCGGTACACCCGTGGTGGAGTATTCAGTACACCGTATAAACCCCTCAACACCACTCATCAATAGATGTATAATCCACTAACGGGAGTTTTCAGTACCCATAAACCACTCAATTGTTAGGGTACTTGGATGAAGTATTCGATACGCCATATAAACCCCTCCGCATCCAAGGCGACTTTTTATAGTGCACTATCAATATTATGGCCAGCCAACTATATCTGATAACATTTTAAGCCACATCACTTGCCAATATAATTCACAATTAACCATGTACTTCACTGTTTTCATATGCATCAATACAAAACCTTTTTCTCAAAGCAACAAACCATGCTTTAAACACAAGTATAAATCACATACTTACATGGATCACTTACCACGTGCATCCATCATCATTTCATGATTAAAAGCAGTATCTCACATACTTTAAAACATGCTTAAACAGTAGGTACCATGTAATTCAAAACAAGTGCATAAAATTATTTTGTAAAAGCACGATCGAGAGAGAAAATCACTTTATACTTCCGAGTTTAAACCAGCGTTTCAAGCTAAGTTTAAACTCCCATAAACCACCTTAAATTCATTTCACAGCTGAAATCCACGTTCTCACTCACCGACTAGCGAAACCTCAATTTGCCGACGCGAAATCAAGCGTCCGAAGCCTCCAAAGCTTCACCGATAGCTATAGAATCAATTCATGATTAAAAACAGTATCTCACATACTTTAAAACATGGTTAAACAGTAGGTACCATGTAATTCAAAACAAGTGCATAAAATCATTTTGTAAAAGCACAACCGAGAGAGAAAATCACTTTATACTTCCGAGTTTAAACCAGCGTTTCAAGCTAAGTTTAAACTCCCATAAACCACCTTTAATTCATTTCAAAGCTGAAATCCACGTTCTCACTCATCGACTCGCGAAACCTCAATTTGCCGACGCGAAATCAAGCGTCCGAGGCCTCCAAAAAGCTTCACCGATAGCTATAGAATCAACCTCCCTTGTTTTAACCACATAATAACAGAAGATTAATGCATCATAATGCATTCAAAATCCCAGCAAAACAATTCTTCAACATTGCCTTGCTAAAAGCCATCAATCGCCATCCACAATCTACAATCTAAACCATTTATCATCATCAATTAACATCTAAAATCAATCTATTATCAACCTTATACCTTCAGCCATCATTATAACCACCACAACTCCTCAAAAACCCATATCTACCAACCTAAACAATTAGAGATTCATATAGTTTCGGGATTCCAATGTTAAACCCACTATCTCAACATTAATAAACATTCAAATCATGATTAAAACCAATCAATAACCCAGCAAAATAGATCTAATTCAAAAATCACAAGATTTCATCAATTAAACCTTGATTAAGCAAAGTTCCATAATTAATCAATTAAATCTCATTAGAAAATATATATAAAGAGTCAAGAACTTAGAAATTTTAATAAAGAACCTTAAATTAGATGAGAAAAACGTTGCTCACCTCTAATGAATGCTTTTCCCCTTAATCAGATTGATTTACATGTAAAAACAAGATTAAAACAATAAGGTTTTGATAGGAAACCAACAAGAAATCATTTGATAATAAAAGATTAAAGAAACAAAAGTTTACCTTAAGATTTTGAAGAAGCAAAAAGTGTTTGGCTTGTGAGAATTTGAGAGAAAATCTTTTGGAGAGAAAGTAGTTACTTAAGTTTTGTTTAAGCAATTAATTATAAAATTCTCTCTAAACTATTTATATTTTCCAAAAAACTTTTTAAAATAACCAATTAAGGGATAAAAGTCTGATATTAGACTTTAGGTAAATAGCTCCTTAAAGATTCAAAGTTTTGACTCTTTACAAAACAGTTTTAAAACTTTGCATTTTGGTCACTAGCCCAAAATGTTATATTTCCTAATTTCATTTTCCAAAATTGATTTCACCAAAATTATTTATATATTTAAATGATTTTAACCATTTTTTTCATATTTTTAACTTAAAAAATATTTATTCCCGAATTCGACTCGAATCTCTAACCCGGTCTATCGGACCGTCTAACTAGCCTATAAACCGCTAGGCTTAAAACCGGGGCGTTACATCCTATGACTGCAGGCCACACACCTCTTCCTCTTCTTCAATAGATTCCTCTCATTTTCGGTTTTTCTTTCTGGTTTTCCTTTTCAGTTTTCCCCAAATTTAGATAAAGCGCAGAAAGGCAATGCCTCATTACATCATTCGCCTCACGCGCCTTTTGAGCGCTTCATTAAAATCTCCTCACCTGGACTCAATTAGGCATTTTGGACTCGATGCCTTACGCCTAAAGCATGCCTTTTTATACATAGGTGTAGACATGGAGTTCAAAATTTTCAAGTTGTGCTCTAGGAGTTTGAGTTTTGGAGGGAGTTTTAGCTTTGGAAGGAGTTGGTTTTGGGGGAAGGTTAAATAATTTTCGATGAAGTGTTTGTTGTTTTAGGTAAACCAACTGATTGGAGACCAAATAAGGCACGAAAACAACCAAGAAAATATGGCTAAAGGCATCACTGAGAACAATAACAACAATATCTTCAGCATAGAACTACTTGAAGCAATTCAAAAATTGACTTCTATTTCTCTCACCAACATATCATTTGATTTACACGGTATCAAGATACCTTACCTCGAAACCTAATCAAAGATGACTCAAAATTTCTCATCAAAAATTAGTTCAGGATCTGAACAAATTCCCTCCCAAACCACCATTGTTGATTCTTCACCCATCCCAATAGCCTGTCACAAATTAAATGGACACAGCTACTTTTTCTCGTCACAATCCTTATTGTTATACATCAAGGGCAGAAGCAAAGATGAGTACCTATCAACAACAATGCACATACCAAAACCCTCGAATCGCATACCAACAATGGAGAAGTGAAATCAATACGATCGTGTTCTAGTTAATAAATTCCATACAGCCATAAGTAGGAGAGAACTTCATTCTCTATACAACAACGAGAGAGATATGGGAAACAGTAAAGGAGATGTATTCCAACTCAAATAGCACAACAAAAATCTTTAACATTGAACACAAAATCAATGGTCTGAGATAAGAGGACGTGAATACCACTAAATATTACAATACAATGATCAGGTACTGGCAGCAACTTGATTAACTGGACACCAATGATTGGAAGTGTACATATGAGGAAACATTATTCAAAAGAATTACCTCCCCGGTAAGAGTTTTCCAGTTTCTTTTTTGCCTCAATAAAGAATTGGATGAGGTAAGAGGAAAAATATTAAGCAACAAACTCTTACCATCTATCAAGGAAGAATATTTTCAAAAGTTCATAGAGAGAACAGAAGAAGGTTGGTGCTAATAGAACCAATTGGTCACACAATAGCATATGGATTTGCCTTGTACACCCTACATCATCTTAAGATGTCAAGGAGAGGAAAGAAAAAACATCTTGGATCTACTCACTGAAACAAAAATGCTTGGGTGGAAGCCAACTGAGATACCTATGAACTCCAACATAAAGTCAAATAAAGATGAAATGGAAAACCAGTGGACAAAAGTAGTACCGGACACTAGTTGGTAAGCTAATATACCAATTTATACTGATGCAAGTTGGGCAGGTGAACTTACAGAAAATAGTGGCTATTGTTCCTATGTGTAGGGCAACCTAGTAACATAGAGAAGTAAAAAACACGTTTCAAGAAGCAATGTAAAAGCTGAATTTTGAGCACTTGCACTTGAAATTTGTGAAGGCATGTGGATTCAGAGAGTACTAAAAGAGTTGAAGGTTGACTTTAATGAAGGATTCAAGGTACAAAGTGACAACCTTTCTTCCATCATCATTGCAAAGAATCTTGTCCATCATGATGGAACCAAGTATGTGGAAATTGATAGGCACTTCATCTCAGAAAAGGTTAGCAGTTGTGTAGTCAAGCTAAACTACATACCTACTCAGATGCAACTAGTTGATGCACTCACCAATGCTCTTCCAAAAGCCAACTTTGATGAACTTATATCGAAGCTGGGAATATCGAATATATACTCACCAACTTGAGGGGGTGTAGATTATGCACGCATAGGATAATTAGAGTTTTTAATGCCTCTTTAATTTGTACTCTATAACCTATCCAAGTAGAAATTAGATTAGTCTTTATAATGAGACCATTTCTAACAAGGACACTAGTAGTATACTTACCATAGGTAACTATTATTGTATTTTTTTCATATTTAATATAGGTTTAACTTTGTTGTACTAAATAGATCAATTATTCAGAGAAATAAAACTTCTATTTCTCTCACAAACATATCATTTGAGTGATCTCAACTTGGATCATAGCAACGTACAACATCCTGCCATTTTGCACATCCTAACACTTAGGTTCATCCTGGCGATAACCTCATCTTGTTTATTTCGCTACTGATCTTGACACTTATGTGCACCTTGGGCATTTATGTTATCCTATCCTAGCTAGTCTATTCACCATTGAGTTCAAAGTTCAATGTGTGGTTATTTTCCACGCATGGGTATTGATCGTGAGGCATGTAATCAGATCAATAGATTGCCTCACCAAACCAGAGTCTTCACAACCCAAATGTATCCCTTTGACATGTTCAAAAAAAATGTATCCCTTTGAGCCTTTTTGATGTTGTAGTCAGTAGTGACATGTACAAGTTTCTTTTGACCAAGTCTAAGATGATGATATTGATTCTTTTGAGTTTAGCTAAACCTAACTTAAATACTATACATTCTTGATTTGTAATTATATTCATACTATTTGTAATTAGGGGTGTAAACGAGCTGAGTCGAGCTTGAGAGTGCCGATCTTGACTCAGCTCGTTAAGAACTCGAGCCGAGTTCGAGCTCGAGTCAAGTCCAATCGATTCGAGCATTGACCGAGCTTTGACTGAGTTGGACTGAGTAGCTCACGATCTGTCTCGTTTCATTTACAGCCTCATTCATAATATTAATAATAATAATCTATTATTATTGATCAAATTGCATGATTCCATTATAGATAGAATCATACAAAAAAAATATTTCTATGTGTCTCATTAAAACCCCTAATCTTAGTCGTAAGAAAAGAGTACAAATGAAAATATACATAAAGTTAAACTAAAATTCAAACTCGCATAACATAACAACAAGAACCACTAAACCTACATTTTAGTTCACTTTAATTTTAAAAATTAAAAAAATAGTATATTATATATTCGAGTAGCTCGCGAGCTTTTCGAGTCAGGTATCAAGTAGCTCGACTCGGCTCGTTAAGAACTCGAGCCGAGTTTGAGCTCGAGTAAAGTGTTGCCCAAGTTGAGCTCGAGTAGCTCGTGATCTCATTTACAGTCATTGGTGTATGATATGGCATGTTATTGTGATGATTGAATGATATATGTAGATTGTAAACGTTCATGCTATAAGTCCTTGTAGTTAGAGTTTTAATTCTTATTAGTCTTGTACTTTGTAACCTTTCTAAGTAGAAATCATGTTAGGTTTTTATCTAGAGTAGGTCACTATTTGTGATGTAAAGAGCCTATTTTAATAGGCCTAACCCAAAAAATTCACCACCGCACTTGAGTGCATGATTATTTGTAAGTTATCCAAGAAGTGTTAGAGCTTGAGAGGGAGTGTAAGTGGACAAGAAGTGTTAGAGTTTAATTTAATGTGTAATTAAAGTTTATTTCTAAGTCAGTAGTTTAGATTTACTAGAAGTCTTATTTAAATTAGGGATAAATATTATTTAAATTATAAATAAAAGTATAATTTTAGTTATACTGAAACTCTGAATCAGCCTATTTAAATGCTTATCTCATACACATTTGATTAAAAAGAATCAGAGAAAATACATAGAAACACATTGTTCTCTGTTAAAAATATTATTTTTGTTCTATCGTTAAACTGTAGCTTTTCATATTTTATTGTTCATTGTTCACCGGCGTTCATCTTCTCCGGCAACCATGGCCCCTTTTTCAAATGGTATCAGAGCCAACAATGGTCATGATGTCGTCACCACTGCTGCCATCTCTGATCTGAATCAAATTGGCGATCTGATTTTTTAAAATGCATATCATTTTTTCCCGTTGTTGTCATTAGGCCATGCTCGTTCCTTGGCTTCTCTCTCGTTGAAATCTTACATCTATGGTGAAATTTCTACTCGTTTAATTTTGCTATTTTATTCTCTATTTAATGGTTCTATCTTAGCCAATCAAAAAGATATATGAAAAGGTTATAGTTTAGCCTTAAAAACTATTTAGTTCTATCTTAGCCATCCATTATAAAAGATAGGGAAAGGTTATAGTTTAGCCTTATAAACTATCTGGTTCTACCTCAGTCATCAATTATAAAAGATAGGAGAAGAGGTTCTAGTTTAGCCTTAAAAACTATATAATATTTTTTATGGGATTCTACATCAAAGATCCAAGCTGGAATTCTAGTTTGTGCAACTAACAGCTTGAGGGGAGTGTAGATTCCTGTGATCATTGTTGAATGGAAGCAGCTACTTAGTCCGTGAATGACAGAAAAAGCTGGAAGACATCTCAGAAGATGTAAAAACCTAAAAAAGATCATCACTGACAGAGGAAAGCTGGAAGACATCTAAGGATGGTGCAAAAACTAATAACAACAGTAAATTTGGTAGACATCTCAAGAAGGATGCAGAAACTAGCAACATCGTTTGCAAATTTTCAACAATGGCCTTTCAAAGAATAACATGAGTATGTCCTAGCTGTTCACTCAACGGGTCTCAAAAAATGGGAGATTTTTTCCTTAAAAAACAGCAAAGAAATATGAGTAGGGCATCACATCCAAGATCCAAGCTGATACTCTACTACACTTGCTCACCAGCTTGAGGGGGAGTGTAAGTTATCCAAGAAGTGTTAGAGCATGAGAGGGAGTGTAAGTTGACAAGAAGTGTTAGAGCTTAATTTAATGTGTAATTAGAGTTTATTTCTAAATCAGTAGTTTAGATTTACTAGAAGTCTTATTTAAATTAGGGATAAATATTATTTAAATTATAGATAAAAATATAATTTTAGTTATACTAAAATTCTGTATCAGCCTATTTAAAGGCTTATCTCATACACATTTGATTAAAAAGAATAAGAGAAAATACAGAGAAACACATTGTTCTCTGTTGAAAATATTATTTTTGTTCTATCGTTAAACTGTAGCTTTTCATATTTTATTGTTCATTGTTCATCTTCTCCGGCCACCATGGCCCCTTTCTCACATTAGTTAACAATTCAATAGACACCTAGTTCAATTTCGAATCGGATATGCAACATGGCAACCTAAAGGCTTGAAGATATAAATCCTTCTCCAATTCCTGGGATTTTGTCGAGAAAAATTCTTACAATTTCTACCTTTTCATCATTGCTTGTGTTAAACCATTTTCCGCACCCACATACAAAACGTTTCAATACTAAAAATGGTCTAGTCAATATACCATGTGTTAACATTAAGAATTTTTTTATTCATGGCATAGTCCTTTGTCAAACTCTAGGAAGCAACAATGTAATTAACTCCATAGTTTAAGAGGTCGAAAATTTACAAGTTCAAATGGACACAAGATTTCACCTATTCTGATCACCCTAACTTAACTAGTCTTAAGAATAAAAGGAAAAATAACGACCAAGAAACTAGAATATACGGTAGAAAAGAGAGTTTGAATACTCTTCTTGTTATATTTCGATACAAGAGAAGAAGTCTATTTATAGACTTTTACAGAGGAGTTTTACACAGAGTAGTCAACCTATTAGGATTGAACTTTTATCCTTTACAATGATAGAGTTAGATTATAACTAAACTACATAGTTATGATAGAGTTAGATTATAACTAAACTACATAGTTATGATAGAGTTAGATACACGTATTAACTCACACTCCCCTCAAACCAAGCGTGTATATGTTGTGTACACCCAGTTTGGATGAAAACTCATCAAAATTTGCCCTAGGAAGTGCTTTGGTGAAGATATTAGCAAGTTGATTCTTGGTTGGAATATAATGAAGCTTTATTACTCCATTATTGACCTTCTCATAGATAAAGTGCCTATCTATTTCAATATGTTTAGTCCGTCATGCTGCACTCGATTCTTGGCAATGCTCATTGCCGATTGACTATCACCAGTAAACCTCAAATTCTAATTTTCCATCCAACTCTAACTCAAAGGGAGTTTTTTAATCCACATTCCTCACATATTCCAAGAGCCATAGCTCAATTCCGCTCGCACCGCTTCTAGATACAACACCGCTTTTTTACTTCTCCAAGTGACCAGATTTCCCCACACAAACGCATAAGCCAGCCACTCACAGCACCTTCTATCTCATTAGTTCTCCTACCCCTTACTGCGTCTGTGTAGACTTTTATAGTTCTGTCTGATGTTTTCTCAAAATAAGTCCGCACTCGTGTAAACTTCTTCAAGTACCTCAGATCCTATCGACCGCCTCCATGTGCTCTTCTCGAGGACTACTCATGTGTTGACTCACTATACTCACCGAGTATGCAATGTCGTCCGTGAGTGAGAGGTAGATTAGTTTTCCCACCAGCCTTTGGTAGGACTCTTTATTCACCGGATTCCCATTCCATCTTTACTTGAATTTCAAACTGGTTCCATTGGAGATTCTCACTGTCTACACCCGAGCATTCCAGTTTACGTAAGTAGATCTAGAATGTATTTCCTTTGGTTGATAACTAACCCTTCTTTTGATCTTGCAACTTCCATTCCCAAGAAGTACCTAAGGCTTCCTAAGTCCTTAGTTTCAACTCCTTTGCTAGAACAGTTTTTCAGCTTCTCTATCTCTTCTATGTCATCACCAAGAATAATGATATCATCAACATAGACAATTAGGAGAGTTATCTTACCATCCGTGTAGCTTTTCTAAATAATGTATGGTCCGCTTGACTTTGCTTGAAATCATTCTCAACCATAGCTCTAGCAAACCTGTCAAACCATGCTCTAGGGGATTGCTTCAAGCCGCATAATGATCTATTCAGTTTACACACTGCCTTTGTTGTGGTCTTCTTCTAAACCAGTGGAACCTGCATGTACACTTCCTCCTCAAGTCTACCATTTAGAAATGCGTTTTGATGTCCAACCGATGCAGCCTTCAATCCTTGTTAATCGCCATCAAAGCAATATCCTCGATGGTGTTTAACTTTGCTACAGTGCAAAAAAGTTTCTTGATAGTCTACACCATATGATTGAGTAAACCCTTTAGCCACCAACCTTGCCTTGTATCTCTCAACACTCCCATCCGAATGGTACTTGACTCAGAAAGACCCATTTACACCCCACACCTTTTTTTTCCCTTCCGCGCGATCTGTCATGCTCCGTATTGTTCTTTTGTAATGCCTCAATTTCCTCTTCAACTGCTTTCCTCCATTCTCGATTGTTAAAGGCCTCTTCCACCGTCTTGGGAATTCTTATGTCACAATGTTAGTTGTAAAAGCTTTGAATCCGTGCATTAATTTCCCATAAGCAATAAACCTGTTAATAGGATGAGCAAGACATTTCCTTACCCCCTTTCTAATAGCAATAGGAAACTCATCTAAGTTAATGTAGTAGAATCTTGTGGAATAACATTACCTCCTGTCTCCAAAGCATCAGGACTCAAAGCTAGTTCTTGGCAAGTGTTAGGTGACTAACCGCCTCGGTCAAGTTTCTTTTTCTTCTTGTATAGACACCGAGTTGTCTTTCCGTGGTGGTTGTGGAGAGTTAGGTGATGTATGTGGTATAGTTTTAATCACCGGAGGTGTTGTATAAGGGGGCTGGTAGTTTTAGACTGTGGAGAAGGTGTGTCTACAGATTAAGATTAGTACTCACAATTTCATCAAGAAGTATTTTGTAGAGCAAAGGGTACTTACATCAAGAATAGGCAAGGAAATAATGGGTCAGGGATCATGCAAGGGCTGAGATTCCTTGTATCTCTCCCCCAATTTCAGTTCTCGCAAAGTAAGGTTTATTTTCAAGAAAGTAACATCAAAAGAGATATAGGTTTTCTTGGTAATGGGGCAAGAATACTTGTAACCCTTTCCGACTCGATGAATACCCTATAAACACACAACGTAGAGCCCTAGGATCAAGTTTACTCCTATTATTGCGATGCACGTGAACAAAAGATGTGCATCCAAAAACTCAAGAGGAAGAACAGAAGATAATGGTTTGAAATGTGGAAATTTTTGGAAAAGAGTTTCAAAGGGTACTTTGAATCCTAGTGTCTTGCTTGGCATCCTATTGATTAGGTAGGTGGCGAAGAAGAGCTTCCCCATAGATAATTAGGTGCATTGGCAAAAATAATAGGGACCTAGTCACCTCTAGTAAATGTCTATTTTTTCTTTCTTTCGCCACTCCATTTTGTTGAGGGTGTTGACACAAGAAGTAAGATGAAAGATGCCTTTTTCTTTGAAAAAATACCCAAGAGATTTGCTAAGATATTCACTCCCATTATCACTCCTCACTATTTTAATTTGTTTCTCGAATTGAGTTTTGACCATGTGATAAAAACTTTTAAAAATTCTCTCAACTTCAGATTTTTCTTTCATCAAAAAGGTCCAAGTTGTTCTAGAAAAATCATCAATAAACGACACAAACCATCTAGAACCATAGATGTTTTTTACTTTAGAAGGGCCCCAAATGTCACTGTGTATGATAGAAAATGGTGAAGTAGGTTTATAGTGAGAAGGAACATATGGTTTTCTCGTATGTTTAGCCATTTGACATACTTCACAAGCAAAAGAAGAGGGATTTTTATTAATGAAGAAATTAGGAAACAACTTTGCAAGGTAGTAGAAACTTGGATGTCCTAATCAAGATGCAAAAGCATAATATCATTCAAGGGAAACTGCTAGAAAAAAACTGATGTTCTAAAGCAATTGGAAATAGAAGGATTCAGATAGGGTAGGCCATCAAGGATATATAAGCTGCTTACACACCTAGCACCGCCAATCACCGCCTCTTGAGCCCTCGTGGCTCAAAAAACACAACCAAAGAACCCCAAAGTTAACCTCACATTTAATATCCTCAACCAATTTGCTAATGTATAATAAATTGCATGTGAGTTTTGGAACATAAAGAACATCGACAATATGATCTTGTTACTCAATCGAATGTAACCACTCCCTTTTTACATTGTGTAAGGAAACCATCGGCTATCTTTATGGAGGAAGGAGACTTGTGGTTACTATAATTGTTGAAGAGTGTAGGATTTCTGTCATATGATCGGAGGCACCAGAATCGACTATCCAATTAAATGCACTAGTTGTTGCTAAGCAAGAAATACTACCTTCATGGTCATTAAGGCATTAGGAACAGGTTTAGATGATAGGTGAGTAAAAATCTGTTGGAGTTCCTCGATCCGTTGTCTACTAAAGTCTGCTGGAGGAATTTTCGTAAGATGCAAGATGGGCTTCTTTCTCGAATCTGATTTAGAGGCTTCGGTCTGCTGGTTTTCCATGCAGCCTCCAACATTGGTCCATCACATGCCCACCTTTTTTGCAAAGGGTCACACCAAGGTCTCCCCCCTTTGTTTACTCCCGAGTTGGCGTTTGTAAGAAGAGCGTAAGCTTCGCTTGCCGGATCACTGCACCATCGTGAAAGTCCGCTTTCTTCCCTTCGGATTTCTCAAAAGGCTTCTCGAACCAAAGGGTAGTGGTTTAGTGGCTAAAATCCTGCTGCTGGCTCCATCAAATTCTCCATTCAGTCCCGAGAGAAACCGAACACCCTCCTCTGATTTTTGAGCTTATTGTAGAAGCTAATGTCATCAGACACTTCCATTCATTAGCTTCATACAGATCTATTTGCTGCCAAAGATTTGGTTAGGACTCCAAAATATTGTGCCACTCAAGTACTCCCCTTGTCCGAGATCTTTGATCTTATTCTCAACTCCAAAGAGTTCTCGTGTGTTGTCAACGCTGAATAAGTATCTCTGGAAGCATTCCAAATTTCTCTGCAGCTTTGATAAAGCATGAAAATTTTCTCCAATTTCAGTACCATGGAATTAATTAACCACGACATTATCATGGTGTTTTCACTCAACCAATTAGAGTCTGTTTGGGTCGGACTCATCCGAAACAGAGTTGAGTCCGAGAGATAGGAAGCTTTCCTTCTTCCCGTAATGTACAGCCATACCGATTGAGACCAAGGAAGGTAGTTGTTTCCATTTAGTTTATAGGATGTAATGGGAGAAAGAGAAGCATCCGAGAGTTGGAAATCGATGAACGAGGGCTGTTTTGAGAGCTAATTTCTGATGTAGCAGGATCAGAATTAGTCATGGAGAGATGTAGATCTGATCGAAAAAAAAAAAAGGTTTTGAGGGGATAGTATCGACCTAACTTGATACCATGTAGAAAAGAGAGTTTGAATACTCTTCTTGTTATATTTCGATACAAGAGAAGAAGTCTATTTATAGACTTTTACAGAGGAGTTTTACACAGAGTAGTCAACCTATTAGGATTGAACTTTTATCCTTTACAATGATAGAGTTAGATTATAACTAAACTACATAGTTATGATAGAGTTAGATTATAACTAAACTACATAGTTATGATAGAGTTAGATACACGTATTAACTCACATATACACTTCAATGTTGTCTCACATGTTTCTTTTTTCCTTTTGTTTTCTATTCTACCGTTTGGGTAAAGCATACTGCAAACCACAAAAGAAAGGGGAAAAGGGCCTTTATGTACCTGTAAGCAAACGTAATAAGCAAACCAGGAAAGAGAATGTCCCCAAATCCAATCATATTATAGCCACCCCAAGGATAAACAACTCTAGGAACTCTCAAGAGCAAGGGAATTGATTCTCCACCAGTATTCTTTCCTTTAGCAACCTATTAACATTAGCAAAATGTTAGAGATCAAAGCTCATCCTTGGACGGTGAACTTATATTATAAGTCCTTACTTTTTGTTGGCTAAATTTTTAGTGCACTTACAAAAAGAAAAAAGAAAACAAAAGAGGGCCAACTTGGCTTATGAATTAGGAACTTGCCATGTGCCAAGACCACTTTCATTGAAATGAAACTGTGAGCAAAAAGCATGATCTTACATTTTGCCAAGTAAAAAAACTATTTTCAAATTCTAGCATATTTAAAAAATAAAATATTATGCAGCTAGATTGACATACCAAGCGAACCAATCGAACCAGTTAACATAGAAAGTAACCCCTCAAACACTATTTTTTTCTTTTAAGTGGTATCTAAGTCGCCATGACCTAGCAGTTAAAAGTTTAAAACCAAATAGGGCTTCTATTAATAAATAAATCTTAGCACCTGTCAACGATAGCTTGGCCTACACTTCATAGGGCTTGACAAGAAGGATGTTTGAGGTTAAAATTTTGTTTTCAGGCCTTCACCAAATACCACAGACAAAGGAGTTATTTTACAGGAAAGATTAAGAAAATAAATTTTATTATCAACACAATGCTTTCTGAAGAGAGATGTGTACATAAAAGAGTAGGAAAACAATGGATGTAAAATCCAGAGAAAGGTAGCCAAGGACATGTGAAAAGTCAAAAGGGGAAATACAATAAAATCAATTTTGTAGCTCCAATAAGGAGCTCTGCAATGCAAACAGTAAGAAACATATTTATTTTGTAATCTAGAAATGATTTCTACAAGTCAAACATGCAGAGCATATGAGAAAAATCATAGCTTCAACCAAACCAAGAAAGGAACCATACTCCGTTCCATAAGCATGTATTCATTGTGTTATTATTTATGTTCATCAATACTATTGCAACAGCTAATACAAAAGAATCATGACAACATGGCTTTCCCAAATTACCAAACTGCCATGATTGGTACTTTCATGGTATTGAATTGAGTAACAATGAGAAAAACACTGCTGCTCCATTGGACGTAAATTTTGAATACTCTCACTGGAGTCAAAACTCAAAACCAAATGACTAATCAATGCTTTACAATTATTGACACTGAGGAATTTCAATTCAACAACTAAATGGATGAGCACTTACTGCAATCATCACACTCTGGTGGAATATAAGTGGTGATATGAAGACCCAAAAGATGTCATAAACAAATGCACAACACAGAAGTGCTGTAGCAACCTGAATTATGGAGAACAATCAGGGCAAGGAGTGAAATACAATTAATATATACATGATGAAAGAAACCATAGTACCTTGATATTAGGTAGTCGAGCCAACTGTAAGACATTTATCATCATACAAATACCCTTTACAAAAAATAAATAAATAAATTTAAGGTGGTCAACAAACAAAAAGCAAAAGACATTAGACAAACTTTTGAACCAATTTCTATGCAAAAACAAAAGAAACTTAACACTAACATCAAATTACTATTTAAACAAAGAAACAAGTAGACAAAACAGCCACAATTGTAATAAAAATGAATTCCAACAGATATCACAGGGTATTCAAATAAGGGATTAACTAAAACGCAACCATATGATCCTAAATACCACTTCTTTTAAAACCTGATCGTTCCAGACATCTTTCTTTAGAACAATTCCTTCGCCTAAGACACATTGTTGAAGTTCTTGTAACTCTCATACAATTTTAATCCTCTTAGGCTCTTACATCATTAACCTAACATTTAATCTCAGAATCCTACTAGTTCCCCTATAATTGGCAATAGCATCAATCTGTTGTCAATTTGATATAACCCTCTTCCCTGGTCAACAATTGGCTTCCATATACTCAACACGTTAACAAGCCAAAATATTACCCCTGCAGAAAGTGCAAAAATATTTGCAACAATTAATTCCTAAAACTCCCCATAATTAGCCAGGGATAGATGTGATGGTATGAAAAACTTACGAGAATATTTTGGCCCACCCATGCATAAGATGCTCGTCGATGAATGGCCCAGACAATAGCGAATATCATACAGAGTATAAAAACCCCAAGTGAAACAATAGTAACCTCCCCAATGACAGGCAATCTTACCGTCTTCTGTGGAAATTTTCTGCACTTACTGCTTGTACACTTTTATTAGGAACAACAATAAAAAGAAGCTAGATCTTGCAAAACAGCTATTTGACAGGTTTACTAGTGATAATCAAAGTTACAAGCATACCACGTAATAGGAGTCATAATGACATTGTGCATCCCCTGGAAAGAAAGAATACATGGGTTAATAAGATAATGTATCACTATGAAATATATATTATATGTATATTTTCCTTAACATTTTCCTTACCAAAAGTTAAAATAGCTACTTCAGTACTGTTAATATGCATGGTGCAGAAAAAGAAAACATGGAAGATTTCCCACGGAAGCATGCAGAAGTACAACATTAAACCTATCCCTCATGCATTTCTTTAAAATACTTGTATATATTTATTAGCCATGGATATAAATTTGGAGGTGCTATTTTCAGCATTGTATTTCCATGTTGAAAACAACCAGTAACAAGGATGTAAGAAAACGAAGACAAATCAGTAACTTAGAGGTGTAATTTGCTTTTAACATTCCATGCCTGACCATTGGTAGATTCAAACAAGCATACAATGATAAAAAGGAAAAAAAAGAGAAAAAAAAGGAAAAAGAAAACATGGAAGATTTCCCACGGAAGCATGCAGAAGTACAACATTAAACCTATCCCTCATGCATTTCTTTAAAATA
Source organism: Hibiscus mutabilis (assembly GCA_019671005.1). Classification (NCBI taxonomy): domain Eukaryota; kingdom Viridiplantae; phylum Streptophyta; class Magnoliopsida; order Malvales; family Malvaceae; genus Hibiscus; species Hibiscus mutabilis. The sequence goes on along the minus strand of CM033736.1, from coordinate 23,123,781 downwards.
CTTGTATATATTTATTAGCCATGGATATAAATTTGGAGGTGCTATTTTCAGCATTGTATTTCCATGTTGAAAACAACCAGTAACAAGGATGTAAGAAAACGGAGACAAATCAGTAACTTAGAGGTGTAATTTGCTTTTAACATTCCATGCCTGACCATTGGTAGATTCAAACAAGCATACAATGATAAAAAGGAAAAAAAAGAAAAAAAAAAAAAAAAAAACATGGAAGATTTCCCACGGAAGCATGCAGAAGTACAACATTAAACCTATCCCTCATGCATTTCTTTAAAATACTTGTATATATTTATTAGCCATGGATATAAATTTGGAGGTGCTATTTTCAGCATTGTATTTCCATGTTGAAAACAACCAGTAACAAGGATGTAAGAAAACGGAGACAAATCAGTAACTTAGAGGTGTAGTTTGCTTTTAACATTCCATGCCTGACCATTGGTAGATTCAAACAAGCATACAATGATAAAAAGGAAAAAAAAAGAGAAAAAAAAGGAAAAAGAGACATTAGAAGCAAAACTATGTTACCTGAATGGCACCGATGCAGAAGAGTACAATCAGCACCCAGATAAACCATTTAGACATGAAAAAGTAGAGTAGCAGCAGAAAAACGGATGCTAATATCACAAAAATTATTGCACCCTTTACAGTAATATCAAGAGTATCCTTATCATCATCACTGCCTGTTCCAGCATTGGATGATTCCTATTCAACAGAAGGAAAGAGCTATCACTTAAATTCCTTCAAAAATCACAGATATAATGCTAAAATAATAGAAAGGGAAAGAAAAATGAAGAACCAGATACACTAATAGAAGAAAGAAATTAATATAAAATGGATATGGTTTCTTCACACGCAAGAAATTCAAGTAACAATTTGACAGAGCCGAGGTTAGATGAATGAAGACTGAAATTCCACAAGCATCTAAGGTCTTTGGATATAATATATGGAGTAACAAGTCCAAAAGTTCCAGGGGTAATTGCTTACAGGGAGACCAGTTAACCATCTATAATACCCATAATACAACATAAAATAAGATATTTTATACATATCACATTCAGAAGTAATTAGTTATTGAGTTAGATGTATCAAAAAAAATTCAATGGTTAAAACCTACAGAACCCTAATCTCATTTTTTATCTTTAGTTTCGCAATTCTACCTTAAAGAATCACTTATAGAACATTTAAACATTAAAATATTTTCACAAGTAGTTTGAGATTTATATTTAAATTTTTTTTGTAATTTGAGAACATATCAATAACAAAATATTCAATAAAACTCTAATAAAGTTTCTTGTTTTATATCAAAGAAATCGTTACATCATAAGTTTAAATTCAGAACTTCTAAAGAAAGAATTGCATACAAAGTGTTAATGAAGTAGCATGAATTGCATATATATTTTCCTAATTCCTGGCAAAGGACCTTAACATTTAATATTGCAATAATGGAACAAACATCATTCAACCCAACAAATTGCCATTATAGAGATACAAGAAATGAGCTAATCATGAACCACCAACTCATAGGATAATAAGAAAAATATCTAGAAAAAGAAAAACCTAATTGTATGATGTCTAGGAGGCCACACACCATTCAGAGAACAGTAACTAAGGACCTCTAGGAACATACTTTGGATGAAAAACAGTTATACAAATAACCACCAGAACTTCAAAAACAACAGAAGCCGATCATGGGCATCAATAGGACGTGTTAGTCATGCACATTATAACCAATTATTCCCTATCGACAGGTGTCAACAAATATCTCTAAGACACATAATATACAGAATGCAATTATGAACTTCATAACAATGATAGACACTAGATTGTGGTAAACCTTCAGCGATGAGTCATTGCTGCGTTTTTCAATTTGCTCAGAAGCACCAAACTCTTGCCAAAGTGAAGCAGTGATAAGTGTGCCAACAGACATTGCCCACAAAAATACCAACGAGACATCCACGATAGGACGAGTTGGTGCATATAATAAGAGTTCAACTGCATCAGAAATTAGCATGATTTGGTTTATATGAATCTTCATATGAAAATAAACTTCGAAGATTCAAAGAATGCACATGTTAATATACCCAAAGCTAAAACTCACACACAAAGACAGACAATAGTTTATAGAAGATCTAATAAACCAGTATTTCTATATATTTTTCTGTTGTTTTCATGTAAAATAAATAGACAAAATTTTGTCGTTTTAAGACTCGAGTGTAGACTATTGCCCCAGCAAACTAGCGAAAGTGTGAACCACAAATAAAGAGCCAACAAAAAGTAAAACTTCGAGTAGAGAACTTAAACAGAAGTGTGAACCTTAAGTAAAGAACTAGCACCAAAAATAGCAACCAAGGTCAAACCCCAATGACGAAGTAGGCTAAAATAGGGCTTCAGAAGGAAAGAAATAAAATTGAGAGGGAGTTGTCAGATTCCAGTTTCCTAGCTAGGAGATTCTGTTAATACGTTAGTGATTGTAATCCCTAACTTTAAGGCTGTATTTTTGTGAATTGTAATCGTGTAATTAGAGTTTATTTCTAAGTCAGTAACTAGTAGTTTAGATTTACTAGAAGTCTTCTTTAAATTAGAAATAAAGTCTTATTTGTCTTCTTTAAATTAGAGATAAAGTCTTACTTAAATTAGAGATAAAGTATAGTTTTAGCTATACTAAAACTCTGTAATTGACTATTTAAAGGCTCACCTTATACACATTTGAATTAAGAAGAATAAGAGAAAATACAGAAAAACACATTGATCTCTGTTGAAAATACTATTTTTGTTCTATCATTAAACTTTAGCTTTTCATATTTTATTGTTCATTGTTCACCGGCGTTCATCTTCTCCGGCCACCATAGCCCCTTTCTCACAATTTTAGGGCTGTATTTTAGTGATTGTAATTCCTAGAATTAGTTTTTTTCCTTGTTTAGAGTTTCCTAACTTATGCTCATTGTGTCTATATATATTAGTGTAAAATTCCTATGGAAATATCAATCAAATAAGGTCTATTTTGACATGGTATCAGAGCTTTTTTAGCTTATTTCTAGGATTTTTTCCCTTTTTTGGTAGCTTCTTATCACTCCCGATCCACCCTTGAACCTATAGAGTTCGTTCAAGAAAGACATGACTGAAGTTATCGAAACCAGCAACATTGGGGCTACTTTAGAAATCTCGATGAATGAGGTGGAGTTTAATAGATAAGAGATTGAAAAGCTAAAGAGCATGTTGGGATCGCTGGAAAAACCTTCTTCAACAAGTACTTGCAGTTTGGCTTTTTCAGGTATATACCCTCCTCAAAATTCTAAAGTCTCGGATATACCCACCAAAGGTTCTTGGGTCATTGACTCAGGAGCTACAGACCACATGACCCACTCCTCACAAAATTTCATTTCATATACACCTTGTCCTAGTAATAAAAAGATAACGGTAGCAGATGGTTTAGTAATTACAGTGATCGGTCAAGGTGATGTTGTTGTTAGCAAAACCCTCACCCTTAAAAATGTCCTCCATGCTCCAAAGTTGTTTACTTATCTTCTATCCATTCAAAAGGTTACCAAAGATTCTAACTACAATGTGATTTTTTATCCCACTCGATGTGTTTTTCAGGAACAAGGTACGAGGAGGATGATTGGACATGCTAAGGAAATAAATGGGTTATACTACTTTGAATAATCCAGTGGTCAAGTTAGTGTTATGAATTCCTCACCATTATCTTTCCTCTCCGAAACTGTTAAGACAAATAAAGACCAAATTTGGCTCCATCACCTCCGCCTTGGTTATCCATCATTTAGAATCCTCAAAATTATGTTTCCTTTATTGTTCAAAGGGTTAAAAGTTGAAAACTTCCATTGTGATGTCTGTGAACTTGCAAAACACAAACGTATTTCTTTTCCAGTAAACAATAAAAGAACTTTTGCTCCTTTTACTCTTATTCATAGTGATGTCTGGGGACCATCCTCTATTTCAAATATTTCTGGGGCTCGATGGTTTGCATCCTTCATTGATGATTGTACCCGCGTATCTTGAATATTTCTTCTAAAACAAAAATCTGATATGAGCCTACCTTCCAAACTTTTTACAACATGATCAAAACCCAATTTGGTGCTTAAATTAAGAGGTTTCAGTCAGACAATGCCAAAGACTATTTCAATCAATTTCTCTTGCCATATTTCCGAGAAAAAGGCATCATACATGAGTCATCGTGTGTTAGTACACCCCAACAAAATGGTGTAGCCGAAAGAAAGATGGTCGCATTTTAGCTATCACAAGGGCTCTCTTGTTCCAGAAATATGTTCCTAAACAATATTGGGGGAGGTTGTCTTAACTGCTACTCGTATGATAAATAGACTACCTACAAAGGTCCTTGAGTCTCAAAGCCCTATGGAAGTTCTAACAAAGTTCTTTCCTAATTTCAATGCCTCAAATAATCTTACTCCCAAAATATTTGATTGTGTGCCTTTGTTCATGTGCATTCTCAAAACAGGGGGAAACTTAATCCACGGGCAGTCAAGTGTGCCTTTCTTGGTTATTCTTCCACCAAAAAGGGTACAAATGCTATCATCCTCCCACAAAAAAACACTTTGTATCTGCCGATGTTGCTTTTGCAGAAGGAGAGAACTACTTTACTCGTCCTTATCTTCAGGAGGAGATCTCATTCACAGAAGATAAGGACAAATATCTCTTTCTCGATTTTCCAGCACCTGTTCAACAGCCCTTCATTCTCCTCGATTTTCCAGTACTTGTTCAGCAGCCCCTCATTGCCAACTAGCCTGCCAAACAGCCTGAGTCAACCCAGCTTGAAACCATACAACCCGAGACAGAGCCTACTACCCCTAAATCACAACAAAGGATTCAGGACACTACTCGTCCTTTACTGATTTATTCAAGGAAGAAGGCACCAATGCAGGTTCAATCATCCTCTTCTCCTATACAACCCGAGGTAATTGTTGAACCTACTCCCAATAATGACAATACCACTGAAACTACTGAAAATTCTGATCAAAGAGACTATGACTTTCCATTTGCTATTAGAAAATGAACTAGAGCCTGCACAAAACATCCCTTATACTTATTCATGTCCTACAAAAATTTGTCCCAGAACTATAAAACCTTTCTTACTAGCCTAAACTTTATCTCCATTCCCAAAACCGTATTCGAGGCTTTAAATGATGAGAATTGGAAAAATGCCATGAAAGTTGAAATGGAAGCACTTGAAAAGAATAAGACATGGGACTTGGTGGAATTACCAAGGGGGAAGAAACCAGTGGGATGTCGATGGGTGTTCACAGTGAAGTACAAATCAGATGGGTGTTCACAGTGAAGTACAAATCAGATGGCTCTTGAGGCCTATACTGATGCAGATTATGCAGGGTCTATAGTTGATAGAAGATCAACCTCAAGCTATTGCACTTTCCGAGGAGGCAACCTTGTGACTTGGAGAAGTAAAAAACAGAATGTTGTGGCAAGATCCAGTGCAGAAGCTGAATTTATGCAATGGCACTTGGGATTTGTAGAGTTATTATGGTTAATAATTATTTTGGAAGATTTAAAAATCAAGTAGGAAGGTCCAATGAAGCTGTATTGTGATAATAAATCTGCTATCAATATTGCACACAATCCAGTGCAGCATGACTGAACAAAGCACATTGAAGTTGACAGACATTTCATAAAAGAGAAACTTGACAATGGTCTAATTTGCACTCCGTATGTGTCCACTGATGGTCAACTGGCAGATATACTTACCAAAGGATTGCCTGGGAAGTATTTTTAGAAGTTAGTAAGCAAGCTGAAAATGGATGATATCCACTTACCAACTTGAGGGGAGTGTCAGATTTCAGTTTCCTAGCTAGGAGATTATGTTAATATGTTAGTGATTGTAATCCCTAACTTTAAGGCTGTATTTTGGGGTTGTATTTTAGTGATTGTTATTCCTAGAATTAGTCTCTTTCCTAGTTTAGAGTTTCCTAACTTAAGCTCACTATGTCTATATATGTATCAATGTAAAATTCCTATGGAAATATCAATCAAATAAGGTCTATTTTGACAGGAGTATATACATTAAAATTATGATCCTTGTTAGGAATAAAGGATACAAACTAAAACACAAATAAGGGCAACCTAAAATAGCTATTTAAGAAATGCAATTCTTTCTACATGTATTTTACTTCTTTTCTTAGCTTTCTCTGGCTTAATTATTAGCAACAGAAAATTTGAATGCCTTAAAGCTTCTTCTGAAAAAGTACCACACTCAAATCAGACATGAATTCTCTTTCTTATTAGCTATGTATAAGGCGTTGAGGCTCAAGGTGCCAAGGCCAAAACGCTTAATTGAGTCTGGGCTGGGCGATTTTAATGAAGCGCTCAAAAGGCGAGAAATCTGTTGAAGAAAAAGAGGAGGAGGAGAGAGAGAGGGGAACCGGTGAGTACTGCAACTGCTTCAATGGTCACCTTAATGCAATGAAGGGGGAAGTGTGTCATGTGTGGCATGCAGTCATAGGAGGATAAGCTTGGGGAAAAGGAAAACCAGAAAGAACCCAAAAGGAGAGGAATTTGTTTTGTGGCCTGCAGTCATAGGACGAGAAGTTTGGGGAAAAGGAAAACCAAAAAGAAGAACCCAAAAGGAGAATAATCTTTTGAAGAAAGAAGAAAAAAGGAGGAGAAAAGGAATCGGTGAGTACAATAACTGCTTCAATGGTCACCTTTATATAGACAGTGGAAGGGGAGGTGTGGGCCCCATTGTTGGGCACAGTTTTTGACACGGTTGTGCCACGAGCATCTTTGTTTTTGCCAAATTTCCCTCCCAAGGGATCTTCCCCTCTCACCGCATCTACCCTTTCATTTCTATAAATTTTAACCTATCTTTTTTGGTCAAAAAGATGAATAAGAAAAGAAAGAACTTTGAATAAATAGTTTTTCAACGATAATTTTATTATTCGGAAAAATTTAATAATTATTTTATAATTTCTATAAGTTCAATTTCAAAGCATTCTCATTCAATAATGAATAACAATTCTAATGCAATCACATATTTATCAATCTAAAACTACATATTTACACAATCACAATCAACATTGAAAGAATGGAAGAAACAATGAATTGCATTTAGGCGACAACTTTATCAGCACTTGGTCAGTAAATCTTTAATTTTCAAAAAGTCAATAAGGCGCACCTTGCACCTAGGCTATAGGACCTCTATCGCCTTAGTGAGCCTTGAGCCATTTTTTACATTGCTTATTAGGCTTAAATGAAAAATCAGCCCCTAAACGATGTTAATTTTTTGCTTTTAGTCCCTAAACTATTTTTAGATCAAAACAAGTACATAAAATGTAGATTGCAAACAAAAAATTAGAGAATTATATCCTAATTGTTTGGCTGGAAATTATTTCTTAATATCAAAGTCAATGCAGGCTGTAAAATAGGAATAAGATTTCTGATGTTAATGCAGAAATCAATGGTGATTTTGTGTAATTAAAACTTTTCTAGATTAGGCATTTTTGAAAACTATAAATAAATACAACATTTCTCAATGATTGTAACAAGAAAAATAGAGAAATGCATTTCCTCTTCTCTATCAAAATCTATGTTTTCTACATAGTATTAGAGCTTAGGTTTTTTCGATCCACAAAAACCTAGAAAATGAATACCTCCACCTTCTCTAAAATTTGTTCAGAAACAACCCAAAATCCCTCCCAAACAGCCTCCTTCGAGAGCAGCAATAGCAAATTTTCAGTAAATGGCAGACGACAGCAGTCGGTGACAAACCAATGGCATTTGCTGCCCATAAAGGGAGTATTTCATTTGCTAATATTGCGTATAACAACTTCATCACTTGGATAGTAGATTCTGAGGCTTCGGATCATATGTCAGGTGATATTAATCTATTCTCAAGTTTCACAAGACTACATCCAAAATCCCATGTGAGATACGCAGATGGGTCTTTTTCCTCTGTTGAAGGGACTAGTAGTGTTCAGATTAATACGGATATTACCCTGGAATCTATAGTTTATGTTCCTAAGCTGACACACAATCTTATTTCAGTTAGCAAGTTGTCCAAAGATTTAAATTGCTCGACTAAATTTGATTTGAATCATTGTGAATTTCAGGCAATGGAATCGGCGAAAGTGATTGGCAGTGCCAAGCTGTGTGGTGGACTCTATCTCCTGGCAAAGTTAGGTACCTCCCAAAAGACAAGTTCAATAAAGTTGCTCCTACCAATCCCTTTCTATTTCGAATTCCCCTTCCCACAAGAATATGTTATGGCACTTCAGGTTAGGACACCCCAATTTTGTGTACCTTGAAAGGTTATTTCCACAATTATTTATTAATAAGAACCCTAAATCTTTTTCGCATGACATTTGTCAATTTGCCAAACACACTAGAACCTCCTATCCACCATCCAAATATGAACCATCCCATCCTTTTTCCATTACCCATAGTGACATTTGGGGCCCTTCTAAAATAAAAAATATTAGTGGATCTAGATGGTTTGTTTCCTTCATCGAATGACCACTCCCGAACCACTTGGACATACCTCATGAAAGACAAGTCTGAAATTGGTGGGATCTTTAAACAATTTTCCAAGATGATTGAAAATCAGTTTAAGAGTAACATAAAAATCTATAAAACCGACAATGGGAGTGAATATTTCAACCAAGCCCTAGATTCCTACTTCAAGGAAAGGGGGATAGTTCACATTAGTTCTTGTGTTGACACACCTCAGCAAAACGGGGTAGCAGAGAGAAAAAAATAGGCATATCTTAGAAGTGGCGAGATCCTTATTTTTTTCTACAAATGTTCCTAAACATTTCTAGGGGGAAGCAATCCTTACTGTCACTTATCTTATCAATAGGATGCCTAGTAGAATCCTTAAATTCCAAAAACCAAGAAATGTCCTTGAACAATTCCTACACTTTAAACCTCTTTCCTCTAAGATCCTAGATCCATTAAATGCATCTTTATTGGTTACTCACTCACTAAGAAGGGCTACAAGTGTTACTCTCCTACTAGTAGAAAAACATATATTTCCATGGATATCACATTTTTTGAGAATAAACCATATTTTCCCAAGTCTGAAATTCAGGGGGCGATTTCAGATGAATTTCAGTTCTTTGATAGCCTTCACCAAATTCAACCCACACATTTGCCCAACAATGGTCCTATGCTACCACAAAGAACTCACACTCCATCCAAAACTCCACAAAAAACACAATCTCCTTCAAAGAACTAACTTGAAGAAACAGAACTTCGTGTCTATATAAAGAGGGAAAGGCCAACCCAAGATGAAATTACACAACTTGGGACATGCCAAAAACTGGAACCGAATCCAGCTGCCTTAGAAGATGGTGAAGTTATGGAATTCTCTCACAATGAAAATTAAATTTCTCTTGTTGATAACTCTGATCTACCCATTGCTCAGAGAAAAGGAGTAAGAAAATGTACAAGCCATCCCATAGAGAGATATGTTGCGTATGGAAAGCTAATGCCTTCATTCAAAAATTTCACTGCTAAAATTGACAGTATTCGAATTCCATAGTCAATACAGGAGGCTCTAAAGGATCCTAGGCAGAAAAAGGCAATTGAGGAAGACATGAAGGCCCTAGAAAGTAACAACACTTGGACTCTAGCTGAGTTACCATCAGGAAAGAAGGCAGTAGGCTACAAATGGGTCTTTACTGTCAAATACAACTCGGATGGGAGTGTAGAGAGGTTCAAAGAAAGGTTGGTAGCAAAAGGATTCACCCAATCCTATGGAATTGACTACCTTGTACCAGTGGCCAAGTTGAATACAATACGAGTCTTGCTCTCCTTAGCCGCGAATAAAGACTGGCCTTTCTATCAAATGGACATCAAGAATGCTTTCTTAAATGGGACCTTGGTAGAGGAAGTCTATATGCAGATTCCCCCAGGTTCGAATGAAACTTAACCAATAGCAAGGTATGCAAATTACAAAAATCATTGTATGGTTTAAAACAATCTCCCAGAGCATGGTTTGACAGATAACTAAAATAGTTGTTAAGCAGGGCTACAAGCAGTGTCAAATAGATCATACACTATTTGTAAAAATGTCACCAGAAAAGAAGAGAGCCATTTTAATTGTCTATGTAGACATAATTCTTACAGGAGATGACACTCAAGAGATTGACAAGTTGAAGAAGATACTAGCAAGTGAACTTGAGACTAAGGACCTAGGCTACCTCAGATATTTTTTGGGAATGGAAGTTGCAAGATCCAAGGATAGCATTGCAATCAACGAAAGGAAATACATCTTAGATCTCTTATCCGAGACTGGGATGTTAGGATGCAAACCAACTGAAACACCTATGTAGTCTAACCTAAAGCTAAGGAAAGATGACATGGGCGCCCCAGTAGATAAAGAACAATATCAACGGTTAGTTGGGAAACTAATCTATTTATCCCTCACAAGGCCAGACTTAGCCTTCTCAGTCAGTGTTGTAAGTCAATACATGAATGATCCTCGAGAAGAACATCTTGAAGTAGAAAATAGGATTTTGAGATATCAGAAAATGACACCTGGACATGGCTTGATTTTTAAGAAAAATGATATCAAGAAAGTAGAGATTTTCTCAGATGCAAGCTGGGCAGGAGAGTTAACGGATAGAAGGTCCACTGGTGGGTACTGCTCATTTGTTTGGGGGAATCTGGTCACTTGGAGAAGCAAGAAGCAGTCGGTTGTGGCTAGAAGCAGTGCAGAAGCAGAATATCGAGCACTTGCACAAGGGATTTGTGAAGGTATGTGGATACAAAGGCTGCTAGCCGAATTGAAACTAAGTCATAGTGATCATTTGAGCTAAAGAGTGACAGCCAATCAGCCATCAGCATAGCAAAAAATCCAATCCACCATGATAGGACCAAACATGTGGAGATAGATAGGCACTTCATCTCCGAGGTCAACAATGGTGAAGTAAAAATTAACTTTGTTCCTACAAGAAACCAGCTAGCCGATGTTCTCACCAAGGCCCTTCTAAGAACCAACTTCGATGAGTTGACATCCAAGCTGGGACTCTAAAATGTATACTCACCAGGAGGAGTTTAGATTGCAGACAAAAAATTAGGGAATTATATCCTAATTGTTTGGTTGCTGATATCTAGGAAATTATTTCCTAATATCAAAGTCAATGCACACTGTAAAATAGGAATAAGATTTCTAATGTTAATGCATAAATCAATGGTGATTTTGTGTAATTAAAACTTTTCTAGATTAGGCATTTTTTGTAAACTATAAATAGCTACTATATTTCTTAATGATTGTAATAAGAAAAACAGAGAAATACATTTCCTCTTCTCTATCAAAATTTATGATTTCTACATAAACTATTATTTTTTACCACTTTAAGTCCGACCGTTATCTAAGTTAAAAAAATTATTATGGCCAATGAGACGTTGACATGTCACAAAGATTTAGGTGCTTGTTTTTTAGCAAAAGATTGTCTAGGGACTAAAAGTAAAAAAAAGCATAATTCAGGTACTTTTCTTCACCAAAAAATAATTTAAGTACTTAAAATGCTTAGAAATAATAGTTTAGGTACTTGTTCTGACCAAAAAATAGTTTAGGGACTAAAAGCAAAAAAAGACATAGTTTAGGAGTTGATTTTTAATTTAAGCCTTCTTATTAAGACATTCTACTCTTAAACCCCCCCATTTATCTACTGGAAAATTTTGGGAAAATATTTTGAAAAATACTATTCTAGTGGGACTTCACGTAAAGTTTAGGCTTACTTTCAAGAAAAAGAAGAAAGCCATAAATTCTTATATTAAAAGTTTATAGATAAGGGAATGACATTGAATATTGTGTAGTAACCCTAACGAATTTTCTTATCCATTTTAAGCTTAAAGTTCGCTGACACTGGTACATAATACATAGACATGTGTACATTTCAAAAAATAAACACATAGACATGCATGTACGGTCACACAAACCTGTAGATTGTGGAAGCCGTAAACATAATTGCAAAATGAAAACCTTATATTAGTGAAAGTAATTTCTTCATTTAGATCTGAACCATTTCATTTTTTTTAACTGATTAAAGAATGATAAAATGTTTCCTGAAAACATTTCGTCAAACAAAAGGATAGGCATATATTTAAACTAAACTCACTCAATTAAGCCTCAACAACTTAATCAAATAGTTGCATTTGGCAGGTTTAAACCATCCAGTAAAAAGGTAGTCTAGTCCACAGGTTCAAGTGCATTCCTTCCTAGGACATTATAAACCACATTTTGAAAAGGATATCTTGTTTCTAGCAATCAAGGAAGTATCTAATATACATCTGAAGAACAAAAAGGAAAGGGAAAGAAAGACATCACATGAGGTCAAGAGCTTACCATGTTTGTTTGCCATAGTTTTGTTAAGGTCGTCTCCCTCAGATTTTGGAATCATCACAACAGGTATCGAAATATTTAAAGGAGTACCATCATCAAAACAAGCCATCGTTTCAGCCACTAGATAAATATTAAAAAGAAAGTTTATGTAAGAGACTAATAAACCATTACATTCCTTTAACGAAATGATCCAATTGAACTTCAAAAGAAGTTTAAAATGCAAATAACATATGGCATCAATACAAAATTGATAACCTTCTTTGTCATTTATCACCAGCAAGGCTGCAGCACCTCCTAACTGTGCAACTTTTGCCTTAGTTACAAAGTCACAATCACCCCGTTTAGACAAGGCCACCGAGTCAGTTAGCTGTAATCAAAAAATCCGAGTCAGTTAGCTGTAATCAAAAAATTCTGACTGTGATGCTTCAAAAAATTTCATTTGGCTTACATCAGAGTGTAATTCTTATGAAACTATTAAGAATTATTCAAAAGTTCAATAAATTATTATCTCTGAACTCTTTTTAAGTTTTTCCCAAACTTCATAGGCTGGCATGGTCCTCCTAGAACTTAGAGAAGTTTAGAGGGTATGAACTATACTTTCACATGTTTAACTCAATCAAACAAGGATGTACTTAAGCCATATAATAATAAATAAACAAAGCCAAACAATTATTGGTGAGGCAAGTTGAAATTTTTTTAGAGAACAAAGTAAATTGAGACAAAACCTTCGAAGAAGAATTAGAACAGCCAGTTGGAGGATTTGAGAAAACAGGAACCAATTTGGAACTTTTGTCCTGTTCCATAGGCAATTTTGCTCCAAAGGTTGCCGTTAACCCAGATAGAAATTCACCTTCAACGCCATCAACCCAGATCTTCACCATGGCCTGCTAAACATATGAAATTCATATAAGCCTACCATGTCAAAAGTTGCACTCACTACCCTGTAATCTGTCTCTCTAGACTATGTTTCAACACAAACCAACAAAGCAATCAATTTCTTTCATAAGATAGCAAAACTAATGCAAATCCTAAAAGACCCCTGATTTTCGAAGAACTCCTATCGCTTGACCAAATCCCAATAGAACAGATTATCAGAATTCTTTGTATTAAAAAAATGGAATTACCGCTTCGCTCGGATTGTTACAGGAAGGTGACTTGGATTCACCGGCGACGGCCGCAACAGCGAATGGCAAAGCGATGAGAAGCACAAACGGAAGAGTTGTCGGAATCCGACGTGGGTTTCCCGGTGGAAACGACATGGTTGTGTGGGAATTGCTGATCGGAGCAAAAGAGAAAGAAAAGTAGAATTAATTTTTAGTTTCTTGTTGATAAAGAAAATCGATGCACGAGAATACATCGGGGAAGGAAACAAAAACATTATTCTCTCTTTCTGTTAGCTGAATTTATGTTTTCTCTGAATACTTCAGCGGAAAACTCGTTCCCTTTGCAAGTAAACCGAAAGGTTCGGTGTTGTGTATGAAAAAACAAGTTCACCAGAAAGTTTTAGCGGAACGTTGTGATGGAACAAAAATTTCAATTTTGGGTAAATTAGTTTTTTGTCACTTAATTTTGCTATTCTTTCTTTTTGGATCACTTAATTTACTCATTAAATTTCCCCGTTTGTGGCGGGAGAAGGACACATCCTCGATTCCAGTATCATGCAGCTAACTCACATCACAACGATCCGAGGCGACCTAGCCCCCAAAATTGCTCCCATGAACGGCTCAACACCTAACTCAATCATCTCGACCACGATCATAACCATCTTAACGTCGCAACGTTGGATGCACTATCAGGATCTCAGTCTTAAAGAGTATGAACTTAATTTAATGGCTTTTATTCACTACACACCTTACTAAAACACCTATACCCCCTCGGGGTTTCCTAGAACCGGCTAAACCTAAGCTCCGATACCACTAAATGTAACACCCTCAACCCGGATGTCACAATTGGGCCTCAAGCCCAAACCAAAACCATAAAATTTCTCAATTCAGTTTAGCCCAACAAGGTATTTCTCAAAATATTTAAAGCCAACAGTTAAAAATATAGATGAATACTCAAACGATACAAAGGAGCTCCAATTTACTTTAAAATATTTGAACATTCGATTTGATTAATACAATTTCAAAATAATAATTACAGACTCGACCTCCTAAGGTCCTATGAATACATAGCCTACTAAAACACAAGTATCGTACTCTGGAAAATATCGCATGCTAGAATCTCGTACAGATAGTACTCCACAAACCACAAATCGACGATCCACCTATGCTCGGAAACAACGATTTTGAGTGTTGAGCTTACAAAGCTCAGTGGTACACGGTCCTACTAAGCATCGGGTTCATACATTCAGAAATATTTAACCATGGTGTTGCAACACACTCTATCTCTCACTGGGTATCCGAAACCCATCAATCAAGATGATTCAATCGTCTAGGTGTTCATATCAGCACATAGCAATGACACGTCTATCACACGACACACAGCATACAACATCATACGATCTACCAAGGATCACTACAGTTGCTTTTACCACCAAATCACCCAACATTTACCAAGTTATTAATTATTATAGGAGAGTACATTAATCATCCACATTTAATCATCTTATTAATCTATTTTATCTCACTTACATCCTACGCCAATTTCTCTCATTTTTATTAGCGTTATAGATTATTCGTTCAATGGGTACCGATACTTGAACAATAGTACCGATACTGTTATTGCTTTCTGGAAATCCTAGATTTCTACAAGTATCGATACGGCTTGACCTATACGATACGACCCTCAATCGTGCATCAGTATAGCCAAAGCTCATACCAATACCCTATTCACAGGTTCGTACCAATTCTTTAAATCATGGTTTTATAGCACTTTATTCGATCCTTAAAGCTTATAAAAATCATTAAGGTATGTTTCTAATGCGTCTATTTAATTAACATTAATTACCGGCTTTGTAATCATTTATTCAAATATTACCAATTATTAGGTCATTAATATAATTTCCATCGAACATACCAAATCTCGAGCAACACAACATATAAATCAACCAATCAAATAATTATATGAATATTCAAACTACCCTACACGGTTTCTAAAGCTCATAATAGTCTTAAACATTCTCAAGCACATCAGGCATCGCAATACATACAAGTCTCATAATATCGGTCTCAACACATGCTTATCCGTCATTAACATATTTTGCAACCACTAAAAAGCAAGGGCAATTACACTTATGATGCTCATAAAGCATTTTGGAGTTCGATGTGTACTAACCTTAAGATGATATCACTAAAATCCTTATTCAAGCTTTCCAAATATTCAACTTGATCCAATATCTGATCCTGAATAATCCTCGTATACCAATTAATACCATAAGTATCATTTAATCACATACTTTAATGAATTAGAAGGGTCAAATGCGTAAAAATAGCTTACTGGGTTCGTATTTAGTGAAACAAACTGTGCCATTAGACTCAAAATGTCGAGAAACCCCTAGGTAAGGTCTCTCAGAAAAAGTCAACGGCGACGGCGGCTAGCAGTGCAGTTAGCGACTGGCTCGACTCGGCTCGAAGGGCTGGCTTGCTGGACTGACTCGGCTTACAGGTTGGTTTGGCTTGGCAGGCCGGCTCGACTTGGTCCAACAGCTCAAGCCCAATAGCTAAGCCTGGAAGTCGCTCACGCTTAGACGGCGACACGTACATAGGCTTTCGGTGGCTAGACGGCGACAACAAATGCCCAGAGTGATTGTTTTCTGGCCTTTGATCACGGTGGTGGTTGTTTTCTGGCTTTTGATCACGGTGGTGGTCTTTATTTCTTGATTCAAGCACTCGAACTATCCCAACTCAATAACTTGAATTTTTTTCTCTCACCCCCTCTGACGACGACTCTAATAGCGATGTGGCTGGTACAGATGAACCCGTCTTGATGAGATGAACACAATGACAGTGAGTATATCGATAATGGATAATCCGATAGCAGTATATTAGACTTTAAAGCTTAAGGAATAATAGGAAAAAAAGAGAGAAAAGAAAGATAATAAAAGGAGAGAGAGGAGAATATAAAATCTAATTTTCTCCATCTCTTCCACACCCTTTTAATTCAAACTATCTTCTTCTTCTTTTTCTTTTCCACTAGGACCAAAGACCGGGTCTAAGACCTGATTTACTAATTCGATATTTGGGTCGTTACAAATCTCTCCACCTTAAAAGAAATTTCATCCACGAAATTTGTATCCATAACTTAAAGAATATGCTCAAACTCTTATAACAGTTCGACATTCTCAAAGATTTCCCATTGTGCAACTCTAATCTCTCACACCACACTTGTCCATTACTGTAACGACCCAGGTTTCAGAACTTGAGTGTCAGATTATACCCGAAGTATGGGCCTCGCGTTTGGGCCATGGTGAATGAACCTCATGGGCTTTGGTGGTAGAGTACATGTGCTTAGATATAAAGGGCTAAGTATTCGTGGGACCCTATGTATTGGTAACTCTATTTGAATTGAACTTGTATAGGTCAAATGTTTTAATGTTGGTTTATTTGGAGCTCCTATTAAATGTTTTAAATGTTTTGAATACTTTTGATCTTATTTATCGATATGTCATGGGTTGGAATTGACGATATACGAATTATTGGAATTACAAATAAAATTTTTTATGGAAGTGGTTTGTACTTGTGGCCCAAATATATCATCTAGGTTTAGGGTGTTACCTTTAGTGGTATTAAAGCCTAGGTTTAGTCAGTTCTAAGAAGTCCCCGAGGGAGACTAGTATGGTAAATAGGTGTCTAGCGAATACATGTCCATAAGTCAAAATTGTACTTGAATTAAGCTAAAATTAGATGGTGTAATCATGTTGTTCGCTTGTGCAGACTAGAATTATGCCAAGAAGAGCGAGAGATGTTGAGAAAAGTTGGGGTTCCCAGAAAATGAGCTTCGATGAAGACTATACACCCGATAAGGAAGAGTCGGGTGGGGGAGCTAGACATAAGGCTAATTATTTCTCTTATTTGAACTGAGCCCTAGACCGAATCGTGAGGGCAATAACGAGGTATACATTTGTACCTTGTGAGGCACCGATTGAAAGGATGCGTAGATAGAGTGCTACCGACTTCCATGGGTTAGGACAAGATAATCTAATAAAGGCCGATCAATGGCTTTGGGACACGCGTTAGATTATAAGACAAATGAGGTTAAGGTCTGAAGATAAATTATCTTGTGTTCTGTCATTCCTAAAGGAGAATGCGAGTGAATGGTAGGAGATGAGGGAGCTTGGGTGGTACCCCACCAACCCAAGTGAGATGACTTTCTTGATAAATTTGAGAAGAAGTACGTGGGTGAGTCTCATATTGACAGATTGATGGATCAATTTTCACACCTTGTACAAGAGAATCGCCCAGTCTTTGAGTATGAACAAGAATTCCTGCAGTTTAGTAGGTATGCAATGGAATTGGTTACCACTGTGAAAATAAGGTACAATAGGTTTCTTAAGGGTTTGAGGAACAAGATTCAAACCTATCTGACAGCTACCCCATCGAAGGTATTTTTTGAGTTGACCGTCAATGCTAAATCTCTCGACCAAGTGCAAGGCTTAACATATAGTCCAGTTGGAGGGCACGAGAGCTCTAATGGGAGGACTTAAAATTTTTCCAACAACTTACAGTCTCACTCATGAAGGAATAGAGGTCAATAGAATCAGGAGAGGGATATTTCAAATCAAAACTCGAGGTCGAACCATAGATCTGAGCCAGCCAGCCATAGAAAGCCTTTATCATTTTCGTCCATAATGAGTCCAGAGAGTTCTTAGAGGAGTGGGAGCGCACCGACTTGTAATCAGTATGGACATAGGCACCATGGTGAGTGTTGGGGTACAGACTAGCTTGTTTTAAGTGAAGATCATAAGACCATCTTGTGAAGGATTACCCCTCAGTTACCACTACCATTCTAGTTTAGGTACCGAATATCTCTTATCTAGCTTAGAGGGGTAGAGGCTTCTTTATAGGAAGGGCGAGTAAGATAACTGGCCATCAGAGTAGGAGAACGTTCTAGTCTATTACTAGGGCACTAGCGAGATATTACGCGATCAAAGCCCAGAAGGATTGTGAGCCTACAAATGTGATCTCAGGTACATTCTCCTTATCTTCTGTTCCCATAGTTGTATTAGTAGATTCTGGATCTACCCACTCCTACATCCGTAGTGGGATATCTCAACAATGGGGCATATCGGCCGAAGATCTAGAGATAAGAGTTTGTGTGACTAGCCCGTTAGGGTTAGATGTGATAGTAGATAAGATGTATCTGAGGTGGCTAATAGAAGTTCAGGGTTCAATATTCCCAGCGGATTTGATGGTTTTGCAATTATAAGAGTTTGACGCAATCCTAGGTATGGATTGACTTTTTGAACACGATGATAGTTTGGGTTGTAGGACCAAGAGTTTGAAGCTCTATGTTGCCGATGGGTATAAGTTAGTTGCTAGGGGAGAAATACATATTTGCATTCCCAATGTGGTGTCGGATTTGGCGGTACAAAGGTTAATCCAACAAGGTTGTAAAGCTTTTTTGGCTCATATAGTGGATACAAGAGTCAGGGGTCCAATGCTTAAGATCTTTGGACGATTTGCGAGTTTACGATATATTTCCAAAAGAGTTACCCAAATTACCCATTGATCATGAGCTTGAGTTTCAGATTAAGGTAATGCCTGGTACGGCACCAGTGTCCATCACACCCTACATAATGGCACCAATAGAAATGAGAGAGTTGAAGAAGCAAATCCAAGAATTATTGGAGAGATGATTTATTCAACCAAGCATCTTACCTTGGGGTACTCCATTTTTGTTTGTTAAAAAGAATGATGGGTCGATGAGGATGTGTATTGACTACCGTCATCTTAATAAGGTAATGATGAAGAATCGTTACCCCCTTTCGAGAATTGATGATTCGTTTAACTAGTTGCAAGGTGCTCGGGTATTTTCTAAGATAGACTTGAGGTTGGGGTATTATCAGTTAAAGGTGGTAGAAGAAGATGTTCAGAAAATCGCTTTCAAGACGCGATACGGACATTACGAGTTCTTGGTGATATCTTTGGGCTTACCAATGCCCTAACAACATTTATGGATTTGATGAACATAATCTTTCAGCCTTATTTGGATTAGTATGTTGTGGTCTTTATCGATAATATTTTGGTGTATTTGCGCTCCGAGAAAGAGCACGATTATCATCTGCACGTAATTTTTCAGATGTTAAAGGATAGATGCCTCTATGCTAAGTTCAATAAATATGAGTTTTGGCTTTTAGAGGTAGTGTTTTAGGGTCACATCATTGCTCCAGATAGAATCCATGTTGATCCTCAGAAGATTCAGGCTGTAGTGGAATGAAAACCACCTAGAAATATCTCGAAAGTCTGTAGCTTCCTTAGACTTATGGGATATTATCGATGATTTTCAAAGGTTTCTCAATCATAGCAGCCGCTGACCAAGTTGCTACAGAAAGGAGTTCTATTTTTATAGAACGAGAGAAGATAATAGTGCTTCGAGTAGTTAAAGGTCTATCTCACAGAGACTCCGATTTTGACACAACCTGAGCCGGGGAAGGACTATGTTGTGTTTAGTAACACATCATTGAATGGTCTTGGTTGTGTCCTCATGCAAGAGGGTAAGGTGGTTGCTTACGCCTCGAGACAACTTAAGCCCCATGAACAGAACTACCCTACCCACGATTTGGAGCTTGCTGCAGTCATCTTTGTATTAAAGACTTTGAAGCACTATCTCTATAGAGAGAAGTGTTATCTACACTGACCAAAAGAGTTTAAAGTACATGCTTACCCAGAATGAGTTAAATTTGAGATAGTTTTGTTGGATAGAGTTGTTAAAAGATTATGATTGCATCATTGAGTACTATCCGGGTAAGGCAAATATGGTGGTAGATACCTTGAGTCGTAAGTCTATGTCTGATTTAAAGGCTATGTTCCCTCGCTTGAGGATGATCGAGGATGGTGGACCCTTAGCTGAGCTTTGGGTTGAACCTACATTATTACAGGAGATAAAGAGGACTCAAGTGTTAGACGAAGACTTGGTAGCACTGTTTGAGGAGGTTTAAGGAGGCGAGATCTCAAACTTTGAGGTACAAGATGGTGGGTACTTGTACTTCAAAGGTCGACTGTGTGTTCCAACTTTGGAGGATTTGAGAGATCGCATGTTGAGAGAGGCACACTATAGCCTTTCACCATACATATAGGGAGTAACAAGATGTACCAAGACCTTTTTTTCCTTTTTATTGGTAGCCGTGTATAAAAAGGGGTATCTCTGGGTTTGTGACAAGGTGTTTAGCTTATCAACAGTTTAAGGTGAAACATCAAGTTCCATCGAGTCTGCTTCAACGTATTCAGATTTCACAATAGAAGTATGATCGGGTCACCATAGATTTTGTTACCGGTTTGCTGATTACAAAAAGAAAGCATGATGCTATATGGGTGATAGTGGATCTTTTTGACCAAGTCTGCTCATTTCTTACCAGTGCGCATGGATACCAAGTTGGCTCAGTTGTACATCAAAGAAGTAGTGAGGTTGCATGGAGTAGTGAGGTTGGCTCAGTTGTACATCAAAGAAGTAGAGAGGTTGGCTCAGTTGTACATCAAAGAAGTAGTGAGGTTGCATGGAGTGTCATCATCGATCATATCAGATAGGGACATGTGTTTCACAGCAAGGTTTTGGAAAAAGATTCATAATGCCTTGGATACCAAGTTGTACTTCAGGACAACTTTTCACCCTCAGACCGATAGTCAGTCTGAGCGGGTTATTCAGATTCTAGAGAATATGCTCTAGTGTTGTATTATAGATTTTGAGGGAAGTTGGGAGGAACAGCTACCGCTTGTTGAGTTTGCTTACAACAATAGCTATCAATCGAGCATCAATATAGCTCCTTTTGAGGCTTTATATGGGCGCAAATATAGGACACCCCTGTGTTGGACCAAACTTAATGAGAGAATAATTTTAGGATATGATTTGGTAAGATAAATTAAAGAGAAGATTCATATTATTAGGGAGAGGTTATAAGCAGCCTTTGATCGTTAGAAAGCTTACATAGATCGAAAACGCAAACATATCGAGTATGAGGTTGGCGAAAAAGTGTTCTTAAAAGTGACACCATGGAGAGGGATAATCCATTTTGTATGGAAGGGCAAGTTGAGCTCGCGGTATATTGGACCTTATGACGTGCTTGAGAGAGTTGGGCCAATAGCTTATCGGCTAGCTTTGCCTCTAGATTTGGCGCGCATCCATGATGTTTTCTATATGTATATGTTGAGATACTGCCGTTCTGACCCTTCGCATGTTATGTCGATTGAGGATATTGAGGTTAACGTGGATTTAACATATGAAGAAGAGCTAGTGAAAGTGCTTGATAAAGGAGTCAAGGAGCTTCGTAACAAGTGTATACCCCTAGTAAAGATGTTGTGGAGAAGCCACAGAGTCGAGGAGGCTACGTGAGAGGTTAAGGCCGATATGAAAGAGCTTTATCTGCATTTATTTTCGCCAGGTAAATTTCAAGGATGAAATTTTCTTTAAGGAGGAGAGAGTTGTAACGACCCAGGTTTCACAACCCGAGTGTCAGATTATACCCGAATTATGGGCCTCGCATTTGGGCCATGGTGAATGGACCTCATGAGCTTTGGTGGGATAGTTTTAAGGTATTTGGGCTTGGATTTTGGTATTGGGTTGAGTTAGGAAGATGAAGGGAGGACAATTGGGTAATTGCCTAATTTAAATGAAGAGGAAAATATGGTTCTCGTTATTTCCTTTGCAGAAAATAAAGACCATGAGGTCACTTTGCCCACTTGTCTTCATGCTTCTTCCATAGACATTTTCCATCCCCTCATCCACAAGAATAGAGCAAACATTTGAGATTTTAAGCATGAATCACGTTTTCAACCTTGAGGGAAGTTTGTTTAACAATCAATGATCTATAACCCAAGGTAAGTTTTGCTAGATATTGTGAAAGATGAGGTTTTGGCAGGGGTTATTGGTAAAAATGAGTTTGAGTTGTATGAGCCAAATTCTTGGCTTTAATTAGTGGTTTCAGCTTCCTTAAACCTTCTCAACAATTTGGTAACATATTTCGCACTTTCATTGTAGTGAAAGAAGTTTGAGAACCTTCCAAGGCTCTTGGGAAGGAGAAAGCTTGAGGGCTTGGTGAGAGCTTCATTCCAGCCTTTAAATTTGAGGTTAGTACACTTCTAACTTCTATGTGTTCATGTGCATCATCATTTTGGTATGTTACTTAAAAAAATATGATGTTGGGTTAAGGTTAGAGCTTGGGTGGTCTTCCATGGTAAAACTTTAATTTGATGTTGTTTAGGGGTAAAATTGATAGAAACACACCTAATCAACTCCTCATAACAGGTAGAAATAATGTGGGACTCAATGGTTAAGGAAAAGGGGAAAAACACGGGTTTTTCGAGCTCTAGAGTTTGAATTTTGGGCTCACGTATCGATATGCCAGTGTTGATACGCTCTCTTAGAAGTTGGTTAGATCTGATATTTTTCAATATGGGTATCGATACGGGCTATAGGCGTACTGATACCACTGATCCATTGTGAATTCCAGTAACCAAATTGGGTATCAGTACACTATGGGGTGTATCGGTACGGGCTAAGGGTTCGGTACGCAAGATATGTGTACCAATGCTTGCAGGCGTATCGATATGAGGGCTAGTCTGGGTTCTTTCGAACCTAAAGGGTATCGATGCCTAAAGAGGGGTACCAATACCCATGAAAGTGTATCAGTACGACTGGAGCAACCTGCCCAAGAATTTATGTTTTGAGTTTGAGGGCTCTATAATTTGAGGATAATGTCATAATGGGTCTCTTATGGGATAAAATGAATAGCAAAACTAAGAATTATGTTTATAATTGCATGTGTGAATTAAATGGTCAATAATGTGATAAAAGAAAAGGGATTTGCTTGTGTTAGCCAACCTTAGGGATCCTTGGTGGATCATGTATGGTTGCGTCATGTGTAGACACTTATTTGGTTATGTGTCTTTCTTTGGTGGGACCCATTGAGTGAGTGTTGCAACACAAGAAGGCCACTCGATGTGAACTTATAAATGATAAATTGAAGACCACTCGATGTGAGATTATGAGTGATGATATATGCTCGATGTGAGATTCCAAGCCACTCACTCGATTTTAGATTTTGAGTGAAAACTCGATGTGAGATTCTGAGTATTGACGCTCGATGTGAGATTTTGAGTATGGGTACACGTCTTAGTGTCGGGTGACATTGGGTCTCACCTCTGGTTTGTTTGATTAATATGCTTGTGATATTTGAGTTGTTGCATTCATGCTACCTTGTGTTTTAGTCGGTTATGGTAGCGTCACTGCTTTATCTTACCTTGATATCATATTATCTGGCATGCTCTTAATCATGATTCACCTAAAGCATGGTCAAGTGGTTATGTATCCGTAGAACTTTGTTAGCTTGGCGTTCGAAATCATTGTTTTCGTTCGTATGTAAGTAGGTCATTCACATGTCGCAGAACACCATCGAAGCAAAGAATTCAGCATTCGCCATTGTGGTAGAGTACATGTACTTAGATATAAAGGGCTAAGTATTCGTGGGACCCTATGTATTGGTAAATCTATTTGAATTAAACTTGTATCGGTCAAATGTTTTAATGTTGGTTTATTTGGAGCTCCTGTTGAATGTTTTAAATGTTTTGAATACTTTTGAACTTATTTATCGATGTGTCATGGGTTGGATTTGATGATTTGCAAATTATTGGGCTTACAAATGAAAAATTTTATGGGATTGGTTTGGGATTGTGGCCCAAATGTAGCATTCGGGTTTAGGGTGTTACAATTACAACCCTTACCTTCTAACGATACAAAAATAATCTCGGATGATTCTTTCTCTTAGACAGAAACCATCTTCGCTCGGTACATTACAGACGACAAACAAAACCCAATGGTACCCTGACAAAATTGTCACACCAAAAATGTCATCAAGAACTTAACTTATGCGGTAGAACCCAAAATATTGCCGCACGATAAAATCTTCCTACAACTCCACACAATCTAAAAGAATAGGAGGTTACACAGCTGTTGTAACTCAAAATGAAGCGATTCATCTCATGGTGACTCCTTGAAGGAGACTTTAACTCTAATGGCATCCTTTATTAAAATCATTGCTTGCGCAGTGTAAGACTTCTGAAATAAACGACGTCTCAACTTTCCTCAAGCACTTAGCTTAAACTCGGCATGATAACTCATATCAACAACTAAGCAACCCCCATCAACTCAGTTTATGCAAGAATCTTGCACTCCAAACTATTACGTGCCTGGAAAACACATCATCTGTACCCTCACTGAGATTCATCATCACATGAAATCCTACTAAGGAATAAGGTTCTATCTCGAGTCTCGTATCAAAAGGTAACATGTGTACACCGCACTGTCAAACCACTCAACATGCAAACAACCCAAGCAGACTTCCATACAGATCTTACCTTGCAAAAAATATCAACGGTACCCACCAAGGACTATACCATAACTCAATGTAATCCCAACGAAACTGTGCACTTGTAAATCCTTTACAAGGTCCATGGTCATCTATTTAATTTCCACCGATGAATATCGAAGCATCACAACAACTCTGAGAAACTCAATGTTTAACTCCCAACTAATAGCAAGTCAAACACTTATCACTACCTTCAACCCACTTCTTACTATCTCTAAAGTACGCGACAAAAGTTTGGTACAAACTGTCGCTCTCTGAATTCACCACATTCTGATCATTGTACTGTATAGGAAGAATCTCTTGCATTTATATATCTTTCTCTAAAACACCTACAACAATATCTCAAAATCCATCAGAAACTGTCAAACCTAAATTTAATCATAATATTGTATCCTCTTAATTACAATCAGATAATACTTCTTACGGCTTCCAAAGCAAATCAAACCTTAACTCAAAGCTTAACTAATAGAACACGTGAGTACTTTGCAATCGGTTAAACGAGTCATCCACTTAAGAAGACATGTAACTGTCCTTCAGTGCCACTTAACAAGCTATCAACGGTTTAAGCATCACCTCAACGAACCAACTTCTTACTAGCGAACAAGTTCGATTTTCCCTTGGGCAAAATACTTAGGCAAAAAACTTTATTTGAGTTGTACCTTTGCAACTGAATCTCTGACTCTCTCAACTGGGTTTGTGTCCTCTGACAAGGACTACGAGCACCGACATCCAACTCGACCTTACCTTAACATCCACTCATGTTCTTGACAAGGGGGAGTTCTGATGACTTCTCCAAGAAGCTTAAACAAACAATCTAACAATCTAAAAGCTCCCGAGCAATGAACTAAGTAAATTAGTACATAGCAAACGATCAAACATGTTTCACAACCCCGTTGTGTTATCCTCAAAACGGCCACTACGAAGATCACGGTAGAAATGTGATGGTTCAACATTCTCATTACCAAAGGTTGGGTTCCCTCAAGGTCTCAAAGCCTTGAACACAACTCCCGACATTATAGGCTAGCATCACGCTTGATTAACCAAATCAATTTCCAATATAGAATAACTCTCAAGAAGATAGCTCCACCAAACTTGTTAGAACAACTAACTTGGGTCACACTTTAACGAACTAGAAGATCCTAAATCTACTATATCCGAGAAATGCCTCTAAAAAGAATGATGATACTTCCCAAGTACATCACGACTCTCTTTAAGCAAATAAAGGGCCATCCAACCAACGTGCATCTACTGATCAATTTTAAGAGCAGATTATCTATACTTACAACACAACCGTTATCCACGCATAACGATAAAGATTCTTTGCCACAAACTCTCCTAACATATCCCAAGCTTCGTAAGGCATACAGTACGCAATGAAGACACCATTCATGTGACGGGAAGATGACATATCCTCGATTTTGGCATCATTCAACTAACTTGTATCACAATGATCCGGGGTGACCTAGCCCCCAAAATTGCTCCCATGAATGGCTCAACACTTAACTTGGCCATCTCGGCCACGATCGTAACCATCTTAACATTGCAATGTTGGATGCATTATCAGGATCTCAGTCTTAAAGAGTACGAACTTAATTTAAAGGCTTGTATTCACTAGACACATTACTAAAACACCGATACCACCCTGGGTTTCCTAAAATCAGCTAAACCTAAGCTCTGATACCACTAAATGTAACACCCTTGACCTAAATGTCACAATTGGGCCTCAAGCCCAAACCAAAACCATAAAATTTCGCAATTTAGTTTAGCACAACAAGGTATTTCTCAAAACATTTAAAGCCAACAGTTGAAAATATAGATGAATACTCAAAACAATACAAAAGAGCTCTAATTTACTTTAAAACATTTGAACATTCGATTTGGTTAATACAATTTAAAAAATAAGAATTACAGGCTCGACCTCGTAAGGTCCTATAAATACATAACCCACTAAACACAAGTATCGTACTCTAGAAAACATTATATGTTGGAATATAGTATAGATAGTGCTCCACGAACCCACGAATTGATGATCAACCTATGCATGGAAACAACAATTCTGAGCGTTAAACTTACAAAGCTCAGTGGTACACATCTACACTAATATACTTCATGCTAATCATAAACATAAGCATGCAAGCTAGTATGAGCAATAATGAGCGATAAATAAACAAGTAGGGCTACCACTAGTCGCCTAAACACATGCTCTCATCATAGAAATCATCATACATGGCACACAAGCCCCAACCATACTTAGAACATGGCAATATAACATCATATAGATATGGCGCTACCTCTAGCCGCCAAATTATATAGAATAGCAAAAAAGCATAAGCTACTCATAGCATATAAGCTTTATACCATAATATAGGAGTGAGGCCCGGTGTAACACCCTGATCTCATCCCGGATCTGGAGCATCACATTTGGCTCACCCAAAACTAACCTATGTAAAATTTTCATTTAAAACCATAAGTTGGCAATTCTCAAAACGACCTATTTCCATAAAATCTACGTAGATAAAGAAATTAAAAGAGTTTATAAAATATAAGTTCCAAATAAAATACACCGTTTGACCAAATAACATTAAATCAAAATAAAGATACAGACTCAATGTGGTAAGGTCCTACGAATACAATCAGTCCAAACTAAACATCAAGTACTGTACTTTAAACTTGCCCGGTGCTGGGAAATCCTCCTCAATGTGCTCCTCCAAAAGCAACATGTCAACCTACGCACGTAAAAACCACAATTCCGCACACTGAGCTAACAAAGCTCAGTGGTACATTTCTACTATACCACTATTCATGAATATCATAAAACAAGCATGCATGATAATATAATTAAGAGTGCATAAAAAGGCTTCTCAACATCTAAGGATCATCGTCTAGCCTACCCTAGCTAGAGTCCATAACCATGTCTCAAAATACCACTATTATATAAGAAGACCACCAAGCCATCCCAGGCTTACCATACGCGAGGTCCCACTGACAATCGAGTTACGTCCCATACCCTGATCACATAGCCCAAGAGTTATCTATCCCATATTCAAGAACATACAGCCCATATTCGAGATCACACAGCCCATCGAGTTACTCGAGCTCACACAACCATTCAAGTAACAACCCTACCCTGATCACATAGCCCAAGGGTAAAATAACCAACTTCTATTATCTATACAACAACGTAAATAACATACATTCCCTAATGGCCAACGAAGCCCTACTATTTTTCACATGCTCACACAACTGTCGAGTTGCCTGTGATCACATAACCGTCGGGTTAGGATCATATCTGGATTACTGTAGCCACAGATACTTCCTAGACATACTTGGATCACAATAACCACAACCAGTTTTTCCCTGAGGTCACATAGCCAATCAGGTTACTCGAGATCACATAGCTATTCGAGTTACTTGAGCTCACATAGCCCCCGAGTTGTATTTTTATATCCTGATCACATAGCCCAAGGATAAGTTTCTAACCCCATCCAGATCATATAGCTCGTGAATACGTCGGATGTACTCGATCACATAGCCCGTAGTACGCATCCCCTTATTTAAGTGCCCTTGCACTGACTCTAGGACATCCAAATTCCTAACCAAGACACATACGTCAACATATACTCTCCCGATCATCAATATATCTCACCGAAAGACAAAAGGCATCCAGCTGACCATTACCAATGCCCCAAGGCATAACTCATTTGTTACAATAATTACTGTCTTTAGGATTCCTTTACGCCTTTCTCGCTAGATTATCTTATTACTCACGGCCACCAGCCTATATGGACATTCTTTCGGCACAGCAAGGACCCCAAGCTACCACATAGCATTAACTGATCCACCACGGATCCCAATGGATTACTAGTCCAAGCAACTTACCCAACTATTACCAAGCCATTAGCCATTAATCCACATACGGGTTACTAACCTTGATTTCTCAGTTTTAGAGTTTGTTTTATACCTTTAGGGACCCACCGAACCCTTTACCCGAATGCGAAATCAATTTTTTTGGGTAGATTGCTTAGCGAGTATCGATATTCTAATGTGAGTATCGGTACTGCCCTATGGGTATCGATACTCCCCTATGAGTACCAATACGCTAATTAGGTTTGAAAAAATTTAACGCTCCGTTCCGTACCGATACACATCATCACTACTACCGATCCACCCCTGTACCAGTACACTAAGCCTCTCCTAGGTAATGCAACAGTGCGTACCGATACGCCCCTAGCGTATCGGTATGCCAAAACGTTACTAGAATTCACATTAGATGAAAGGTATCGATACACGAGAAGGCGTACCGGTACGCCCCTCACAAATTGCCTCTCTTATAACAAAGGCATACCGATACGCTACCACCCTGCATTGGTACGCGAGCCCAGATTTCAAAACCTGAAGTTCGGGATTTCACCAATCCAACCCTTAACCTACATGGTTAAGTCCCAAATCGATCCTACAAGTTATTGAGAGTATTATGGGTGGTTTCTACCAATTTTACCCATTATCAACACCCAAAACGTGATTTATCATTAGAGGGGTTTAAGCTTCTAAAACCTCAACTATACAAGCCAAAACTATAAAACCACACCAAGCAATCATCTTATGAGGCTCATGAAATGAAGGAGTTAATGTACTGACCTTTAGCAAGAGATTCCCGGAATGAAGCTCTCACCAAGCTTTTTCCTCTTTTCTTCCTTGAACCAAGCTTCCAACTCAACCTCTACCAACTTTGGGGATATTCACCTTGATAGATAGATCCTTGATTGCTTATTAATTCTTCCTTGACCACAAATCCGAGATTCCTTACAACAACCACAAAGTTCTCAACTTTTTTTTTGTGTTTTGGGTGGGTGTTTGATGAATAAGAGAATAGGGAGAGAAAGATAGATGGGGACAAGGTGACTTCATCCACCTTCCCCTTTTTGCAGGAAATTAAACAAGGCACCAGCCTTGTGTCTTCCTTTGAGGGGAATTACTCTTCTACCCTTATTAACCAAACGCATGCCCAACAACCAAGCCCAACAACACATGGAGGCTCATTAAGCTCAACATCTCGGCCCATCATAACCTGGACATTCAACCTGACGTGTCAGTTCATGACCTGAGTCAACACCCATTGTTGACTTGAAAATTTGGGTCGTTACAACTCTCCCCTCTTTTAAGAAATTTTGTCCTCGAAATTTAGATGGATGAAAGAAAGATATAACCAAAATAGATCTAACCACCTCACCATTCAAATGGGATCACCTTAATTAGAGAGAGTTATCCCTTAATCTACCTTAATCAGAACCATGGCATTTAACCACCAGCTCTCAACACTTCTCTTGAGATTTCCCACGACTTATTTTCAGCAACCAATGTCACTTATGACGAACCGCTACACTGGGTAACATAACCAACCTCAAGCCACGCTGTTCAAAAATCAACTCAATGAACTTACTTCTAAATAATTCTATATCGGTTAACCAACCTTTCCACTAACATCCATCAACCAAAACTAAACTTAGACTTCATCTCTATCTAAAACATTGCACTACTTCCTCAAGGCACTGCCAAGAACGCATCATGCCAAACAACCATATCCCGGTCAAACCATTAAAGGACAAGTAAAAGCCTAACAACCGATTATTATCATCAATCTACCTTGAACTAACATCTCCTTTCTCCAGACTTGACCCACCAAGTCGGATCCTAAAACTTTGCTTATCCAAACTTGCTTTCAACAGGATCAAAAACCACTCTCGATCCCAACCACTTGGTTCCGGGAAATGACCACCGTCACTTAAGAACTCACACAAGTAACCCAAAACCTTTCCATTCTACTTGCGAAGGTCTAAACACCTTCTTCCTAACCCTTGCCTCGATCTCAACCATCAGATGTGGAAAGCCATCTGACTGCTTTCAAGGATTGCCAACTGGTCCATCTAATAACATTTCTTTGCTAAGCAACCACTCGGTTACCCTTATCACAACTATTGATCCACATTTCTGCTACGCTACTCTGATAATTTTCACGTTGTTTGCCTTAACCAATAACAACTTTGGTCAAACTCAATTAGGCAATCCTCCAACTCTACGAGATCTAGCTCAAAAGATGCACAAGCCAAACAACTATCCTCACGATTAGCCCTTAAGACCTCAACCATGTTCATCACAACCTTCACTTACCCTTTTCTACGGTATCTTACTCTGACAAACAACATGCGAAGCTCTCACATTCTATGGCCAAACAAGGTCGTCGATCTCACGAAACTGGCAGCGGTCTTCCACCACTTTACAAGCTACTCTCATGCAAACAAGACCCAATTGGTCACTTGTACAAGTGTGCCCCTAACTAAGAGTTCATTAAGTACCATACCACGAAGCGATGGACACAACAACGAACTCAACCTTACATTTATCACGGTTCTAAACCACAATCAACCGGTAAGATCGCTCATTCACCAAAGGTACCTTCATACCCTCGAAACACCCATCACACTAAGACTATGAACTCTTAACTTTTGCGTCTACAACGCAAGCTAAGAATACCTTGCAACCTATAGAACATTCCTTGAGCTAGCACTATGGAGCACACGTCCACCCTAGAGTGGTTAAGATCCTAAAGACCAAAACTAACAACTAGATTCAAGCAATCTAAAACTTCATAACTTCTCACTCATATCTTACGGCATACATGAACTCTCAATAACCTTTTACGATAAAACTTTATCTAGCAAAGGATGCAATTCTAATTATCATCTAAAGCAACGACAACCCAAGACTTACCAAGATGACATCACAAGAACTGGTCTAAAATACAACTGGAGAGCTAAACGGCTAACACAAACAGCTGGGACCAACACAAGACTTAATTACCTGACCATCCTCAGTCGCCATGCTGTCAACTCCAATCTGAGCAGCAGACTGCCTAACAACGCCTCGCGTGCTAACCCTAGCGGTGGATCTCACAGAACCTCCACCTTGATAACCTGACGGTGCCCTAACTTCGTCTCTAACAAAACTCTGATCACGATAGGAAATAGCCTACATCTGAAACTAAACTGATGTATCCTCATCCACAACTAGGCAGTCCTTTGCCATGTGTCTCGGTGCCTGGCGCCTATAGCAAACCCTCCGAAGCAATAAGCACACTTCGAGGTGATGTCTGCAACAATGCTCGCATGTTGGTGGAAGTGATGCTCCAACAAAACCATCAATACTCTCTTCTGAGGTAGGGATTAAAGAGCCTCTACGAACCCTCAATCTAGATTATGTGCCGACTCTTAGTAGTTGGTCCAATGCAACTCTTTTCGAACTCCTCAAAGTATAAAACCTATTATGCGGATAGGGAAAATGATTCATGATATCCTGGGCCTCCACATCATGACCTCTAGAATCCTCGAACTGATTGGATGTTGAACTCTAAACTCGTTCAAGTAACTTTGCACTATTGGCTAACTTAGAGAATATCCCAAGCGGACCCGATATCACAAGCAACTGAAGATCAACATTCAAGCCTTGTCCGAACCTCTTGCACCTCAACTCTTCCGTGGTGGCAACCAACTCTAAAGCATAACGACTCAAACGCAGAAACTCTTGCTCATAAGCAAATACTGTTCGATCTTCTTATACTAGATGCAGAAACTGGTCCCTCATCTCATCCATATGTACCTCACTGATGTACTTCTTTCAAAACTCATCCACAAAGATATCCCATGTCGGGATCCCAGGCTGTAGACCCAACTCTACGGTCTTCCACCACTCGTGTGCATTACCCTTTAGAAGGGAAACAATACAATTAAGATCATCTTCCGGGCTTTTCTTCATCTGTCTCAAGATTCTTTGTGTGTTGCACGACCACTGGTCAGCCTTGATCGGGTCATCCTCACCTAAGCCTTCGAAATTTTTAAGCCCACAATGAAGCCTCTCTACATGGGTCTTGCGAGGCGTCTCAAATTTCCTCGGGATAGCTTGCACCACACGCAAGAGGGCAGAGATAAGGTCACGAAGGTGACCCGCCTCTCCACTACTAGTTCCACCTTCCATCGATCCTTTTCTGAAACACAACAAACAAGGTGGCACATCAGGATTCCCAGTCTTATAAAGTACACTTGACTTTAGGGACTTGTATTCACTAGACACCTTACCACAACCTCTAAGACACCTCGGGGTTTTCCTAGACCCCCCAATCCGAAATATCACATTCGGGTCACCCAAAACTGACCCATCAAAATTTCTCATTCAAAACCACAAGTTGGCAATTCTCAAAACGGCCCATTTCCATAAAATCTATGTAGATAAAGAAATTAAAAGAATTTACAAAATATAAGTTCCAAATAAAATACACCGTTTGACCAAATAACAGTAAATTAAAATAAAGATACAGACTCAACTGTGGTAAGGTCTTATGAATACAATCAGTCCAAACTAAACATCAAGTATTGTACTTTGAAACTTGCCCGGTGCTGGGAAATCCTCCTCAATGTGCTCCTCCAAAAGCAACATGTCAACCTACGCACAAAAAAACCACAATTCTGCATGCTGAGCTAACAAAGCTCTGTGGTACATTTCTACTATACCGCAATTCATGAATATCATAAAACAAGCATGCATGATAATATAATTAAGAGTGCACAGAAAGGATTCTCAACATCTAAGGATCATCATCTAGTCTACCCTAGCTAGAGTCCATAACCATGTATCAAAATACCACTATTATATAAGAAGACCACCAAGCAATCCCAACCTTACCATACACGAGGTCCCACCTACCACCAAGTTACGTCCCATACCCTGATCACATAGCCCAAGGGTTATCTAGCCCATATTCGAGATCACACAGCCCATATTCGAGATTACGCAGCTCTCGAGTTACTCAAGCTCACACAGCCCGTCGAGTAACAACCCTACCCTGATCACATAGCCCAAGGGTAAAATGGCCAACATCTATTATCCATACAACAACGTAAATAACATACATTACCTAATGGAAAATGAAGCCCTACTATTTTTTTATGCTCACATGGTTGTTGGGTTACCTGTGATCACATAGCCGTTGGGTTAGGATCATATCTGGATCACTGTAGCCACAGATACGTCCTAGACAACTTGGGTCACAATAGCCACAAGCAGTCTCTCTCTGAGGTCACAGAGCCAATCAGGTTACTCGAGATCACATAGCCCTTCAAGTTACTCGAGCTCACACAGCCCCCGAGTTGTATTTCCATATCCTGATCACATAGCCCAAGGATAAGTTTTTAACCACATCCAGATCACATAGCCAGTGGATACGTCGGATGTACTCGATCACATAGCCTAGAGTACCCATCCTCTTATTTAAGTGCCCTTGCACTAACTCTAGGACATCTGAATTCCTAACCAAGACACATACGTCAACATACTCTCTCGAGCATCAATATATCTCATTGAGAGATAAAAGGCATTCAGCCGACCATTACCAATGCTCCAAGGCATAACTCATTTGTTACAATAATTACTATGTCTTTAGGATCCCTTTACGCCTTTCTCATTAGATTATCTTATTACTCACGGCCACCAGCCTATATAGCATCCCTTTAGCACAAAGCAAGGACCCCAAGCTACCACGTAGCATTAACTGATCCACCACGAATCCCTATGGATTACTAGTCCAAGCTACTTACCCAACTATTACCAAGCCATTAGCCATTAATCCACATACGGGTTACTAACCTTGATTTCTCAGTTTTAGAGTTTGTTTTATACCTTTAGGGACCCACCAAACCCTTTACCTCAAATTATAGAACCCCTGAACGCCAACTCAACTTTCTTGGGTAGATTGCCCAGTGAGTATCGATACTCTAAGATGAGTATTGGTACTGCCCTCTGGTATGGATACTCCCTCATGAGTACCGGTACGCTAATTAGGTTCGAAAGAATTGAACCCTAAAGCGTACCGATACGCTTCATGCTGTACTGGTGCACATCATCGATACTATCAATCCACCCCCATACCGGTACTCTCACATACGCGTATCGGTACGCTAAGCCTCTCTTAGGTAATGAACAATGTGTAGTGATACGTCTCTAGCGTACCAGTAAGCCAAAGCATTACTGGAATTCACATTAGACGAGGGGTACCGATACACGGAAAGGTGTATCGATAAGCCCCTCATAAATTACCTCTCTTATAACAAAGGCGTACCGATACGCTACTACCTTGTATTGGTACGCAAGCCTAGATTTCAAAACCTAGAGCTCAAGATTTCACCAATCTAACCCTTAACCTACTTGATTAAGTCTCAAATTGATCCAGCAAGTTATTGAGAGTATTATGGGTGGTTTTCTACCAATTTTACCCATTATCAACACCTAATACGTGATTTACCATTAGAGGGGTTTAAGCTTCTAAAACCTCAACTCTATAACCCAAAACTATAAAACCAAGCTCTCACCAAGCTTTTTCCTTTTTCTTCCTTGAACCAAGCTTCCAACTCAACCTCTACCAACTTTGGGGATATTCACCTTGATGGATAGATCATTGCTTGCTGATTAACTCTTCCTTGGCCACAAATCTGAGATTCCTTACAACAACCACAAAGTTATCAACTTTTTCTTTGTGATTTGGGTAGGAGTTTGATGAAGAAGAGAATAGGGAGAGAGAGATAGATGGGGACAAGGTGACTTCATCCACCTTTCC
Source organism: Hibiscus mutabilis (assembly GCA_019671005.1). Lineage (NCBI taxonomy): Eukaryota > Viridiplantae > Streptophyta > Magnoliopsida > Malvales > Malvaceae > Hibiscus > Hibiscus mutabilis. The sequence goes on along the minus strand of CM033736.1, from coordinate 23,088,258 downwards.
TATTTTGCAGGAAATTAACCAAGGCATCAGCCTTGTGTCTTCCTTTGAAGAGAATTACCCTTCTTCCCTTATTAACTATTCCTTAACCAAACACAAGCCCAACAACCAAGCCCAAAAACACATGGAGGCCCATTAAGCTCAAAATCTCAGCCCATCATAACCTGAACATTCGACCTGATGTATTGGTTAAAGACCCGAGTCAACGCCTATTGTTGACTTGAAAATTCAGGTCGTTACACCCGGTCCTACTAAGCATTAGGATCATACACTTTGAGTGAGACCTAGTTCCACTAAGCATCGGGTTTATACACTTTTTAAGGTGAGGCCCGGTACTACTAAGCATCGGGATACATCTACCCATACTTGAAATTTCTCATCAAGCATCTTAGAATGAGTCTAAGTCCCACTAAGCATCGGGTTCATACATTCAGAAATATTTAACAATGGTGTTGCAACACACTATATCTCTCACTGGGCATCAAAAACCCATCAATCAAGATGATTTAATCATCTAGGTGTCCATATCAGCACATAGCAATGACATGTGTACCACACATCATACAATATCATACGATCCACCAAGGATCCTTACAATTGCTTTTACCATAAAGTCACCCAATGTTTACCAAGTTATTAATTATTATGAGGGAGTACATTAATCATCCATATTTAATTATCTTATTAATCTATTTTATCTTATTTACATCCCACGCCAATTTTCTTTCTTTTTATTAGCATTATAGGTTATTTGTTTAATGGGTACCGGTACTCTAACAATAGTACTGATAATGGTATTGCTTACTGGAAATCCTAGATTTCTATAAGTATCAATATGACTTAACCCATACCGATACAACCCTCAATCGTGTACTGGTATAGCCGAAGCTCGTACCAATACATTATTCACGAGTTCATACCAATTCCTTAAATCACAGTTTTATAGCACTTTATTTGATCCCTAAAGCTTATAAAAGTCATTAAGGTTTATTTACTAACGTGTCCATTCAATTAACATTAATTATCGACTTCGTAATCATTTATTCGAATATTACCGATTATCAGGTCATTGATATAATTTTTATCGAACATGCCAATTCATATCTCAAGTAACATAACATATAAATTATCTAATCAGATAATTATACGAATATTAAAATGACCCTACACAGTCTCTAAAGCTCATAATAGTCTCAAATATTCTAAAGCTTATCAGGTATCACAATACATACAAGTCTCATAATACCGGTCTCAACACATGCTTATCCATCATCAACCTATTTTGCAACCATTAACAAGCAAGGAAATTACACTTATAATGCTCATAAAGCATTTTAGAGTTTGAAGTGTAATAACATTAAGCCGATATCGCTTAATCCTCGTATACTAATTAATACCATAAGTATCACTTAATCGCATACTTTAATGAATTCAAAGGGTCAAATGCATAAAAATAGATTATCGGGTTTGAATTTGGAAAAACAAACTACGCCAACAGACTTAGAATGCCAAGAAACCCCAAGGTAAGGTCTCTCAAAAAAGTCAATGGTGGTGGCGGCTGGCTCCGCTCGGCTCGAAAGGCTAGTTTGTTAGACTGACTCGGCTTGCGACCTGGGTCAGCTTGGTAGTCTTGCTCATCTTGGCCCAACGGCTCAAGCCCAATAGTTAAGCCTGACTATTATAATAGCCTGGCCGACCAAACATCACCCACGCGCAGACAGCGACACGTGAGGCGTGTGGGAAGGTTTCTAACAGTTGGACAACAATAGCGAACGCCCAGATTGTTTATTTTCTGGTCTCTGATCACGATGGTGATCACTCAAAAAAATTCAACACCGTTCAACGACCAAAATCGGCGGTCAACAGTGGCACGATAGCTGGCAGTGGCGGCGATGACGGACGGCTGGCTCAGCTCGACTTGAAGGGCTAGCTTGCTGGACCGGCTCGACTTGTGGCTTGGTTTAGCTTGGCAGGCCAGCTCAACTTGGCCCAATGGCTCAAGCCCAATAGATGAGCCTGGTTGTTATAACAGCCTGGCTGGCCGGATGTTACCCACGCGCAAGCGGCGGCGCGTACGGCGATTGCAGAGGCTTTCGATGGCTGAACAGCAACGGGGAATGCCAAATTAGTTATTTTTTGGCCTCTGATCACAGTGGTGGTCTCTGTTTGTCAATTCTAGCACTCGAACTACCCTAACTCAACAACTCAATTTTTTTCTCTCACCCCTTCCGATGGTGGCTCTAATGGATACACTACTGGTACTGGTGTGTTAGAGTATACCCAAAGACCAATCATGAGATGGTTGTAAAAGACATACTTATTTTATTATGTTTATTAATATAAAGCCATTATTATTTTTAGTCTTATTTGTGCATTTATAAATAAACTAAATTATAATAAAGTCCTTAGAATGATATAGTTATTCTTGAATATCCTTAGTTGAGTATTATTGTGGGCATGGACAACAATAATATAATAAGACTAATATGTAGTTGATTGATGACAAAGTGTTGTCATTGACATGAGATGTCAAAATCAATACATAAGTATGTGTTATAGAATGACATATTGGACTGACCCGCTATGAGCATGTTTCTTGGATTATTATGTGATAGTCACAACATTGATCACAGTGATAACTACATGTATGATCCTCAAACTTGAGATCATCATTATTTCAACATCGTGAGTGACATATTTTGATGCGTTCAAACGTGTGTCGTAACTGACTACACTATAAAGACTAATATTGGATATGTCGCAATCTATGTAGCGGAATAAAGTTGATCAAGATAGGATTTGTCCCTCCTACATAATAGGAGTAATGTCATAGGCCACTTGATTGAATGAGACTAGAAAATGCATGGCCATGCTCCAATAAATTGATATGAGATATCATAGTTATTCGTTTATAATACTCTACTCAAGACATGAAGAAATATTATATGGACTATACAAGTGTGGCTATACCATGACTTGTGTCTGATCTAGATATAAGGACAAAAGGATGTAATACATGAAAAGAGTTAATCACGAAAAAAAGGTTATGTCGAACCATGACTTCCTGTAACTTAGGTACAATGATGCATTTCTAGATGCCACTCATTGCTTGTAATATTAGAATTGTTCTAGATATTACTGCTAATGTAACATGAACCTACAAGGGTCACACCTAATGATTGAAACAAACAAATATCGACTAGATAGCATGTGTACAAACTTGTTGTACACTTAATAAGTAAAAACCGAAATTATTATAATTATTGTAATTATAGATAATCTTGTTTATATATATTTTAATACTAGATAATTATTGTAATTACCAAATACTATTAAAATATATATCTTTAAAGAAACCTAATTAAAGTAGAATCAGATTCTACATATTTAATTATATTCGGTTAAATATATTGTAATTTAATGAATCCAAATTTAATTAAAATTAGGTTTTTGAATGTTATATAAAGGCATAAGGTCTAGCAGCTGAAATATGCCTTTTGCAAAAAAACCTCTCTAACAGTTAGAGAAGTAAAATATTGTTCGTTTTATTCGAGTGGATTGCGTAGAGGTCGGAACGTTGTTGTGACGACTTGGATTCGATATCATGCTAGAAGAATTGGATTCTTCTAACTCCTTGTGGCTTTTTAAATTTATTTAAGGTAATGTTTCATCCTTTTTCACCCCGGATTGTTCCTCGTACATGGATCACTAGCGGAATATGCCGGATATTTTTTTTTGATGAGCCATAGGGTGCACTGGCGTTTCCCAACATGGTAAACTTTTCTCGACGATATAAACACGATGACAATGGAGATGTCAACAACGAACACTCTGATAGCGGTGGATTAGACTTCAAAGCTTAAGGAAGAATAGGAAAAAAATAGAAAGGAAAAATGAAAAAGGGAGAGAGGGGAGAATATAAAATCTGATTTTCTCTCTCTCTTCCACACCCTTTTAATTTAAACTATCCTCTTTTTTTTCTTTTCCACTAGGCCCAAAGCTCGGGTCTAAGATCTAATTTACTAACCCGATATTTGGGTCGTTACATACGGTCTAAGCCATATCAATACCCATTTTGGCTACTACAAATTGTCAAAACTTGAGGACAAAGGGACGTATAGGTACACGGCCAACCGTACTAGTACGGCTCTTTTAGGTATCGGTATGGGTCAAACTATACCGATACTCATTGCCTATTTTTCGAGAAATTATATCATGGGTCATTCCTGCCACGTCATCCATGGGACCAACTAATAAAAATCACTCATTTTATCATTTTTTCCATGTCATATTTTTACCAAGTGAATCATCACTTGGTAAAAACGGTTTTTAAAATTAATTTACAGTAAATATGAGTGAAGATTCACTTGATAAAAAATATGACATGGAAAAAATAATGAGATGGATAATTTTTATTGGTTGGTCCTATAGATGGCGTGGCAGGAATGACCCATAATATAATTTCTCCTATTTTTGATACTTTGGCAATTTAAAATCATTTAAAACATTTCAAAAACCCTTTGAAAAACTTTCAAACATTTTTTTTTCAGGTTAATGGACTTTTGAAATATTTTTGCAAATTTTTTTAAGTCTAAAAACATTTTTCATTTAAGTTATATCAAAATCAAATATCTCAACAATCTCCTCCTTTTTGATATAATGAAACCACTTGAAAAATTGTTTTTGAAATTTCTCCCCCTTAGAAATATAATTTTAGAACAAGAAAATACTTTTAGAAAATATTTAAAGCTCTCATTTTTCTTCTTGAAATTTAATTTTTTAAGCCTTTCTTTCCCCCTTTTTGTTATATCAAAAATAATTTCAAAACTAAGTTTGAAATCACATTTAAGTTCAAAACACCAATTATTGAAAGGTTAATACCAAATGTTGAAAATTTAGTACCAATTCATAGAAAATATCAATTGTCGGTGTAAAATAACAATGGAGAATGAGACCCAAAAAATTACATAAAAGAGTTTTTAAAAATGGTCCACCCTTGATTAAGCAATAAAAATGATTAGTCCAATCATTCAAGAGAAAGAAATTAAATTTTAAATAAATAAATAAAATAAATAAATAAATCAAGAAATTCAATCAAACATGCCATTTATCAAAATATATCAATAGGCACACAAAGCATGGCAAAAAGGGTCAAAACAGTCTTTTTTTTTACTGTGCTTACTGGTACAGTTGAAGGTTGTATCAGTACGGTATGGGCAGTATCAGTACCGAAGACACAAAATGGTGAAAATATGCGGCAAAAATAACCCAAAAAGCCTTACAACTTAATCTTAAGTTCATAAAAAGGCTTTAGGAGATCCTAGGTGTACTTTTTGCACACATTGCTACACATGCTTCTCAATAATCATCATTTAAAACATAGAAAACATGAATTTCACCAAATTTAACCAAACATTACAATTTAATGGCCATAGACATAGAAATAAGCATAAAGGGCCAAAAGCATGTAACTCATGCAATTGAGACTCCCCTTAACTATATGTAATTAGACACATCATGGAGTCATACAAACATGCGTAGATCAATATAAAAATCAAACAATATAGGCATGATCAAGCAAATTGCATGAAACTAAATTTTACCACTTGAACCAAGGTAGGATGTTAAGTCTCCCCTTCTTCAAGTGTTATTCTCCCTCTTGTGTCAAGAGCTTCCATAATATGACTTTGTTCATCGATGGTCAAACATACCTACAAGTAGACGATCAAGTAATTTTTGGCATCCAAATTGCTTTGGATCCAATGGCATTAGTCCAAAAAATCTTTGTCCCGTTAAGAATCCATTTTTCAAATTCATCCATTTTCTTTGAAATAATGAATCCTTTTGTACCCCAAATATTTTTAACAATTTTACCATTTACAAATCTAGGGAAACTAGATTGTCTAACATAAAAAATTGATTTAACAAAATTTTTATTTTTCTTTTCAAAACTTTTGTAAATGAAATCTTTTTTTCTTAAGATCATCCATTTACCGTTGATGATCTTCTTGACCTTTTTGAAGCAAAATTTGTAAATCAAAATTCTTTGGTTCAAACTCATTGAGTTTTGCTTCAAGTTCATATTTAGTTTTAGAAATCAAAATATTTTGAATTTTCAAATTTGAGACCATTTTCTTGTTTTTCAAAATGTGATTTTTAAACTCTAAAACCAACTCATCATAGGCGTCTTGTAATTCATCAAAAGTATATAAAATTGAAGTAGATGAATTAGAAGTTATCCTTGAATCTTCTTCGATGGCCATGAGACAAAGGTTGGCTACCTTATCATTGGTGGAGTCCTCTTCAGCACTCTATGTAGCCACAAATGCATTCTTCTTATAGTTTGATCCTTTTTTTTCATCTTTGGACAATTGTACTTGGCGTGTCCCAGCTTCTTGTATTCAAAGAATATGATAGGATCTCTCATCTTCATTCTCGATTCATATATTGATTCTTTATTTTCTTGCTTCATGTATCAGGTGAATTTCTTGAAGAGCTTGGCCATCTCTTAATCTTCATTATCCTCTCTACTTAAATCTTTTTGTTGACTTGTGGAGGATTTAATAGCAACATTCAAATCTTTAATGCCTTGCTCTTCTTTCTTCTTCCTTTTAACATTATCATTTCATGGGTTAGCAAATATTCCAGAAGCTCGTTAAGCTTAAGCTCCTTCAAGTTCTTTGCTTCAATGATTGCAGTCTTCTTGGAATCTTATGAATCGGGAAGTGAATAAATCAACTTCCTCACAAGCTTTTCCATCAAAATTATTTCTCCATAGCCTTTGAGTCCATTCACAATGGTGGAGAATCGATTGGACAAAGCTTTGATGTCTTCTTCTAGGTGTATCTTGGAGTTCTCGTACTCAAGGTTTAGAAGACTAATTTTGGTCTTTTTTACTTTATTGGTTCCTTCATAAGTTGCATCTTCTTTCGATCTTTCGTATTCCATTCTGCCTTGCTTCTTTGTAGAACGAACGGGCCATCAACAACTACATCCCAAAGACGATAGTAAATGGCTTTGATGAAGAACATTATCTTATTCTTCCAATAAAAGTAGTTGACAATGTTGAATTAAGGTGGCTTGTCTATAGATTGCGCCACGATCCCTAGTTGATGTAGAAAGGTTGAGCACTTAAAGGATTGACTCTAGGATGTTAATCTGACGTAGAGACGAAGCTCCGATACCAATTATTAGGTGGCTCAAATGATCAATTGAAATAGCCAAGAGGGGATGAATTGGATTTTTGCTTTGGTGGATGAAAAGGTAAGCAATAAAAATATGACACAATAATTTATAGTGGTTCGACTTTCTAACCAAAGTCTATTTCCACTACCTTAGCTATCCACTCTAAATATTTTCCATAAATTCACTCATTTGTCTTTCATTTTACCAGGCTCAAGGAGATAACCCTTACAACCAAGACTTATACCCAAAGTCTTGAAAACACTCTCTTACAAAGAGAAAACAAATAAGCAAACAATGAAAACCCTTACAATGCAAATGTGTTTGCAATTTAATCTCACACCCAAAATCCTAAACACTTGAGCAAATGTGACAATTTGGCACACTAGTGTTTTCTACAATAAATATGACAATTTAAGCACAAAATTTGATTTCTCAATACATGAATGTTGGCAAGTTGTTTCTTGTTGTTGCATAACTGCTTGAAGAGGTCTTTTAAACCCTCTAAGGAGCTTGTGGTCGTTACTAGCCGTTGGGGTTGATTTAGAGCCGTTGGGGACTTTATTTCCAACATTAAATACACTTTTGGAGCAGGGTGTATCGATATACGTACAAGTACATCTATAATACCCCAAAAATCAATCTAGTCGTAATTAAGTTTCGATAATCAGAAAATATATATCGAAGAGGTCCAAATATTGTATCGACCCTAATTGTGTAATCAATTATGCAGTATTAGACCCTAATTGAGCTAATTTATAGACTTTGGACCTAACTGAATTCTTTAAAAATAATTTAGTGGCTAAATGGTGAAAATTGAAAGTTTGGGAGCAAAAGTGTGAACTTTAGAAAGTTGGGGACTACCTTTGTAAATTTTGTATTTGAGGGGTGGCTCACGTCCTAGCTTGTTACCACTTCACGTGGGATTTCTAGGAGATGATGTCAAAAGTTGGCTTAACTAGTGGAAAAAGATTATGGCTTGGGTGGCATGTTGATTTAGATAAGATAAGAGAAAGAAATAAATAAATTATTATAATGTAGCTTACCCTTCCTAAAAGGAAATCCCACTTGTTTGTTTCTCTAAGGATAGGAAATGTTTTAAGATAGTATAAGTGTGTCGAGCCTCCCTTTTTACTTCATCTCATCTTTTCTCTCAAAATAAGCAAGCACTTCCATTGTCATCCCCTACCTCTAGCTCAAGCAAGCACCTCTCTTATTTGTGCAAGTTTTCCTTGATTTCTCTAAACTACTAGATAGCCATTGATTTGGTAATTAAAAGCCCCCCAAACAATTTTGAAAATCCATGGATAGTTATTGACTAATTTCAAGTTGAAGCTATTGAGCTTCTAATCTAAACCCATGTCCTCAAGTTTAAAATCCATGGAAGATTGTTAGCTAATGGCGATGCTAAGCTTAAATATTGATTTTTAATCCATAAGTATTGATTCTAATATCTCCCTTTGTTTTACCTAGCTCAAGTGTTGGAGAAAGAAGGACTATCATCTCCTTCAAAAGCTAGGAACAAGGGAATTATCATCTTAGAGCCTTGAGAGCTTCGAAATCTAAGGTGAGTGTAGTCGGAGTATCGGGAGTAGGCCAGGTGCCTTTCCGAACCTTTGAATATTGATTATTGCATTGCTAACCTTGTGTATTAAGGTTATTGCATAAAACATTGTTGATGGCTATATTGGTAAGTGTTGGTAAGTACTACATCGATTCATTATCCGTAGCATCGTTGTTATTGTCATCGAAATCATTGAGGCATTGACATGTAGAATTATTGGTCATTGAATATTGCTATTGAAATTGGATTATTGCCATTGGATATTATAATGAATTATTGTTATTGCTCATTGGCTTAAGACATGACTATTGAACTACTGCTATTGATCCATTGTTATGGAAATAATGCTATTGAAATTATTGTTACCAGACTATTGTTATTGAACATTGGATTCGAGTAGGATTAGATACAATTGGCATACCATAAAATTCATGAGCTCATTGGTACGGGTGGACTACGGTCCTTAGGTTACGGTCTTTTCGTGTTGCGGCGGAGGTATGATGTGTTTTGGTCATATTGGTGCGTCGGAGAGACTAAACCACTATTAATTTTGGTGCGGTGTAGGAATTCGCGTATCCATACTCCTCACATCGATCCAAGGAAACTTACTGATACATAGTAAAAATTGTCACTGATTAGCGCTTTTGCATCGAGTATCATTGTTGCATTTGACTATTAATATTATGTAAATTTGCCATTGAAGTACATGCCCATGTTATCCTTGTCCATGATATTATTGAAGCATGCTAGAATGCATTCCTTGATTAATTCATTGTTTATGAATACCTCGCTAGGCAAAGTATGCATAATGCATTCATCTTTCATGCATTTAAGGCTAAGAAGATTTTGAGATCGAGATCGGGGTTGGTAAAGGTTTTTGGCAAGTCACCTTGTTGCTAAAGTAAAATATATCAACTCTATAGACTCCTAGTATGGTGGCATAGGTGTTGCACAAGTCATTTCCCCCTTTTTAATGTGTATGTAATATGGTTGGCTTGTGTTGATTTATAGGACTAATTTTGACCTTTTTGAAAGTGGTTAAAAATAACCAAATACGCATAGTAGGCCTAAAAGAGGGAAAACATAGTAAATGGATCCATTTAGCTTTGAAATTTTGCATGCTCATAGAATTGGACTAAATAAACTTGTTGGTAAAATTTTATTAAATTTGGACATGGTTTGGATGGATAAAATGCTATTAAACCAGATAAAAATATACATTACAGACCCTATCGTACCAATATGGGTGATGGCGTATCGGTACGAGCTTGCATATTTAGAACAAGATTAAAGGGGTGTACCAATATGACTTAAGCTATACCGGTACAAAATTTTGAATCTGCAAAATTATTGTAGCTCGGTACCGATACAGTATCGATATGCATTATCAAAACCCAAAAATGTCATATGCGTACTGATACCTAGTATCGGTATGGGTACAGTGTGTTTAACCGTATTAACAGTCATGTTTAGGGCATATCGATATGGTTGTACCTATATCGGTACGGCCTTTCAAATCTATAAAATTCCTAAGTCTTGCTAAGTATAGCGTATTGATATGATAGAGCCCGTATCGGTACGACTACCCTTAATTTGTAACTGATTTACCGAACCACATGGAGGCTATCGATGTGACCCCATGGCGTATCGATACCCGTAGTGTTAAAATTGTCATAAGATTAAGATAAAATTTGATATTGTGTAGATTGGTCACTAAAACTTATGAGCTCAGATTAAGTTGGTTAACGAAGTCTGATTGACATGAAAATTTACAAAAATACTGTTTATAATTCGAATTGCATTGTGGTATGTTTAATTTCAGAATTGGATCCTTAATTTATCAAAATTACATTTTAGTCCCTAAAACTTGTAAAAGTTTAAAATTAGTCCAAAATTGCACAAGTCTGTATCGTAACAATTTACCAGTAATAATGTATTAATCATTTTATCATTTTGAACACTAACTTACCGTTTATCAACTAAAACATTGTATCAGACATCGTTTAGTAACCGATATCACATCCTGGCCCATATTTCTACCAGACCGGGAAGGGGGTGTTACAGTATCGGTACTTACCTCAAAGAAAAAAGGGTCATTGGGCAAATTTAACACTAGTATCGGTACACAATACATATGGTCTAAGCCATATCGATACCCATTTTGGCTACTGTAAATTGTCAAAACTTGGGAGAAAGGGGCGTATCGGTACACGGGAAACTGTACTGGTATGAGCTCTTCTGAGTATCGGTACGGGTCAAGCTGTACCGTACTCAGTGCCTATTTTTGACACTTTGGCAATTTAAAATCATTTTAAACATATCAAAAACCCTTTGAAAAACTTCCAAATATCTTTTTCAAGTTAATAGACTTTTGAAATATTTTTGCAAATTTGTTTAAGTCTAAAAACATTTTTTGTTTAAGTTATATCAAAATCAAATATCTCAACAATCTTTTTCGAAACTGTCTCTTTTCTTTCCCTGTAAATTTTTTATTTCTTTTTATAGTAAGTTTGGGAATATAGTATTGTTAAAAAGTAAAAGAATTTTTCTCGAAATTATTAGAGTTAGTGTAGAAGAACATAAGCAAAATATTTTAGGAAACTTAAATTTATTGGTGTTAGAGGTAGGAATCAGGAAGGGCGGGGACGGTTTTGCATTCCCCACTCCGTCCTCAACATTTGCGAGAATGATTTTGGGAATCTCCATTAAATGCTTCACGGATTTTTTTCATCCCAATCCCCATACCCATCAAATCCTCACGGGTTTCAGGGAATCTCCATCCCAAAAAAATAAAATTTACTATTTTGTTGACCAAAATATGTGGCCAATTTCAATTTACAAGTCATATACTCAAAACACTTAAAAATATCCAAATCTTAATAGATTAAAACAAATACCCAACATTAAATCTCCAAAACTACAAACATAAATGATAAATTTAGTTTTACAAACAATAAACAAACCATTTAAAACTATAATAAGATCTTAACATGTAATGATCCCCACGGGTATTAATGCTCTTGAATTCTTGTTATGATCATTCTTGTCATCAACCTATAATATGAAAAGTAAATATCATTGTATCAAATAATAAGAAAAGTAAATATCATAGATTCATATGCATCAATAATAAAAGAATTAAGGAGGAACTAAAAGGGTAAATTACTAGAGAGATCACCCAAACTTAATAAAATTTAAACAAAAGACATAAATATCTTGATGGACTACAATAATAATAATATAGGTAAGTATTTAGGTAAATGAGAGCTAAGTACATATATTTTTTAAAATTTTGTAAAATATCAGGATCCTTGGGTATATTTTTTGGAGATCCCCAGGTTATTTATACGGTTATGATTCAGTTATCTCTATTGTTCGAGGTTGTGCAGTGAATTTTGATTGAACCACATGCCATTTGTGTATTGTTACATCATCATTGTCATTCGTTGTGCTTATTGCTTATCACCGACAAGCCGATGTCCTCGTCGATTCATCTGCCTCCGATACTATTAGAAAGGGTTCTGAAAACCCTAATTATTTTAGTCAAAATTTGTGTACGGGCCATTAGATTTGGCCCAAGAGTGACCATGTAACACCCTAAACCCAGATGTCACATTTGGGCCTCAAGCCCAACCCACAACCATAAAATTTTGACCTAGTTTAGCCCAATCCACAATCAATTTCCAAATTTATTAGATTTTCAATCATTTAAAATATAGATAAATATTTGAAAGAGTTTATAAGGGAGCTCCTTTTTAATTACATTGTAAAAGTATTCGACTTAATCATTTTAAATCCAAATACGAGTTACAAAATACACAATAAGGTCCTACGAATAAATAGCCCAAAGATCTAAGTATTGTACTCTGGTAAGACGAAGCGCTGGAATTATTCCCTGGTGGTGCTTCACCAAGCAACGTGCCAAACCTACTAACCTACGAACAGAAACAACGATTCTGAACGATGACCTAACAAGCTCAATGGATACACTTCCACTCAACCATGCTTCATGCAAATCATAAACATGAGCATGTAACTAGAAATGATGATATGGCAAATATCAACGTATGGTGCTACCACTAGTCACTTAAACACATAGCAATCAACAATGGATGCATCAATCTCATAAAGCAAACAATATACATATAGCATGGCATCATATGACACATCATAACAATTATAACCACAAACCTAGAGTGAGGCCCGAGGCTACACAGCATTGAGAACGTATACTGCGAGGTCTCACATCGTTGGGAACATACACTCTAAGTGAGACTTGGGGCTACACAGTAGCAGGAGCGTACGCTCTATACTCAGAATTTCCCCTCGGGTATCTTCGAATGAGACTCAAGGCTACACAGCATCAGGAACATACATTCGACATCTCTACCATGGTGTTGCAACACTCTCTCACTAGGTATACGGATCCCATCAATCAAGGTGACTCAAACACACAAGTGCTCACACGGCACACAACAACATCGTGATCCCCAAGGATCCCTATAGTTGCTATAAAATAATAAGTCACCCAAGTTCTTACCAAATTATTACATGTTATGATCATAAGTGAGAATGAATTCTTGGTTACTCGGTTTTACAATTCATTTTATTGTATTAGAAGCTTATTGGACCAAGTCCCATAATTTCTCAGTCCCTCTAGCTAAAAACTATATTTCCTGAGCAGATTACCTAGTGGGTACCGATACCCAACCTCGCGTATTGATACGTAAGCATCTCAAGGAAAGGTGGATAGACCCTCGGTACCGATACTCGATCCCGAGTATCGGTACTGCCCTTAGCTCAACTACAGTACCGATACACCATACAACGTACTAATACACATTTCAACTACTGTAATTTTATTCCATAATGGGGTACCGATACGAGATGACCCGTATCGATACGCCATGAACTTGTACCAATGCATGTTGAATCCCATATCGGTACTCCCCTCAAGTTCGCTAGTGTTCAATAGATTAAACACATGGTACCAATACGGGTTTATCATGTACTGGTACTCTAACCTAGAATCTATTTTTTAGAGTTCGTAAATGGCCCCCAAGGCTCTCAAAACTCTCAAAATCAAGTCTTATACTTGTCCTATCGATTATGGAAGTCGATTAGGGTGATTTACTATTGATTTTACTGATTAATAACAGAATTTCTAGATTTTACCATTAACACCCATTATTTCACTTAAATACCAAACACATCAATCAAGCATACAAAGCAATCAAATTTATAAGGTCTATGAAGACATAAGAGTTAGTAGTGTACTAACCTTAAGCAAAGTTCCCAAAATTAAGCTTCCACTCAACATCCCTCAAGCTTCCTCCTTGTTTTAAGCTTAAAGAAGCTTCCCAACCATCTCTACTTGCCACACAACCTTTACACCACAATGTTATACTTTTCTTGAAGCTCTTGAAGAGGATATTAATTTCTTCTTCTATCATGAATCCCAAAATGAAACTTTGAAGGTAAATATTTAATTTTTAGTGTGGGAAAAATAAGCTTGAATAAAGAGCAGAGATGAAGAAGAAGAAGAAGAAGATGGGTGTGGGAGAAGAAAAATGTGTGTAGGGTTGGTGATATCACCAAAAAGTATATTTTCCCTATTATAACCATACATCCCAAAACTCAACCAATTTAGCCCAAACTTGGCCCAATAGTCAAATTACCCAATCCAATACGGAGGTCCATAACCTGAGTCAACGCCTTATAGTTGACACAGAAATTTGGGTTGTTATAGACCAAACCGAGTTGCCCAATTAGGTTGTGTGTGTTACATGGGTAGAGCCCACATAATGAGCCTAAACTCGATCAGCCTATAAGAATACAAACCAGCAAACCAGGCTTGCATCCAAGCCTAATCTGTTAAATGACGTAATTTGAATAAGTGAACTGAACCGAGTGAACCAAACCAGTGACCTGAACCAGCAGAACTGACTTGAACCGGGTTTGACCCGTTGACCCTTGATAGAGGACCCGACCCAATAGTTGACTGACCCGACCAGTTGACTTTGACTAGAGTTGATTGTTACTTTGAACAAAGTTGATCGTTGACTTTCGCCAAAGTTGACTTTTCCAGATAACCTTCACCTTGTCAGTTTTTGATGTCTTGAGTCCGAATTCATTGCCTTTTTGTCAAATTCAAACTCGAAAGCCTGGTTTTCTATTTATAATTATTTTGTACTTGGTATCTGAAAAGTTGTGAATTTTGGAATCTAATTTAAAATATTCTTGTGTTTAGGTAATTATGACTATGGCCGACGAGTTGGCACCTCCTCTTGTTTAAACTGACCGTGTACGTTCTTCGAGGTCTACGCGTGAGTATTCCTTCATATTAGTACTGATGTTTAGTACTGATGTTTTTAGTTGGTGGCTTAGTGATAGTGATAGTTATAATGTAAAGTTTTCATCATAGGTTCTAATTTAGCTAGACTTGAGCGTGAGAAGCGTTATTCTCGATGTTAGAGCTTTTGCTTGCTTAAGGTGTGCTTCTTCTCGTGCTATAAATAATTGATATTTTATTTTTTGCTTGATTTATTACCTGAGTTATGATTTGAGAATGTTTTGAAATATCATGCATGACATATTAAACTGTGTTTTTAAATCAAGCATTGGATTTTCAAAAATGAGAACCCCGTATTTAATACGATGAGATTAAGTTGGGATTTATGATTTTTAAATCATATCATTGTGTACATGGGATGTGGTTGTGTTCAAAAAACGTGAGGGAAACCTACACTCTAGCGAGGACAACCTTCACTCTGTCTGATGATTGTTAGTTGGGTTTGAGTTGTGCATCTGACATCATATCATTGTGTTGAGTTTTATCATGTGTTCAAAACTACTTATGAGAAAATAAAATACTGGTTTTTTTTATGGTTGCTTGCACTTTAGTGACACACTAAGCTCTTTAGATTATTCCCCCATAGTTTCTCTTACAAATATCTTCAGACTCTTAGGCGACTCGGTACTTGGAGCATCTCATATTTTACTCGGATATTTTATCATCAGTGTGAACTTTATTTTAAGAATTTCAGATTATCATTTATCAGTTGTGGGACATTGATATAATTTCAGACATTGGGATTTTATGTTTATAATTTGGGATTATTTTTCAGCATGCACTTTCTGTTATTTTATTAAGCTATAGGTATATTTTTATAACATTAAGTCTTATAATAAATAAAGTGTTTTTATGAGAAATGTTATTTTATTTTTGAACCTAAAATCATTTCTTGAGGGACAAGTTTTCAATTGTGACTTTTCAAATTCAACATTTTCTTCTAAGCAAGGTTTAAGGGGTTACAAGCTAGTTGATCGTTTCATTATGCACCCAAAAGGAAAAATTAAAGATGTCCTTCTTAGAGTGTACAAATTTATCTTCACAGTAGACTTTATCATTTTGGATTTTGAGGTCGATAAATATATCCCGATAATTTCAGGACCGCTTTTCTTGCAACTAGGAGGATTCTAATCGATGTCTACAAAAGAGAGGTAAGTGTTCAGTTTAATGAGGAGGAATTAAATTTTTAATGTTCAAGGAACTTTAAAATCTGGTAACAATGCACCATACAATTCTGCCAATGGTATGGAGGGCACTGATGATGAAGACATAATGGAATGTTAAGATGTTGGTATGAAATGCCAAGCTGATGTCTTGGCATCTGAGGACACATACATGCTTGTTGAGGAAGAAAAAACTGAAAATTAACCACTTTTGATGAGTGGAAAGAGAAACTCTTTGGCCCAAGTAAGTTGTTATAATACTCATCACCCGATCTAGACGAAATAGACTCGAATGAAAAATGGCACATTGATCACCAAGTGATCTTAACTCGAACGGACTGAAATGTAGACAATTTTAAACTTTTCATGCACGTTACCAAAACAGTGAATCTAGATGCATATTAGCATCCTATGTCAATTAGGCAGCATACTTAATTTCATCCAATTCGGGTACTTCTAGCATATTCAATTTACTCGCATTGTAACTTTAAGGACTAAATCGCAAATACTGACATAATAGGGTAATAACAGAAATTGATGTAAATGCCGGGATTTGAACCAACACAAGGTGGAAGCATATGAGCATCATTGGCCGCTCGAACACCATTCTCGATTCCTCAACTGTAATATTTTTATATGTCAAATATGGAAAGATAAAACAAAATTTGCTAAAGAAAAAAATACATTATCAAACAAATGTCATAAAATGAATCATTTGAGTCCAACAATGCTCTCTTATACAAGTTACTATAAAACAATGCTTCAATGGACAAACAACTATGTTCAAACGATACCATATCATGCCCATCCTACCTCTCCCCTACTAAGTTCTTTCATTTTGGGGCAAATGCAATGATACACAACAAATGCAAAGAATAGACAATTATCTGGAAACTATAGGTTCTGACATATATATACGTTACGTATGCATCTATGAAACATATCCCAACCTCTTTAGCAACCAGCTGCTTTCAAGAACTTGTCTTAAGGGCTTGATGGCTGTCATCTGAAAGACAGTAGCTTGCTAATTAACTTCAGATCTTCTCAAACTCCACTTCCTGAAATAGAAAAAGAAAATTAGTCCAGAAAAACTACCATTATTTGTTGCATCAATAGTGATGAGCTTCCATGGTAACAAGAAAATGAAGAGGATTGAAAATTTTCAGGGAAGGAATACCAAAAGGGAAGGAAGAAACTGAACTATAGATTGTTACACACGCACACGTTTATTGAACATGCCAAACCTCTTTAGCATCCAGCTGCTTTTAAGAATTTTTTGTAGGGACTTGATGGCGGTAACTTGAAAGAATGCTGCCCATATTCTAGTGCACAGAGGGTAAGTTGCCCCCCTGCATGAACTTGGTCTTTGCCAATTACCTTGAGGTCTTCATAAAGCTCTACTTCCTAAAACAGAAAAAGATCAATCCATAAAAAATGATATTATTGTTGCATCAGAAATTATTTATTTGATTAAGCTCATGCTGTAGTACCATGCCAATTAGTACTATTAACTACCAATTGTATACAGGTAATACTTTGGCTTAGGGAAGAACGTAGAAATGATTTACAGGTATTTAGAGACATTACACAAGAAATTAAGACATTAATACAAATGTTTGTCGTGTGTTTAAAGACCGACTCACCACATTCGGTAAATAGAAGACCTCCTTTCCATTTTCCTCCAAGAATGCCTTGGCCTCCTGTTGCTGCTTGAAGCTATGAAGCACTGACATTTTCTGCTGTTTATCCATTACAAGAGCTTCACACTGACTCCTCATTTGGTCATAAGGAATGGGTGTAGGCAAAACTGAAAAGCTTGCAACTTGTCGTGCTGTTTCCAGAACCTATGGCAAACAAATCAATATACCTCGTGAGAAACTGAATGCTAGATAAATCTCTAGAGATGGTTATGAACAATGTGAATATTAGCTCTCTGCACCCAACAGCCAGGAACCGATTAAATGACTCAATAAGATGGATTGAATAGTTTTTCTCCTCTATCTTCAATTGTTTAATCTTAAATAGCTCAATACATGTATTCATGAGTTTATATTTTTTTCAATTCGGATTAAAAAAAGAGACTAAAAAAATTTGAATTAGGGAGGTTGGTTAGAGTTCTACAACAAAACATATTGCACAACAAAAGGAACAAAGATGCATAAATTAATGTTGAAGAGTTAAACTCGTACGATCAGGGTCAACTCCATTAATCAGTTTTGGGAGATATGAATTAAAATGTATATGTTATATTGTCTTATCTAGTGCATGGATGCACTTTGCGCTTTCAAACAAACTTGAAGGCATGGAAAACAGAATTTCAAAACTGCAATATCATGTAGCAAAACCTATTACTTTATCTCGATTCTAAGTTTGTGGACAAGCTCCTTTTCCAGGAAGGGGGTATTGTTAACAACGTTAATAAAAGGTTGTTTAATTTTTCTATGGAGAAATTAGGTTGGACTCAATAATTAATAAAAGTTATTTTATTTTTCTAAGGAGAAATTAGGTAGGACTCTCAATAAAAGAAGCTGTTTTATTATTCTTATGATAAGTTGATTGTTTTAGGACTCTTAGAATAAAAGAATTTTGGTAGGACTTCATTTACTGATATACTGCCTGGGAATAATGAAAGATAAGTTGAATTTTCATCAAAACCCTAAAAGAGGTATGGGTCTCTCTTTAACAAACCTAAGGTTTCATTCTCCATTTGATGAGTTGAACTACTAATCCCACACACACAATTATAATATAGTTGTTAGTTAGTATGCATAACCGTGTGTTGTAAAGAGTTTTAGATAGAGTAGAAGTTGTATGTTATCTTTACTTTATCTTAACTAGTAGTTTGAATTTTAAATTTGATCTTTGTAAAGGATAAAAGTCTTATCCTATAGGTTAACCACTTGGTGTTAAACACCTCTGTAAAAGTCTATATAATAGACTCTCTTTCACTAATGAAATATAAGAAAAACACAGAGAAAAACTCTGTTTTCTCATGGTATCGGTTTAGGAGCCGATCCTATCTCTCTCGTCTTCTCCTTTGCTTAATTTCCATGGCCTTTTTCAAACCACCACATCAGAAATTAGTTCCCAAAATAATTCTCGTGCATCTGAATTTCAGATCTCGGATGCCTCTCTTTCCCCAATCACATCCTACAAACTAAATGGGAACAATTACCTTCAACAGTTTTTGGCCATCTCACCTCTAAATCTTCCACAACCGCCTTATCACCTAGTGAAGGTAGAATTTCTGTTTGGCCACTTCAAATCCTCTATCTCCTGGATTATAGATTCTGTGCCTCGACCATATGACAGCAACCTTCAGCTATTTCGCACCTTTAACCATTGCAACTCTAAAACCTCCATCAAGGTTGCGGATGGGTCTCTCTCCCCCAAGTACAAGGAAGTGGCGCTATTCAAGTGGGTGATAAACTGGTTTTTGCCTCATGTGCTATATGTTCCTAATCTTGCCTACAACTTGTTATCGTTAGTAAGTTAGTTCAAGATACTAAATGTGATGCTCACTTTGGAATTAATGGGTGTGTATTTCAGAACAGGGGCTCGAAGAAGGTGATTGGCGGTGCTAGGCTATCCAATGGTCTCTATATTCTTGATGAATTACCACCTTTGATTGCTTGATTTTTCACGTTGCTTTAAGACTTCATCTTCTTCTTTAAGTAACCCTGATGATATTATGTTGTGGCATCTTAGGCTAGGACATCCAAATTTTGTGTATCTTTCAAAATTGTTTCCCAAGTTATTTAGCAATAAAAAGCCTCATTCTTTTAATTGTGAAGTATGTCAAATTGCTAAACATACTAGGCAAACATATGCTCCTTCCTCATTTACACCCACATCTCCTTTTTTCTATAATCCACAGTGATATTTGGGGTCCATCTAAGGTAAAAAGCTTGTCTGGGTCTAGGTGGTTTATTACCTTTATTGATGACTATTCTAGGACTACTTGGACTTTCTTAATGAGGGAAAAGGCAGAAGTTGCGTCGATTTTCAAAACTTTCTAATTTTCAAAACTTTCTATCAAATGATTGAAAATCAGTTTGACAAACGTATTAAGGTTGTGAGGAGTGATAATGGGAGTGAATACCTTAGTCAATCTCTTAGGTGTTATTTTCGGGAAAAAGGCATTTTCCATCTTACTTCCTGTGTCAATACTCCACAACAAAATGGTGTTGCCGAAAGAAAAAACAGACATCTACTAGAGGTTACGAGGTCTCTTCTTTTTTTTCAGCCAAAGCACCTAAATATCTTTGGGGGAAGCCTTACTTATCGCCACCTACCTTATCAACAGAATGCCCAATAAAACCTTGGGTTTTGCAAAGACCAACAAAGTCTTATTCAAACATTTTCCTCACTTTAAACCATTTTCATCTGTTATTCCTCTTAGGGTATTTGGTCTGCTTTTTGTTCATGTGCATGATAAAAATAGAAGTAAGTTGGACCCTAAATCAATCAGTGTGTGTTTATAGGATATTCCTCTAGTCAAAAGGGTTACAAATGCTATTCTCCTATTTCTAAAAAGACCTATGTCTCTTTTGATGTCACTTTCTTTGAGGATAAACCATATTTTGCGGGACTTGAACTTCGGGAGAAAATGAGGAATTTCAGCCCTTTGTTCCTTCACCTTCCATCATTTCTCCTCTACTGGACATTCCTTTCATATCCTATCCTGAAACCACCAGAAATGAAAAATACTATGCCGACAAAATGCACTCTCCTCATACCAACAAATCACCAAGTCCTTGTACAACACCTCTTCCAAAGACCTAGGGTCAGCAAAGACAAATTTCCCTACTCCATTGCATTCACAAACAGATGATCAATTTAAGGTGTATACCAGGAGAAGAAGAGCCCCTAATGAAGTAAATAACTAGCCTAGCACTTGTCAAGAACCGGACTCAAGTCCTGTTCTTCTTGAACCGAGCTTAAATCCTGCTCATCATCGAGATTGAAGGTAACATTCCTCCTCAAGATTCTAGTGACCTTGATGACTTTCCTATTGCTATTAGAAAGGGAGTAAGAAAATGTACTATGCACCCAATTAACAAATTTGTTGCCTATGGTAAACTTCACCAAATTTTAAGGCCTTTGACCCGCCCTAAAATATTGTGCGATTCCTAAAACAAGAGAGGAGGCCTTGAAGAATCCCAAATGGAAGAAAGTCATCGAGGAAGAAGTAAGGGCACTTGAGAAAAATGAGACATGGTGTTTGACAGATCTACCAGAGGGAAAGAGGGCTGTTGGATGCAAGTGGGTTTTCACTATCAAGTACAACTCGGATGGGAGCATTGAAAGGTATAAGGCAAGGCTGGTGGCTAAAGGTTTTACACAATCCTATGGGGTGGATTATCAAGAAACCTTTGCACCAAAGGGCTAAATTGAATACTATTAGAATCTTCTTGTCCATAGCTGTAAACAAGGACTGAAATTACATCAACTAGACATCAAAAATGCCTTTCTCAATGGGAGTCTCAAGAGGAAGTATATATGCAAATACCACCTGCCTAGAAGGTAAAACAACTAGAAATACAAAGTGTGCAAACTCAACAAATCACCAGTATGGACTTAAACAATCTCCAAGGGCCTGGTTTGAGAGGTTTGCAAAGGCTATGGTAAAGAATGGATTCAAACAAAGTCAGCTGATCACACCTGCTTGAAAAGGTTGCAACAAATCGTAAAATAACCTTATTAATTGTGTATGTTGATGACATAATTATTACAGGGGATGATAGTACGTAAATTGAGAATTTGAAGATTGTTCTTGCCCACAATTTGAAACAAAGGACTTGGGGAGTCTAAGGTATTTTCTCGGGTATGGAAGTAGGAAGGTCAAGAGAAGGTTTAGTCATCAATCAAAGGAAGTACATCCTAGATCTTCTTACGTAAACCGGGATGCTTGGATGCAAGCCACCGAGACACCCATGGACCCGTGGTTGAAGTTCAACAAAGAGGAAGCTGGTAATCCAGTTGACAAAGAATCCTATCAACGGTTAGTTGGAAAACTAATTTATCTTTCTCTAACAAGGCCGGACATTGCCTACTCGGTGAGTGTTATAAGCCAGACATGAGTGATCCTCGAGAAGAACATTTGGAGGCGATTAACGAGTCGAGGTACCTAAAATTCACACTGGTGTCTTTGGGCTAATTTTCAAGAAAATTCCGCATGAATGTTGAAGGTATACACGTTCAAGTCAAGGCGAGAGAGCTCACCGATAGAAGGTCGGTTAGTGGATATTGTGCTTATGTTTGGGGCAACTTGGTTACTTGGAGAAGCAAAAAGCGGTGTGGTGTCAAGGAGTAGTCTTTGAGGCGAATTTAGAGCATTAGCTCTTGGAATATGTGAAGGAATGTGGATAAAGAGGCTTCTCAAAGAGCTAGAGTTGGATGAAAAGACTGAGTTCGAGATCTATAGTGACAGCCAATCAGCAATGAGTATTGCTAAGAATCCGGTGCAAACATGACAGAACCAAACACATTGAAATAGATAGGCACTTTATCTATGAGAAAGTAAATGGTGGTATTGCACACTAAACTATATTCCTACCGAAGCGGATAGTGACATCTTTACTAAGGCACTTCCAAGAGTTATTTTTGATGAGTTCACATCCAAACTGGGTATATACAACATATACACAGTTTGAGGGGGAGTGTTAGTTAGTATGCATAACCGTGTGTTGTAAAGAGTTTTAGATAGAGTAGAAGTTGTATGTTATCTTTACTTTATCTTAACTAGTAGTTTGAATTTTAAATTTGATCTTTGTAAAGGATAAAAGTCTTATCCTATAGGTTAACCACTTGGTGTTAAACACCTCTGTAAAAGTCTATATAATAGACTCTCTTTCACTAATGAAATATAAGAAAAACACAGAGAAAAACTCTGTTTCTCACAATAGTCTCTACCGATTTAAGATTTTATAGATTATAATAACTAAGATGAAGAAAGGAAGGCCTACAGAATCCAAAGGTTCATTCTATCCTGAAGACCTTTTATAGCCTCTACCTGAGAATTTCAATAATGACATACTATACTTTTGTAGTTTTTATTGTTTCCAAATTCATTGAGGAATTATACTGTGTGTATATATATATATATATATATAAAGAACTGATCATCTTACCGAATCCAAAAGTTCATTGACACTTAAA
This sequence comes from Hibiscus mutabilis, assembly GCA_019671005.1. Lineage (NCBI taxonomy): Eukaryota > Viridiplantae > Streptophyta > Magnoliopsida > Malvales > Malvaceae > Hibiscus > Hibiscus mutabilis. The sequence goes on along the minus strand of CM033736.1, from coordinate 23,064,839 downwards.
ACATCTAGTGCACTGAAGGATAGTGATGCTTTGCGATCTGACTGACTTCCATTGGTTTCAGGGAAGGTTTCATCATCTGTTATTGCAGCTAGAGGCATAATCTGGTAAAAAAAGAAAAAGAATGAAGTTAACCACCTCATTGTATTGTAGGAGTGTATGTATTCCAGGTAAGATCTACCTCTTCAAATGGCTGAAACTCCATTTGTGCAAGAGGAGAACATGGTCTCGGTGTCTCCATAAACAATGGAGCGCCGAATGGGTATGCATCATCTGGTGAAAAGCCCTCAAGAATTTGCTTCTTAATACTTGATAATTCATCCTGTAAGAAGAAGACAAGGGTTGATAAAGAACCTTGTTTGCCAGCATTGACGATAAATGACACTATTACCCTCTACAAGACACACCTGAACAAGGGGGAGGGGGCAACAAGTCACTTATGACATCACTCCTAACTAAATTTTGCTCTATGATGATTCTTTCTATTGCTAACAAATAGCTGCTCACAACCAAAATCTTTCATATAAAAGGTTTATTAAATGAAGAATCCTTAAATATCTAGCCTAAGCACCTAAGTTCAACACCGTAACCACTTCAAGAAAAAAACTCACGTCAATGTAACTTATACTCACAAATGGCAAATAAACCTTAAAACAAAAGAGTAACAATCAGAAACCAATACATTACCTCAGAAATTTTGTCAAATTTAGTCATGAAATGAGAAATCGCGGTCTCCTTCAAATGAAGATCATCTATCTCTATTGCCAAGAGAGTTTTGGATGCAGCATCATCATCTTCCTTTGATCCGTATAATACACCAGCCACATCAGATTTCACACCCACAGCCTTGAGTCTCACACCCTCCACTAATTTGAGATAAGGATCAACCTGTGTGAAGGATGATAGACTCTAGTATCAGCATGTCAGCAAAGAAAACATTTTGATATAGATGAAGGATAAGGAACTGACTGTTTGATCTGTCAGAGATGCTTTAACAATAGGAATTAATTCTGGAAGATTGCCTGCCCTGGCTGAGAAAATAAGCATGTAGGATGCCAAGGTAAAGAGAGACCTTCTGCGAGATGGTTGCAAACCTCCTTCAACAAGAATGAAAGACACAAATGTCAGGACAATTTTTCACCAAAATGAACAAGCACCCAACCTAAAACCATTTGGTAAAAGGTGAAGACGCCCAAGTTTAATATAAAGACCTAAATGCAATCTAAAATTTAATCACGGTGAGATAAACCATAACATTTAGGGAAGACAGAGGAACCTACAACTTTACAAACTGGGTAACACGCACGAGTAACATGCATAAACTAATACCAAATTAAAACAGAGAGACAATTGGGTCTGAGTATTTCAAACTTGCATTGCCCACATAAGGTCTAATACATAAATCCTATTTATAAACAATACAAAAATAAACAAGGAAAAGAAATCTACATTTATTAATCTATATTTCAAGCAATTACATCAGTATTCACATCTAGGAAATCTACAACGAATCACCTATAATTCAGCCAACATTAGATTAGCTAGAATAAATATCTAGACAACAATTAGAATAAACTTTTTGAGCCACAATTTTCTTGTGATGTTTCTTGAGATGGATGGGAGAAAATTAAAGTAGCATTGCTATAACAAAATCAACAAGGATAAACACAATATGGAAGTGTGTGGAATAATTTCAGGCTATAAAAAACATTATAAAAAACTAAACACTAATACTAATAGATGTAACATACCTTCTTGATCCAGAGAGATGCTCCTCAGGGAGAATGCCAGCTGAAAACTCCGAACTAGGGCCATGTGACTGGAAGTCTATCATCAGAAAAATAATCACTAAACCAGTTCAGAAACAGCTACCAAAATGGAAAGAAAACCTCTAATAACATTAAAAGATATTTAATACATTCAATAGACAAAATGCAAAAGAAAAGAGGAACTTCTTAGCAAAAGACCTGGGAAATCCCTTTTAGAAAATCAACATAATATCCAAATTCTATCCCAACCCAGTTATTGGCCCATGGCACACCTCACAGCAGAAACAAGTTGAATATCGCATGATAAACCTAACTTAGGTGCAATCAACAGCAAGGTTGGCACTATTATCTCACTTCAAGTTTTCTAGGTAATGGTAGATGGTGCTGACAACTAGAAAGAGACGAGACATTGAAGGGAGAGTCTTTCTACATTCATGGAAACATCCATGATGAGAACTCGAACTCCAATGATATTTGAAAAGAACATTTCTAATATCAAATTAAGCACAATCGGCAACAACAGAAAGCCTCTGTAAAACAAAAAAATAAGCTGATCATTCGTCTATTTTTGGGTTCTTCCAAAATGTTTGTCCATTACCAAGAGTAACACATTTTCCAATTTCACTATTCTACCCCTTTTTTTGTATCATACATCATCACCAAAAACAAAATAAAATCAATAAAAAAGAGTAAAGTAATATCATAAACAACTAATATTTCTTGAACCACGTTCACTGATAAAGGGGATTGATATTTTAGAACAAGGCAGTATAAAAGATTTTTTTTCTTTTTTTCTTTTCCCGTTTCTTTTTGAGGGAGTAAGGCAGCATAAAAGTACTAATTACCTTGGATCGGGTAAACAATACTGCAAGATAGAAGGAATGGGCCATAGCCTCAAAGTTTGCAGGGGTATTATCAAGGGAATTGGCCTGGACCCATATTGATGAAAGAAGAAGATTAACTTGATGGCTACTTAATCAGAGGGAAGTGGGCTGCTGAAAAATTCAGATGTGTAAGAAAACAAAATAATATATGAATTGATTAACACCAAACAACGAAAGACAGAAAGTCCACACCATTTTTCTATCATCCAGAGCTTGCTTGATACTAAATGAGTTCCTATGGGACTGACTGATAAGTCAGTTGCACTTACCTTTGCAGTTGCACTAATCGATATGTCATATGAAACAACTTCAGAATTTTTTTTATTTTGATCTGACAAAGGTGAAAGCAAGCATGGCATAAGCACAATAGAGAAAATGTTGTGTGCCCCAACTCGAGTTTCATGGTCGGGATGAGACATTGCAAGGAGCAACTGATGAAATAGAGCATCAGGGAAGGTCTGGAACGGATTAATAATGTCAGAACTCAGAACTTAGATACATGTACAAGATAAGAATGAATACAACAGTATATTATTACCCAATAATACTTGCCTTCTTATGATATGATATGTTCGGGATGGAAGACATGATCTCTGCAGTTCGTTGAACAGCAGAGATCGTTGTTCTTGCAACAATACTGTTGGTTGGAATATTCTCTAGTACCACAGCCATCATATCAAGAATTGGTCCCACATCCCCAACCTGTTAAATACATACAGAAAAGGAGTTCAACTAAATGGGAAGAAATAATAATAACAAGAATAATTAGCTTCCCTATGCATCTTAAAATAATTAGATTCAATTAGGACTTGGATGTATACAAGAGAATTTTCCCAACCTTATTTGAGAGTTCTGAAATACACTTTTCTAGGCCCAACAAAAGATCAGTGTTACATTTATCATTATCACCCCCGGAAGTTGATAATTCAGCTGAATTTTGTAGGCACTTTCGTAAATGCTTCATCAAATCAGCTATTGTACCAATGATTGTCGTTGAGGGCTGAAGCTTTGCATTTTGTGTAAGTTGAGTTATGACATTGACAATGTTAACTTGTATATGAGGTTGTTTGGTTACATTCTTATGTTCCATGTGCTTCACCAAGATGGCCAATAGTTGGTCAGACTTTTCTCCTGCCATTAAAAAATAAATGCTATTATATCTGCAAAATATTTGTAGGTTAACACATAAATAATAAGAGTTGTAAGTCTATCCTAACTAAGTAGTTTAGTTGTAATCTAATTCTATCCGTGTGAGGGATAAGAGTCCTAGCCTAGAGGATATCTACTCAATGTAAAACTCCTTGTAAAAGTCTATAAGTAGACTTATTTTCTGTAAACTGAAAGAAGAGAGTAGAAAACTTCTCTAACCCTATTTTCTACATGGTATCAGATTAGGGCGAACCTACCTATCCAACAGTTTTTTCCTTTTTTCTCTGTCGATCAAAACCCTCTTTCAATGACTCATTCAGAACCCTCTGCGTCAGAGATTAGTTCTCAAAATAATCCTCGTCTCTCTGAGTTCCAGCTTTCAGATTCATCTCTTTCTCCAATTACGTCCTACAAATTAAATGGAAACAACTATCTCCCTTGGTCTCAGTCAGTGAGGCTATATATTACAGGAAGAAGGAAAGCATTCAATGCCTATTCCAGAAGAATTTGATCCAGCCTATTCTAACTGGTTGAGTGAGAACAACATGATTATGTCATGGCTAATTAATTCCATGGTTCCCGAAGTTGGGGAAAATTTCATGCTCTACCAGACTGCAACTGAGATATGGAGTGCAGCCAGGAATACATACTCCAGTGTGGATAATACACCGGAATTATTTGGCGTTGAAAATTAGATTAAAGATCTCAGGCAAGGAGATCTGTCCATAGCACAGTATTTTGGAGTTCTCACTAAGTGCTGGCAACAAATTGATTTGTATGAAGCAAATAAGTGGAAGTGTCCTGATGATATTAGCTTCTATAGTAAAACCAAAAATCAAAGGAGAATCTTTCAATTTCTTTCTGGACTTAATGGTGAGTTTGATGGGGCAAGGAGCAGAATTTTGGCTACTAAACCCCTTCCCTTGGTTCGGGAGGCCTTTTCAGAGATTAGGAGAGAAGAAAGCAGACTCTCCTTGATGGTACCAGCTGCTCAACAGAAAGATGCTTCGGCACTCATTACAAACTCCAATTCTGGGAGTAAACAAAGGAGGGGGAGACCATGGTGTGAGCACTGTAAAAAGGCTGGGCATTTGATGGACCAGTGCTGGAAGCTACATGGAAAACCAGCAAACTGGAAACCTTCTAGATCCAGATTTCAGATGGAAGCAAATGTTGCATCTCCAGAAAATTTTTTCAGCAGATTGCGGAACTTCAACAAATATTCAGCCAACTATCGTCTAAGACTAATACTACTGCCTTAACAGCATCTGAAGGTAGAATTTCCTATTTAGCAACAATTAATTCCTTACATTGGATAGTAGATTCGGGTGCCTCTGACCATATGACAGGAAATATTAGTCTGTTCAAAAAATATAGCAATCACAGATCTCCCTCCTCGATCAAGATAGCAGATGGTTCCCTCTCAACAGTGAAAGGAAGTGGTTCTATTGAATTAAGCAAAACATAATATTATCTGATGTACTTTATGTTCCTAAATTAGCCTGTAATTTATTATCAGTGAGTAAGTTGATTAAGGATGTTCACTGTAATGCTAATTTTGGGGCTGATGGTTGTATTTTTTAGGCACAGGGCTCGAAGATGGTGATTGGCAGTGCTAGGCTATCTAACGGCTTATATATCCTTGATGGAATATCCTACCAGAACTCCTCTATTCCCAGTTGCCTTCAGACATCAGTTTCCTCTACAAGTTTAGGTTCAGATAATATTATGCTCTGGCATCTTCGATTAGGACACCCTACTTTTTATTACCTTGCAAAGTTGTTCCCAAATTTATTTATCAATAAAAATCCTTTTTTTACTTGTGAAGTGTGTCAAATGGAAAAACATACCAAAAAACCACATGTTTCTTCTCATTTTAAACCTACTTTACCATTTGCTATTATACACGGTGATATTTGGGGCCCTTCTAAAGTTCAAAATATTTCTAGGTCTAGGTGGTTTGTGTCTTTTATTGATGATTTCTCTAGGACCACTTGGACATATTTAATGAGAGAAAAGTCTTGAGGTTGAAGTAATTTTTAAAACTTTTTATCAAATGATAAAAACACAGTTCGATAGAAATATCAAAGTGGTCAGGAGTGCTAATGGGAGTGAATATCTTAGCAAGTCTCTTAGGTGTTTCTTTCAAGAAAAGGGAATTGTTCATCTCACCTCATGTGTCAACACCCCTTAACAAAATGGAGTGGCTGAGAGGAAGAATAGACATCTAATGGAAGTAACTAGGTCCCTTTTGTTTTCAGCTAGTGCACCTAAATATCTTTGGGGGGAAGCTCTTCTTGCTGCAACTTATCTTATCAATAGGATGCCTAGCAAGACCTTAGGATTCAAAATACTCACTGAATTCTGTTTCAACATTTTCCACACTTTAAACCATTGTCCTCAGCTCTTCCTCTTCGAGTCTTTGGATGCACATCTTTTCTTCATGTGCACAGCAACAATCGTAGTAAACTGGATCCTAAGTCATTAAAGTGTCTGTTTATAAGCTACTCCTCGAGTCAGAAGGGTTACAAATGTTACTGCCCCACTAATAGAAAAACCTATATTTCTTTTGATGTTACCTTTTTTGAAAATCAGCCTTACTTTGCAGGGCCTGACATTCAGGGGGAGACCTAAAGAATCTCAGTCCATACAGTCCATTATTCCTATGCCTATCCTTCCTGAGCATGCCTTGGATATCATTGAAATTGCTACCCCTAATCCTGTAGACACAACTTCTCCACAGTCCAATACACTTCTCCACGTTCTAAACCTTCCAGTCCTTATACAACACCTCCTCCAACACTCAGAACTATATCACACTCTGTGACTCCACAACCACCAGAGAAACAACTTAATGTCTACACAAGGAGGAAAAGAAATCAAACTGAAGATGTTGGTCAGCCTAGCACTTGCCAGGAACCAGTTTTGAGTTCTGATGCTATGGAGACAGGAGTTAATATTATTCCACAAGATTCTACTGTGAACTTAGATGACTTTCCTATTGCTATTAGAAAAGGGGTAAGGAAATGTGCTGCTCATCCTATCAATAAATTTGTTGCCTATGGGAAGTTATTATCTGGTTTCAAAGCTTTTACAGCCAGCATTGATAGTGTGAAGATCCTTAAGACAGTAGAAGAGGCGTTCGAAAGTCCTGAGTGGAGGAAGGCTGATGGAGAAGAGGTTAAAGCACTACAAAAGAATAATACTCGGTGTTTGACTGATTTACCAGAAGGGAAAAAGGCTGTTGGGTACAAATGGGTATTCACAGTCAAGTATCACTCAGATGGGAGCATTGAGAGATACAAAGCAAGGCTAGTGGCTAAAGGGTTTACTCAATCATATGGAGTAGATTATCAAGAAACCTTTGACCCAGTAGCTAAATTGAATACCATCGAGTGTTATTATCAGTAGCTGTTAACAAGGATTGGAAGTTGCACCAATTGGACATCAAAAATGCTTTCCTTAATGGAAGCCTTGAGGAAGAAGTATACATGGAGGTTCCACCAGGTTTGGAGGAAAAGACCACGAAGAGGACAGTGTGCAAACTAAACAAATCATTGTACGGATTAAAGCAATCCCCTAGAGCATGGTTTGACAGATTTGCTAAGGCTATGGTTCAGAATGGGTACAAGCAAAGTTAAGCAGACCATACATTGTTTCGAAAGGTTGCACCAGATGGTAAGATGACTCTTCTAATTGTCTATGTTGATGATATGATCATTACAGGGGATAATATTGAAGGAATAGAGATGCTGAAAACTGTTCTAGCAAAGGAGTTTGAGACTAAGGATTTGGGAAGCCTTAGGTACTTCTTAGGAATGGAAGTAGCAAGATCGAAAGAGGGGATTGTTATAAACCAAAGAAAGGACATCCTAGATCTACTTATAGAAACTGGGATGCTTGGAAGACAGACCAAACCAAACCCCAATGGAACCAGTTTAAAGTTCAAGAAAGATGAAATGGGGAATCCAGTGAATAAAGAATCCTACCAAAGACTAGTTGGAAAACTAATCTATCTCTCACTTACTAGGCTCGATATTGCATACTCAGTGAGCATAGTTAGTCAACATATGAGTGATCCTCGAGAAAAGCACATGGATGTAGTCAATAGAATTCTGAGGTACTTGAAATTTACACTAGGATCTGGACTGTTTTTCAGGAAACATCAGGATAGGACAAGTGGGGTCTACGGACTCAAGTCATAGAGAGAACTAACAGATTGAAGATCTGTTAGTGGCTATTGCACATTTTTGTGGGGAAATTTGGTCACCTGGAGAAGCAAGAAGCAAGCTGTGGTTTCTAGAAGCAGAGTTTAGAGCTTTGGCTCTTGGGATATGTGAAGGAATGTGGATCAAGAAACTTCTCATGGAGTTTGAGCTGGATGGAAAGGCAGAATTTGAAGTTTACAAAGGATGATGATCGAAGAAAGAATGAGCATTGCTAGAAATCCAGTACAACATGACAGGACGAAACACATTGAGATTGATAGACACTTTATCTATGAGAAGGTCAACAACAGGGTTGTAAAGCTTCACTATATTCCTACTAGGAACCAGCTAGCCGATATTTTCACCAAAGCACTTCCAAGAGTGAGCTTTGAAGAAATGTCATCCAAACTGGGTGTATATAACATATACACACCAGTTTGAGGGGGAGTGTAGATTAACACATAAATAATAAGAGTTGTATGTCTATCCTAACTAAGTAGTTTAGTTGTAATCTAACTCTATCCGTGTGAGGGATAAGAGTCCTAGCCTAGAGGATATCTACTCAATGTAAAACTCCTTGTAAAAGTCTATAAGTAGACTTATTTTCTGTAAATTGAAAGAAGAGAGTAGAAAACTTCTCTAACCCTATTTTCTACAATATTTATCAGAAAAAGTTAACAAGAAGGATCCATGCTAAAACTTCCATAGTAACCTTCTTCTTCCATCAACAGCTGCAAGTACATTAGAAGAGAAAAAGCAACTCCCTTCTCTTGGGACCAATGGTTTTCAGCATCAAAATTATGAAAAAGAGGTTCAAGAACACGCCGGATAGTTGTTGCTTCTTTTGCCAATCTGGCTATATTACGCAAGATAATCCTTGACCAGTGAGAAGGACTCTTGGAAGTATCTCTGCTAAAGAGCCAAATGAAGCAAGCAATTATATTTGGATATATGGTAAAATATATCCTGATGAATTGAATACTTACTGAAATAAAGCCTTACATTGTTGGATCAAATTCTGAGTTAATTACAAGGTTTGGTACAGACAATGCCTTCTCATTGATATCTGGGACAGACGAACAACTTTCAACCACTTTCCTTCCATCAACAGGGGAAATTTGAATATCCATGTAGTTCTCCAAGGTCACTGATATGATCTATACAAGATACAAAAAGAATTTAAGTTGAACAAAAAGGCCAATAACTACTGCTCATTTGTTTCTCTAGTGTGTGTTTTACAATATCTAGCAGGAAAATCAAGAAGCTAAAGAACTCCAAAATAGAACTGAGAGGAACTAACTGAGAGAAACAAATAAAGAGGTTATCGGAAAAATATACTTCTCCGTAAACATTTCAAAGATCTGTTCAATCTTTCTAATGAAGCTCCAATTAGGTAAAAGAGAGTCCTAATTATTTCAATATTTTTAATGAATCTACAGATAGGACTAAAATATATTTGGTTATATTTGTACAGTTAAAATATATCGGATCAGAAATGCATCAAAGTTCAAACAAAAGTGCATTGATAGAAAAGCCACCATAAGAAATAATAACTTACACTATCAAAATCCATTGATATATGAGAGTGTTCACCCATGAAGCAGACCTAGGCAGAAGTAATGAGAGAGAAGAAATTAGTAAGTGATTGGACTTGTAAGTCAAAGAAAACAAATTCGAGTAAAAAATACTAAATAAGAAGAGAAGTGCAGCAAATGGAACAAAATTAACAAATACAATAACTGAATAAAATTATTTAAAAAGAAAAACTCCATGAAAAGAGAACCAGGAATTAATCCAACATGTAAAGAGTTCGAAGCTAATTCATATATTAAGGTTATTTTCAGGTTTATTAAAGTTTTATGTTCAACAAAGCACACTTGATACACACTTGGTAATGAAATTTATACACTATATTCCCCTACAATCCTTATAGAAGCAATCATATCTAAGAAAAGGTCAATCGAAAAATTCAATTGTTTGAACTGTTAACTAGTCTAGATTCAAACTTATCCTATATCATAACACAAGCAGCAAAAGCCAAGGCTCTTTCCATTAGAAACATATTGCAAAAGGTCAGCCTCTTGTTTCAAAGGATGTATTCTAACAGAGGATTTGGACTTTTCACAAAAGAAGAAAAAGTAGAAGCTACTTGAAAAATTTTAAGTAAGATGTATAATAATCTGCTGAGCCATCCTTTAATTAACTGGCAGACAATAGACATTGCCAGTAGCTAAACCAGTAAATTTGTTTTGGAAACACATCCAAATCAGCAGAGTAGGAAATTTTGAAGAAGGAAATGACCGGAAAGACAAGCACACAACTCCAACAAGTATTAGATACATGAAATAACAGATAAAAGAGCAAACAATTAACGGTTTGAATATGCATGCACGTGTCATAAGGAAGAAAAGTTATGGATACATAAAAATATTAACTGCGCTAATTTAAGTTCATTTACTATTCTGGACAAAAGAGTTACTTTAGCCAAAAAATTCAAAATTCAAGAGAGAACAGTACCATGGAAGCCAAAACTTGTAATCCTGCTGAACGTAAATGCAAAGCACTGTCATCATCTCCTTCTTCTTGAACCAGTTGACAAAGTTTAGGAATAAGGCCCTCTAATTGGAACATACGTGTGCTATCCATCTAGTTTCAAATCCCATAGAATTAGAAAAGCTTTGCTAGTTACAGCTAAATGTAAAGCATTCTGCTTATAGTCTGGTTGCAATCTAAAAGCCAAGAATTGAACTGCTATATAATCATTCTGCAGGGCTAAGTCCAGTAAGTTGTCTACATCAAAAACTTAAAAAGTCCATTGGTGGAAACCTTTAAAGTTCAAAGGACTACTTAGCAACCCGTGCCACAGCTGTACATTCTACTCGCATATCAGTACTACTACACACCTGACTGTTTATGAAATCTACAAGAGCATTGCAACCCAAAATTCGCATTTCATCTTGTCGTGTTTGTTCCAAAAGAGTCCGAATGATCCCTAATAAACTACTAGCAAAAAGTGGCCTGCAAGAATAAAGAGCTCCTGTGAATGTTGCATATAAAATATAGATATCCTACATCACATTTACACTTCAAAGGTACCTCATAAACTAAGGTAACTATAATACAATGAGGATAATCATAAATACCACATTAATTCTCTACATTAAATTTAAACTGAATCCATGAAAGTGCATAAAATTACTAGACTAATTTTCTAAATAATTTAATCCTCACTGAGCATGATCTTATTCTGCAAGGTAAACCCAGTTTATATTTTATGCATAAATATGATTAAATTTTTAGAATAACAAAATACTCAAAAAGTTTAGTTGACATGTCAAAGAAAGAACTTTTAAGAAGGCCTTTGCACCGTAGTAGATAATCTCACAAAACATTAAAAGCAATAAATTATTGTTTATCGAACATGTGTACCTATTTAATTATTAAAAACAAAAAAGTCATCTTTATATTACCAGTATTCTTGCTGTGCAACCAAAGACAAGGTGAAACTTCTTTTTTTCGGACAGAAAGGTGAAACTTCAAATAAATAACAAAGAGGGTTAGTTAGAAGATCATAAATTATTAAGTTGATATCTTCCAAAGTTCAACCCCTGCTAGAATTTGGTCCACAAACAAGCCCCTTCAATAAATTATTGTGTGACAGTTACAAGCCAAATATTATGCTCTACCTAGGATTTAGTTAGTAAAGTCATTGGTTAATTCTTTCAAACTCCCCTGCTCCAAGTTGCTCCCCAATGTGGCTGAAAAATTGATGCCATTTTTTATATCATTAAAGTTTTAATATTTTAACACATCAAACTTACATCTGCTCCTTACATGACGATAGCAGTTTCCTATAAATGCACAATACGGCTTTCACGCATCCAAAGTTCTCATTCCGTAGATCCTTGAAACATTTTTGCTCTAGGTTACTTGTAATCTGTGCAGACAAATGTTAAGAGATGTGAAAAAAAACAAGTAATCAGTAAGTTATATATATTTCAGGATATAGTCAATTTCAAACTAATTTCGAACATATCAAGGATACTTGAGTTGATTTTTTTCCAAGATTAATACCAATTAGACATTTGCAATCAGTTTTGAACATTTTATCACAAAATCTACTAACATTTTAGAAAATATTTGCAAACCACCTCATTTTAACTAATATCATATAACCGTTTTAAAAGCAAGATTGAACCCTAAACAAGTAGGAGATATAAAACATCACAAAACTTATTACTTTAGAACCCAATATAATAAGAAAGAAGTAGCCGTGTTCTCACTTTCAAGTTTTGTATTTTTTATTTAAATTATCAGAGATAAGATCAACACTTGCCAACAAATTTTTGGAAACTGACTTTGGAGAATGTGTGTGTGTGTGTTGAAAACAGCGATAAAATGTTTAAAATAAAACTTGCAACAAAATAGTGGAAACTAACATTGCAAACAGAAAATAAAAATTTTAGAAATTCCATGTTAGAATCAAAATCTTCCAAGAATAATGAACAAAAAGAAAAGCCATAATACCTCTGGTATTCTTAATGGATTCCTTGAAGCATATTCACAGAGTTTTGCGATTTTCCTATCATTCGGCTCAGCATCCTGTCAAACCAAAGATAATTGGAAAAATGTTAAGCATATCAAAGACCCATTTTTCTTCCTTCTTTCCCTTTAGGTACCTGTGATCTGGGTTAAGATTTCTGTGCAGGGTCTGGGATGAGGGGATATGATACCCTTCAAGAGACCTAAAGACCATTTCTAGAAGCATATATGCCTTACTTCCCAAATATCAGAAAAACTAATATCGATACTGCTACTTCTTCCTCAATGATCAACAATATCTAATACTACGGACATTAGAAACTTATGCAGCCAAAACCAAAATAGCAGCGGCAGTAGTTGTAACTTGTAGAAGTAGATCTTACAAACATTTTATCCTTCTGTGAACTTCACAACCTAAAACCTATTTCATGTTTTGAAGTCACCGCTTAAACTGAATTTAATACTGATCATCAATCGTTCAGTACAAAAACAACGAACAAGCTAGACTAATACCCATAGGCAATTTTCACTAGAAGAACCAAACATTAACAAAATAGCTAGTAAAAAATGACAGTTGATGAGCTGAAAATTACCTGATTACGGGGGAAAATATCAGCTAGCAACTTCTTGTATCTTTTAACAGGCTGTCTTGACCTTGCACGCATGGAAGGGCAGAAGAAACAGAGATTACTGCAGGCGGGCACAACCCGTCTGGACATTACCCCCATTTTTTTCAATGGAAATTCAAGTGCAAACTTATCTGAAAATCCAAACTAACACCAAAAAGAAAAATCAACTAAAAATACTAAACAACAATTCGAAGAACATGAAGAAAACATTCCAATTTAGTCATTGATCATAACGGCCAAACTAAAACAACTCTAGAAACTAAAAAGATTAACTAAATTTCTATCATATGTCAAAGCAGAATGAGCATCCATCAAACATGCTATAAAGATTAGAAACTAAAACCAAAGCAAACTTATCGAAAATTGAGAAATAAATGAATAAAACCCACCAATTGAACTCTTCGAAACTCTTAATCAACTAAAAGAAAACTAGCTCATGAGATCCCCGATCTGGTTTGGCCCTGAGGAGCAGTAAAGAGAAGTGATTCAACTAATATAGTTCCAGAAATTTTTATTTTTATTTTTTTTTCAGAAAAAAATCCAACTCATTGCACATTCTACCACTTTATATATAATAAACAATCGTATAATTTATCGTCAAACTAAAACATGTTTTTTTTTAATAATACCTCAATAAATTGCCACTTGGACAAAAGATGAAAGGCTTCTCATCACGTCCCCTCTTTTTCTCAATAAACTCCCACTCAAAAATAAAATAATTAAAATAAAATTTATTTATTTATTTTTCAATAAATAATTAACTAATTTTCAGCTAAAAATTAAATTACTTAAAAAATATAAAATTATAAAATCATGACATCTAAGTTTTAAACTATACGAAATACTTACGGGTTGATCCATGTAATAAGTAATTTGGTATCGCTTAAGCATGTCTCGATCGAGAACTTGTGCATACAGAAAATCTCCATTAGGAGTCTCGTCCACCAAAGACAAGTGTACGACACGAGTCGGTTCAAATTAATCCGAACAAATCTCTAAAAAATCAGGGCAACCAAAAAAATATACAAAATCCTGTAATTATTTTATTTATTTTTTTACTTATTATTCGTCCGTACCATGATTTAGTGTTTTTTTAAGTCCATCTAAACCTAAAATTTATACAAAATTAATCTATTCTAGGTTAAACACTATTTCAATCGAGTTTTTACATTAAAATTTATATTCTCAACCATATAATAAATGTAATGGCATAGTATAGTGGCTAAGCACTTTGAACCTTTTTGAACTCGAAAATGATTTTTTTTTTGCCAAATCCTAATCTTAATCCTACTTAGAAGGGAGGGGAATTTGGACTCCAAGAGAAGGGGTTGCTCCTAGTAGGTCTAGAACCCATGACCTAAGGAAAATGAGGCAACAAAGATGAGCAGCTTAACCAACTAGTCAAATGTGCTTGCTCAACTCGAATATGAATTCTAAGTCCAATTCAAACATTTTTTTTATTTTTTAATTAATTAGATATTGACACGTGTTACCACAATATAAAAACACATGTCATTAACAAAAATTTACCTTGAATAACCCAAATAAAAATGAAAATAAACGTTGATAACCAGTTTGCAACAAAATAGTGACCAAGATAAAAGAAAAGTAGAAGTTCAATGATTAATATTATAGTTCACATTTTTTAATAATTGTGGGTTACATTTATATAGATACATGCTATATTGAATTAAATAATAAAAATTATGAAGTCAAGGTTTGCTTCTCTTTTTCTCTTTCTAGTTTTTCTGTTTTGTTTTATTTTAATTTATTTTATTTTAGGGGAATGGAATTTGTTCTAATCAATTTCGAACTTACAGCCTACTGAAAAAGAGAGGGTGTCAACTTAAAACTTTAACTACTTGTTCAAAAGATTATTGACTGTTATATGCATCTTTTATATTAATGTTGATAGTGTTTAACATTTGCCAACAATAATTATATTTATTTGTATTTATTATTTTTATGAGTTGTTTGGTTGAATTTTTATATTTATTATATGATCATATTTTATTATTGGGTAATTATTTTATACACGGACGGTGAAAATTAAAATATTACACAATCGTCATAGTTTTAGGGTTTAGGAATTTAATTTAGGGTGTAAGATTTAGGGGTTTAGAATTTAGGGATGGTGGTTATAATTTAGGGTTTATAGGTTAAAACCTAAATTCTTACCATATTACCCTAAAAACTAAACCTTAACCTCTAAATCTTAAATTCTAACCCTGACCCCTAAATGCTAACCACCATCTCTAAATTCTAAACCCCTACACTTAAACCCAACTTCATGCCCTAAAATTAAGGTGTTTGTGAAAATTTTTAGTTTTTACCATCAATGTATTGAATATAAATCATTTATTATTTAGATGTTAGTTTATGGGACATCTATGCCTGGAAAAAATGATCTCAATTAACTTTAATTTTTGTAGATTTTTTTAAATAAGACTAATTGTTATTATTAATTAAAAAATAGAGATAAAGTCACGTAGCGTTTAGATTTTTACAAAGGGAGATAGCCCACGTGTTATAACCTCATTAACTGTGAAGCGTGTGTTCACTGACATTGACTGTAACTGTAGCATCTCTGTCGGAGCACGATGATTGAAAATGGAAAGCCGTTGCACATATTCGTCGCCTGATTACAAAACCCAACGGTCCCGAAAATTAAGGGAGTAATTGTTTTTTTTGTTTTTCTTTTCAAATTTGACCCAAGATATGTAATTAAAGTGTTCATAAGTGGACCAAGTCATTATTTCTCTGAAAAAAATCTGGTTCTTACTATTTAGGATTAAGTCAAATATCATGTAATACTATGCGTTCTTAATTAAAATTTATTATGCATTAGTGAGAACCATAGTGCTTTTGTTCCTAGGCGCTTGATTTCAGATAATATTTTTATTGCACATGAGGTAGTTCATTATATAAATGCAGCAGGAGGGTTTTCTGATAGAGGCTCGGCACTTAAGCTTAATATGGAAAAGGCATATGATCGGGTTGAATGCCCTTCTTAGAAGCTGTGATGTTAAAAATGGGCTTTGAGGCGTCTTGGGTCAATTTAATTATGGAGTGTATTTTTCTGTTTCTTTTTGTATTCGTCTCAATGGTCAACTCTCAGATTCTTTTTAAGTCGAAGTGTGGCTTGCGTCAAAGAGATCCACTTTCTTCGTTCTTATTCATCTTCTATACCCATGGTTTGTTTGCACTTCTCCTAGCTGAACAGTGAGGGGCTGATATAAAGGCATCTGTGTGAGTCAGAATGTTCCCTGGATCAATCATCTTTTTTATGTTGATGACAACCTCATCTTTCTGAAGAACTCAGAGGCTGAGGCCATTCGCTTAAGAGATATTTTTCCAGATATATAAAATGTCATCTGGACAAAAGACTAATCATGATAAGTCCATGGTCTTTTTAGCAAGAATACTTTTGGGGATAGACGAGCTCAAATTTTTTCCATATTTGGTATTCGTGAGGAATCTTATCCAGGTTTTTATCTTGGAATGCCATTGATGGTTGGCCGAAACAAGATTGAGGTTTTTGGATATGTAAGGGACAGAGTGGATAAGCGTGTTACAAGCTGGTCTAATTATCTACTATCTTACGGTGGCCGAGAGGTTTTTCTAAAGTCCGTAGCCTAGGCATTACCAACAGCCGCGATGTCATGTTTCTTATTACCATATGGTTTCATTGATAGTATTGTTTCTGTTATGCGGGACTTCTGGTGGACGGGAAAGCCTCATGATAGGGGTTGAGCTTTTATCGCGTGGTCTAAGCTCTGTCAACCCAAGACGACTGGTAGTTTGGGTTTTTGGGATTTGAAGAGCTTTAATTTGGCCCTCATTGATAAGCAAATTTGGCGTATGTTGTGCACTCTACATTCTCTTTATTGCAGGGCTTTACAGGCTAAATATTTTTCGAATGGTGACTTGTTTACTGCAAAGCTTGGTGATAGACCCTCGTATGCTTGGCGTAGCTTGTTCAAAGCTATCTCAATGTTTAAATCTGGTTATTTTTATAGAATTGGCGTTGACAGTCAAACCTCTATTCATGCAGCTCCTTGGGGAGGCACCAAGCAAATTGTTTTTTCGTCTGCCTACTTAGATAATCCTATTTGACTGTTGGTATATAGCGAATTCATGATCATATGACACCCTCAATGGGATGTGGTGAAAGTATGTACCTTTTTATCACTCGTGGATACGAAAACTATCCTGAGTTGTCAGATCTCCTATGTTGTTGGCGATATCCAAATTTGGGCTAATCATTCTTCGGGAGTATATTCTACAAGGTCAGGGTATTTTTGGCTCCGTAACTTTAATAGTCCCCATGTTGTTCTTAGGACGTATTGGAAGGCGATTGCGTAATTAAAACTTTGTCAAAGATTTAAATCTTTGGATAGAGTTTGGTCCATGATGCACTACCACTGGGACAAAAACTATGTGCCAGTTTGGATCTAGTTTGTTCCCAATCTGTAGGATTAAGAATGAAACATCTATGCATGCTTTTCGTTATTGTTCAGAGGCTAGAGACATTCTCTCTCTGGTTGGGTTTACCATCGCCTCTATCAAGCCACTGAAACTAGTTATAGGGAATGGTTGGACCGTAGTAGATATTCCCTTCCTCATAGTAGAGGACTTTACTAGCCTAATTGTACTATTATGGAATATTTGGAACAAGCGAAACCTGTTCGTTCATAAAGGAAATTTGCAACCAAAAAATGTGATTGTTATGAATGTGAAAAGCCTTCAGAATGAATTTACCTCAACTTTTGGTTCTCCCCTTCCTCTACCGGTGTTCCTGAACATTTTTCTGTGGTGTAAGCCTCCGTCTGGAACTGTTAAAATAAATGTTGATAGAGCGGTAAATACAATACATTCTGGTATGACATCTATTGGGATCGTAGAGCGTGACCATAACGGTCTTGTTGTAGCTGCTCATGCTCGACTACTTTTTGTTTCTTATGAGAGTAGGTTAGCTGAGGCTCGGGCTTTTATAGCAGGTATTACGTTAGCTATAAAATAAGCTTGGCCTTCAGTACTTGTAGAGGGAGACGCGACAAATATTGTTGATTTTCTCAATTCGTCCTCTTTGGATACCTCTGTTACTGAACTGCTGCTTTAAGAGATCCGTTAGACTCTCCAACAAACTCTGAACATAACAGTTCAATTTGTTCGCCGTGAAGCCAATCAAGCTGCCTACTCTTTAGCATAATGGGCTCTATCTTGTACTTCTTTTGTTTAGATTTTTCATTATTGTCCATCATGTATTACCTCAGTTGTTCTACATAATGCCTCTTATGGCTAATTAATAAAATGATATTTTTTCAAAAAATTAATTAAATTTATTATTAATATTATTGATGCCAAAATAAGGAGGCACCAAACAAGAGAGGTGAAGACGACAAACCAAGGTAGTTGTGGCAGATTCAGGCGGTTTACCCCTATAGGTTTGGGTAGGGAGCCGCGATCAATACGGTGGTCAGAGTAGAGAAGGTGAGAGAAGGAATAAAAGGGTACAAACCTTTTGGTTTGGCCTTATCTAGGCACATTATGTCTATTTAGGACTTAGTCTCTTTCATTAAAGCGTGGGCATTTATAGCCCTCTCTAACACTGTTGATGATTGGATATTTCCAAACCCTATGACAGTAGACATAGGTTGGTTGGTAAGGATAGACCCAACTTTTGAGTATTAGTTTTTACATGTTGGCTAAGTGGATATCGTGTAATAACACCTGGATATATCTGCTATCAAAACATCCTCAGAATTCCAGTAACATCAACCTCCAAAATAGCCTATCTTCGGAGGAACTATTTGTAGTTGGCCAGCTCTGGAGTACACTAAATATAGAGATGCTGAGGGGTATATTCAAAATTATGCAGAGGCAAAAGATTCAGGTGTAACACTTGCCCACCCATAGTGAGAAGAGTACAAGTGGTACAAACCGAAATGTCAGGATAAAATTTCCTCACTACTCGTTGGAATTACAAAATGTGGCTTCATTAACTCGAACAATCATGATGATCCATCTTGTGGTTGTGAGAGAATACACGCGTTACTCAGCGTTGATGTCATTTTGACTTTGTGAATCCAAGAGTCGACTATAAATACCCCATAGAGTTTAGGGCAATCAATCTTCGTTTCAACTTTAAGTCTTTCAAGTTTTCTCTAAACTTTCTTCTGATTCTTTTTAGAGTTATCGATCTCTTGATATTTCTTCAAAAGTTTGCTGGGAACAGTGGTTAAAGGAAAAAAAGGCTACATCGAAGAAGATCGTTGAAAACTATTCTAAACCAATGATAGAGAATTCGTTTGAGGCTAAAGTTGACCAGTTCCAAATGATAGAACTACTACGATGTCATAGTTTACTGTGGGAAAATTATAAATTTAAGCTTAAGATCCCTATAGGAACCAATTGCGTGAACGACTTCTATGTTTCCAACGAGGGCCCGTCTTGGTTTTATCTACCATTGTACAGCGTGAAAACAAGTTTCTATCTCTCGTTGCACCCATTTATATATGAAAAATGTGTTGTGTGAATACAACATTGCTCTAGGTTAGCTGATGTGAGTGTCATGGTGGATTTTGATCGGTTACTTCCTAGGGTGCAAGAAAAAGAGATGAAAATCTTCTATTATCGTTCTAAAGAATCTTTTTATTTTGACTGGAGCTGATTGATAAACTAGTCCAAGCTTGATTAATTTTTTACGAAGGCGAAACAAGGATGGTTGTATTAGAGAACCCATCAAGGGGTGGACCAATAGGATGAAGCTTGGGCCTGACTGCACCTAGAATATCAAGGTTAGGAGGAAGCTACCAGGGGTCTTCAACTTTTTATTGCAGTGGATGAACCCCAGCAAGACTAAAAGAACCTTCATCAGTAGGTTATCGAACCCGGAGGTGGCTTAGGTTGAGGGCTTTTGAAAGGTGGTTGGCTGGATTTTCAGAGGTTATCACGCTCCAGAATGTTTTTAAATATTGCCTCAGAGGGAAAAGCCCCAACGAGTGCAGGCATAAAAACCTGACCCCCAAACAAGTCCATCATTCAGGTATAGTGGGCTGCTGATTACCCTGAACCTATAACGTTGGGGACAATTTGGCCATAATATTGTTGGGTGATGCCTCCAAAGAAAGTGATATCTTGGTGTCTCGTTGTGGTTGTCCTTAGGGGCCCAGATTTAGCACACTATTTTTTTAAACAAATCATAATATTTGCATGAATGATAAAAGCCACGTAGAAAAAAGACATGAAATGAAGAAAAAGAATAAGATAATATGTCATGTCAATATTTTTTAACGGAAGATGATGGTAGCGATCGTAATGAAAATGAATTAAAAACTATGTAATTGTAATGAAAGTTTTAAAAGTTTGGTGACCATATTGAAAGTGCCCTAAAAATTTAGGGACTACCAATGTAGTTTACCCTAAAATAATATCAGCGTCTCACAGAAATTATCTTTTATTAGTTTTTTGTCAATATTATTCAACTTTAATTTCTTGTTTTTTAAAATTTATTATCAATAAACATATAAAAAAAGGTTTTAAAAACTTCCGATCAATTAGTTTTTCAATATATAAAAATGATAAATCGTAATTCTAGTCCAAATCTTATCTAGATGGGGAAAGAATAGATGCTCTTAGTGAGCCTAAAACTCATGATCTAAAGAAATATGAGGGAATAAAAATGAGCAGCTTGGTCAACCGGCCAAATATAATTGCTCAGTTTTCAATATATATTTTAAAACTTAATTATTTAAAATAGTTGTGATTAAAGTTTAAGTTGGAATATAAAGTTAATAAAGAGTAATTTTAGTAAACAGAAAAGTTGATGAAATTGACGATATCTATCTCATCCTACTATACTATCATGTTTATTAACTTTTTATCTTATTTTATATATAATATTTTTTTAATTTCCCACTCTATGGAATTAGAAGTGGGAATTGGGTCAGGAATATTAAAAAATCGTGGGATTTGAACCGATAGGGATGATGAATAACCGAAATCTTCACCCATTGGGACGGGAAAGTTTTATCACCGAAGCTCAAACGGGGATGAGAATTGCTATATCCAAACCGTAGAGATAACTGAACCGTAACTGCATAAATAACCGTGGAGATCCCAAAAATATCCACAAAGATCTCAATATTTTACTAGATTTTTAAAAAATATATATACTTAAATATCTATATACCCCTAATATATATCTTAATAAAAAAAATCTAACTATTTTTTTATCACTTCAACTTTCTCTCAAACCTAGTCACACTCAAATTTCTTAACATGTTTCTATCTTAGTTTTTAGATATAAGCTAAAACCTTTGTCTAAATCTTCCCCTGACACAATACCCTTTCAATCTCCATCATCTCGTAACTGCTTTCAATCGAAATATTCAAACTTTATATTTTGAACTGAATTCACCATTTATTTTGGTCAGAAAAATAGAAATTTTGTTTCATTTTTTGGGATTGAGATTCTCTAAAAACAACGAAAATTCGCGCGTGAAAGATATGAGGACGAAAAAATTTCCGAATTATTTAATGAAGATTCTCTAAAACCATAATTGCAAGCGTTAGGGATAAAATAAGAAATGCAAAACCGCCCCTACCTCACCCGATTTCTACCCTACATGGAATATTCAAAATACTCACACAATTGTTTTAATTCATTGTTTCTTTTAGTTTTTTTTTTTGCACATACATTGTTTCTTTTAGCTTTACACGTAATACAATCATGTTTTTGTCTGTACATGTGCTCATGTTCTAACATGATTAATCAACAATAATTAATTGGGACCACTACAATAAATTTACGTTTCTTTTGAATAAAACTGCTACTTTCATTTCCCTCAATCTTAGCCACATTATAAGCAAAATTAGTCTTACATAAAGTTTTAATCACAAACATAAGTAACCAAAATTTTTTATTTCAATCTCTTTTGATTATTAAAGAAACTATTAGTCATACAATTTCTATAACTCTATCTTTTATAATGGAAACTCATAGGATTTTTTAGTAGTATTGTGGTAATTACGAGATAACATTTGTTTATATTTTTTTAATATTTGATAACGACATATTTTGCAGATAAAGTTGTTTGAACCTAGGTCTCATAGGATGAACATTATCCTATTTTTACTGGGACTACTCGTTTAGTTCATAAATTCGTAGAATTTAAATCATAAATAAATTATAAAAGGATATCAATATGATTTAATCAGCTAGATAATAAATTATCCATTTTCATGCGTTATGCTCGTTTCGTATATACATGGTCATGATGTACTTTTCCCTCTATTTAGGCTTAGAGGGTTTTTAATGAGGCCTATGACCATGTTATAACATGTATGATTCGTTAAATAAAACCATACTACTTGCTGATAAAAATTAGAATAATTGTATACTTAATCGACCATAATAACTTTTAAACATTTTATTTTTTATTTAATAAACCCCACTAAATAAACAACAAGGATTGGATGCAATAGCAAGACACATCATTATCTCAAGGAGTGAATTCAGGTTTGAACCTTGAAGATGATATTGTTGGAAAGGAGAGTCACGAATCCCGAATATGTACTACTATACCAAAAATAAACCCAACTAGTAGTGAATTGAAAATTATAATCCAGAGGATGTATTCAAGTAAATTAAAATTAATTGTTACAAATTACAACCACAAATTATTTACCCAAAATGTCGACTGAACTTAAATACTCAAAAATTTTCAAACCTTAAATTTTTTTGGATACAATGTCTAGATTATCTAAATTCCTTCTCATCATCAAATCGAAAGATATTAAACCCTTAAATATGTTGAATCTCAAATATTTTTTATGTTACACTGATAATAAAATCAATCAAACTAAATTTAACAGATAAAATTTAACTTTTAATTACATAAAAAATGAAAAGATTTGGGATTATCAAAGAAAGACATGGTCAAACTCAAGCCCCAAAAAAAAACAGGTATATTCTTTTTTGTTGAGCTGTCTCCAACCCTTTTGTTTGTCAAATTATTAGTTGGTATTAAATATGATGAAAAAAACAGGTTTGCTTTAAAATAAAGGGAACATAGTGATGAATGCAAAAGCTTCTTTTAAAAAATAAAATCTAACTTTGTTTTAAAATTTTATTTTTGGCCAATTTTTTGTTAACTTTATTTAAATTTGATAAAATGGTTGACCGCAAGCGCTTTGGATACCTAAAAAAGAAATAACATAATTTGCCGAATAAAAAAAGGTCATTCATCAACTTACAATAACTAGGGGAACTTTGTCATTAATTTAAATTATAAATAAAATATAATTATTTTTATTGCAATGTTTAAATTATAACAATTTTTGTGTGTGTATATAACTAACTTGTACTTCAATGGTTAAATATTTGCTCTAAAATTAAGTCAATAATTGACTCGACAACTTATTCAACTCAAATTGCTCAAAACATTTAGAAAGTATACTTATGGTTTAAGTAGGATGAAATCAAGGGAGGATTTTGGTTTGCTAGTTTGGGTCTTAATAAAAAAATTCAATCTTTTTTAAAGGTTTAATTAAAATTTTCAAAAATTTTAAGGATTTAATGAGATTATTTTTTAAAAGAATTGAAGGTCAAATTAATTTTTAAAAAAATTGAGAGACTTAATGAAAATTTTAACAACTTTGGGAGATTAATTAAAAATATTTAAAAAGTTAAGACTTATTGAAATCTTTTAACAAATTTGAGGAGGTCTAATTAAAATTCTAAAATAATTGAGGGGTGTAATTTAAATTTCCCAAACTTTGAGGGTGTCAAAGCTTCCGGACTCTAATAAGCATCCAAATTGTTATATATGGTTAAATATTTTTATTTGAAACAATATATAATTTTTTGGTTGCCTTCTCGATTCACAAGATTTTGCCCTAACTAATTCGGACCGATATACGCCGCACACTTGATATTGGTGGGTGAGTATCCTAGCGAGAATTTTCTGCATACACAATGCCTAAAACATGAGACCTATTTAAGAGATACTAAACTTTTATCACTTGGACCAACCCGTTGATCGAAAAAAAAGTATAATTACATATGTGTATGTAGATTCCTAAACAAATATAGACATAAAACAATATTTTAAAAATAAAATTCTTAAAAATAAAGCAACTTTGATAACTGACAGTTTCTGCACTGTATTTTCTGCACTATTTGACATTTGTTGATAGATCGATAGGAAAATGCCTTGTAGTTTCAATGATGATGTAGTAGTTTCGTATGTGACATTTACAAAGTGAAAAACGTTGCCAATAAATAAAAATGACATATCATTTAATCATGTGCGACATTTTTAATTCATAACAATTTCTTTGACACATACGTGACATGTATATGAACATATCTATTTTTTATATTTACTCTTATTTTATGAAAGATAGTTTAACTATATAAATATTAAATAGTGTAAAGATTTGCAACGACCAAAATTTCAGGTCAGGAGTCCAGTGTTAGATCCGAGAGTTAGCTCAAGTTTGTAGTCTTAGACTTGTGGGTTGGTGTCTGTAGAAAGTTTGGGCTTGGTCCAATGATTGGAGGATAGGGTTATTTTGTAAACCAATACTTTCTTAAAAACTAAACATCAATTTCCCCTTTTTGACTTTTGTTCGTTAACGACAGAGGTGTGTAAGAAGGGAGTAATATCGGCACTCGTTTAGGGCCCATATTTTACCTTCACAGTTTTAGTAATTTTTTAAATGACAATTTTGTAAGGTAGTGATTGCATTATTTTAGTTATATTTAAGATGTTTCATTAATAAAACAACAAAAATAATATATTTGACAAAGTTTGATCATGTTTTTATGGTTTATTAATGTGAAATAGTTTTTTTGGTACAATAGAGTGGTATTTATATTCTCAAAGTAAACTTTAGTATTTGAACCAATAAAAAATAAAAAACGAATAAATATCATTGACCACTTAACCAAATAAATAAGCTCTAAAATTAATTTATAAAATCAGTTAAAATTAAATATAACAACTTAGATTAAGTTAGGCATTCAGTTTTTTTATGAAGAAGAAGATTATTATCGTGTGTATAAAAATTCTCTAAACTTAGTCGGAAGTAAAAATTACACATGATAATAATATATACAAAAGCAAACGTGATAACTCGGCAAGATTACATGCAATCAACAAAGCCTAATAAAACAAATAACTAGGGGTGTTCAAAATTATCCGACCCGAAAGAAAAAATCGAATATTTCCTGAAAAAATATACCCGGACGGGTACCTGACCCGGGAATAGTTGGGCTGGGTCTAGGCCAATTTTTCTTGGCAACCGGGTACCCGACCCAACCTGATAAGTTTTAATATATATATTTTTAGTTTTAAATTATATTTTTATTTTAGGTTCCTTAATATTAATACCTAAAATTAAATTTAAATCTCTAAATTATTTCTATGTTTGAATTATATACATTTAAGTTTTAAAATTTTCAAATATATTTTTATTAATTTGTTAATATCGAAAGAAAAAAAAACAAGATTAATATTTCTAATGTATTTTTGGTGATAAACTTTAATATATATATGCATATCCGAATATTCTAAAATTAACTTCAAATCACTAATTTTTGTGTTTGGATTATGTATTATAAATTTTTAAATTTTATGTGTTCATTATATGATTTTTTTAAACATTTAGATTAAAAAAATAAAAAGATGAACCGGGTACTCGTTACCCAATTAATCGGGTACTCGGGTTTCACGAGTACCCGATAGCGGGTACCCGAATTAAATGGTCCAGGACACGGACCGACAAATAGGTATCCGAAGGAACTGGGTACCTGATTTTTCGAGTACCCGAAAATTGGGTACCCGGTAATGAACACCCCTGCAAATAACCAAAGTAAATAAAGCAATAGGCAGGTGTTATAACCCATTTTGGTCTGGGCCAGACCCAAATCAAACCCTTTTATTATCAGCCAATCCAAATACCCAAGTCCAATTACAAAACCAATACCCATTTATTACAACCCTAACCCAATTAAAATAAATAATCAAAAACCTTAATCTATACTCAACCGTCGCCCAAAGTGAGCATTCATATTCGGCGAGTGCGATCCATCCATGGCCGTGCGATGCACGCGCGCCTCTGCCACACTCTTCACGCGCCTCACTTGCCTACTCTACTGCCCACGCCGCACTTGTAGACCTGCAAAAATAGAGACATTATTATCTGAAAAATCAAACAAGTTGATTTTGCTTTTCTTGGGTATAAAATCCTAGAAAAATCGTTGTATTTTTTTATGAATTTTGAACGAAAAAACAAAAACAATAAAAAATAGTTTGAAATACAAAAAAAGGAGTCTCAAGCAAATATTCAGTCCAGATTTTTGGTCAAGCAAAAAAGAAAGACAAAGCCATCCTTTTATTTTTCAAAAAAAAAAGTAAAAAGCATTTGGCTAACCTAGATCTACAAAAATTGGAAGGAATTTTGAAAAACTTAAACACAAATATAAGACCAGGAGTAAAAAACATACTTTAGGGACGATTTTGGGTACCGACTATTGACGGGGACGGTGCTTCGCCGCCAAACCACGGCGGCCCACAGCGGACGACCAGCCGATGCCTGGACTAGCCGAGTGTAACACCCCGGTTTCGGGCTTAGATGTTTTAAGGTTGGTTCGAAGGTCCAGTAAACCGGTATTAAAGTTTCGGGTCGGTTTTGGGATTTAATTGGTTTAAATATTTTTTGAAGGTGATAAAATTTGGGAAAAATATTCTAAAATCATTATTAAATATATTAAGGATATTGGTGAAATCAATTTTGGAAAATTAGATTTGGAAATCAGACATTTTGGGCTGGTGACCAAAATGCAAGTTTTGAAAACTATTTTTAAAGGTGATTAAAATGAAAAAGGTCAAATTCTTAGAATCTTTAAGGATCTATTTTACCAAGTTTTTTTTGATGATTTCTCCCTTAATTAAAGATATTTTAACACGTGTTTTAAAGATAATTAAAAGGGGATTTTAGTTAAAAAAGTTAGTTAAGCTCTTTAAAGAAAATTCACGTAACTTTTTTCTCCACTCTCTGCTCAGCCAAACACTCAAGTTTTCATCAAAATCCAGAGGTGAGGTGTCTTTTAACTTGTTTTATGATTTGTAATTGATTAATTAACATTGTTTTTGCAAAATCTCATTTAAATCTTGTGTTTTCTTAACTTTTATCAAATCAATTGAGGGAGAAATCTCACAACAGGGGTAAGGTTCGTGATCTCCTATATTGTATGGTTCTTTATTGAAATTCCCAAGTATTTGATCCTTGATTTATTGATTGTAAACTGATTTTAATGATTTATCAATGTTTGATTGAGTGAATTGGGTAAAATTGATGTAACAAGGTAATTTTTGAAGTGGATCTATTTTTCCAGTGTTTAAGACGGATTTAATACATATTTTGGATGTATTATGATGTTGGTAGGTTGTTTTTATCAATAGAATCCCGAAACTCTTGGATCTCTAATTGTTTAGGTTGTTAGATTTGAGTTTTTGTGATGATATTCGAGTTTAATTTTTGCTGGAAGTAAAAAGATGTTTGGAAAGGGTTTTTGGATGATAATTGATGTTGATTGATGAGTTGAATCGTTATTTTATGGCTGGGTTAAGTTTCAGAAACGATTGATGATGATTTCGGTTTGTTTCGGATGGTTTCTAGGTGGGCAACTTGAGAGTTGCGGGTGTTTTGCTTTGAGGCAGTGGTTTGAATGCATAATGATGCATTTATCCTCTGGTTTTATGTGTTTAAAATAGGGGATAATCAAGGCAAAGAAGCTTGATGTTGTTTTGTTGCTTGCCGGGAGCTTGTATTGCGTTGGCTAGGAAGGCGAAGCGTATCAGTGAGTGGAAACTGGTTTTAGATGCTTTACAAAGGTTTTTGGGAGTTTAGAGTAAGCGTGAAACAATTACCTAAGCTCGGAAGTAAGTTTCCCTTATTTTGCTCTTGAATATCGGCTTGGATATGAGCATGTTGTTTGTATGTTTTGGTGATAAACATGGTATGATTTACTTACTGGAAATGCATGATTTTGAGTACATATGCAGAGGTTTAAAAGTATACTAAATGCTATTGAGCATTGGTTTTCATTCCGGTTGGGAATAGTGTTATTGCATTGGCAATGAGATTTGCATATATATTGTTTTGTTTAATGCATTGTAAAGAAGTAAGTAAATGGTTTGTAAATGGTATATTGGTTATGTGACATGGTGAAAATAATTGGATATAGTTGGCATGCCATAGGATTAAAAGTGCACTATAAAATATGAACAAAATCGATCGTTGCCATGGGTCCTTGAGGTATGGCAGTTTAACTAGGCCAATCGGACTGTTGGGACCTTATTTGGGGCATGCGGTTTAACTAGGCAACCCAAATTGATGGTGATCTTGTGGTTTAACTAGGCAAGGTCGGTACTCTTGCGGTTTAACTAGGCAAAGGTGAAATCTCGCAGTTTAACTAGGCGAGGGTGTCAAATCTTGCGGTTTAACTAGGCAAGGTTTGGGATATCATGCGGTTTAACTAGGCATGGTATGAGAGATCCATGTATCCGATATGTATAGGATAGATGTGGTCTATTCGGGTCACTAAGAATGCCAATATATGAGAAAGTTCATGTGTTGAACATATTTTAATGCTTTGGAGATTTAAGAATGGTTTATGATTTAATGCTTTGAAGATTTAAACATGGAATGTACATGATGTTGTATAAAGGTTATTATGTTCTGATTCAGTTGGAATCATGGAAAAATGCTTAGGTTGTAAGTATGTTTTGGGAAAACAAACATATGGTTTTCAAATGGTTTTTAATGCATCATTGTTGTATGAGCATCCTCACTAAGCAAGTGTGCTTACGCTCTCTTTTTCCTAATGATGCAGAACATTAAGGTTTGGGGCAGCAAGAGGCGAGGCTAAGTGATCCAAGGACATTTAAGGGTTTGAGTACGAACTCGGTTTATATTTCGGTCAATAAGACAATGTGCTCGCCATGGTTTTTGGGAGTTGTAATTCTGTTTCCTTATGGATTTTAAGTATGTTTCCATGCTGGTTTTTGAGGATGGTTTGTTGTTGCTAAGTTTGATGTTAATCCTTGCTTTTAGTTGTGGATAATTGGTAGAGTAGGTATGCATCTAGAACCTCCTTATTGATTGCCATGTTGTGATGGTTTGAGTAAGTTTATTATGTTGTGTTGGTTGTGTTGGCATGTTGCTTATGCTGAGAATGGTCTATTTGAGCATTTTGGTATGTTTGGCAAAGTGGTTTAGGAATCATGCATATAGAGTAATTCTTTGATAGTAGGAAGTTGTGTTGGATGTTTGATCCTAGCATAGATGTGAGTTTATGATTAATTGTATGCATGTATGCAAGTTGCTAGGACCCGAATGCATCTAGATTTGAGTGAAAAACCAGCTAAACTTGACATTACAAGCCCAGGCGTACCAATACGCAGGAGACCGTATCGATACGGCTAGACAATTTTGGGCAAGGCGTTTCGATACGGGTAAAGGTGTTTCGATGCGGTTTAATACTACTGGAATGTCACCTTTTGGAATGAGCCCGAATACCGAAACACCACATGACCGTATCGGTACGGTGTCTAGTGAAATAAAAAGGAATTTTCGTATTCGAAGTGGCGTACCAGTACGGGGTTGGTCGTATCGAAATGATGGTTGCAATATCGTATCGATACGGTACTTAGCGTATCGATACGGTGACCGTTATTTCTGTTAATGTCATGGAAATGCAGTTCTAGTTTCTTTCGTTTTGGTCCCTAAATCTTGTTTTATCAATTGAATGAGTATGGTTGATTGTGTTAAGCTGATTTTTGACACGTAAGCCTGAAATATGCTTAATTAATGGTTGGCAACTTAAAATTGGGAAAATACCTGTAAATTTTTGAGTTTGCAATTTAGTCCCTAAATTGCGTTGAGTTCAATTAGATATCGTATCGGTGCCCGATTGTGTTGACTTATCACATGTGGACAGCATGTAAATGTAGGAATGTAATAATGCATCTAGACAAGATAAAAAGAAAAAATGGACGCGTTTTAGGTTTCGTCTTCCCGATTTACTTTAGTAAACCTAATGTAGCTTGCTCGGTTCAGTTTTGCGACTAGGCCGGGTCAAGGGGGTTACACCGAGGATGAGTTGAGAACATTTGATGATTATTTTTTATAAAACTAAGTAAACTGATTTTTGGGGGTTAAAACGCATATATAGGGCTATCAAACGATACCGTTTTGGGCTTTCAAATTATGGCCCAAAATGATATCGTTTCAATCAATATCCGGTTCATGATCCGACTTGGGGAGGATCTGTTTATTTTGAAAAATGGGTAAATTGTTCTTTTAGTCCTTTTGTAAGGGTTAATTTCTTAGGAGGTCCTTGTAAGTTTAAATCGATTTGCAATTTAGTCATCAATCTTAATTAAATCAGATTTGAAATGGGTAAGTCACATTATTGGTCCCTCCACCCTAAAAAATAATTACAAAAAGGGTATTCTGCATGGTAAAATTATTCCTACAGTCCCCGTTAGTTTTAAACTCTTTGCAATTCGGTCATAAAGTCATATTTAATTAATAGTAAATATGATATTTACACTTTTGGTCCCTCAAACTCTCTGCAGCTTTTAATTTAATCCTAATTCAAGGGTATAATTTCGCATTTAGTTCTCGATTTTTATAAATGTATAAATTTCAGCTCTGACTTTTATTTTTATTCAATTATGCACCTTTTTTCAGTCCTTTATTTACGAATTTTCATTATATTTGATATGCTTTCTATATATCTTTATATCCGTTTATTCATTATATTAATATATTTAATATATGATATGTATATATGTATATATAGTACATAAATAATGTATACCATATATTATAATATGTATAATGTATATGTATATAAATTTATGTAATATGTATAATATATGAATAATATATTTATAATATGTATATAATATTTATATTATATAATGCTATATGTATATTTATATGTATATAGTATTATTTATAGTGTATATTTATAATATGTATATATTTATATGTATATATAAATATATATTGTATATTATATAGTATTTCCATTCATTTATATTTTATCACCATACCCTTATATTTTTTATCGTATATAGTATTAGGCCTTATTGTTCCGGTATTTCTATTGGGAGTGTCATACCGGTCTACGAGTGTCATCTCCTCTGAATGCCATGGATATTGAGGCAGATTTTGATTTTTTGTACCCGTATATATTTATTTAATATTAATATTTTCCAATTATTTTCATATATTTTTATTTGCTCATGCATGTAACTGTTGCATGTAGTTTTAGGCCTTATTGTTTCGGTGTTTCTATTGGGAGTGTCATCTCGGCCTCTGGTTGTCATCTCCTTTGAACGTTGTAAATACCAAGGCATATCTTGAACTGTCATGCATGCATGCATTTGGGAAATTAGTTATTAAATTAAATCATTTTTTGTTTTCCCTAATAAAAATAATACGAACCCTTTAGGTACCAATTTTGGGCGTGATGGGGGTGCGAAACCTTCCCCACTTGTAACCAACTCCCGAACCCATCTCTGATTGCCTTTTTGGTGTCCAGTCTACCTTATCCAAGTGGCCGATGGTGAATCTAATTCTTTTATAATTAAAAAACACGAGCTTCCATCCAAAAACGAGACTCTCGAAGAATCCTGAACCCAAAGGTCGCTACAGCTTGGCGACTCCGCTGGGGACTTACTTTTTTTTTGAAAAAAAGGAGGAGTTAGGCCTTAGTTAGGTTCGCATTATATTTATTAAGTAAAATTTAATTTAATTTAATCTTTAATTTCTAAATTTTGTTTGATATAAACTTCCATCATATATTAGTTTTAGAACCCTTAAGTGGGAGAGATTACTTCTCTTTGTAGGGCTTTCACCTCCGTACAGTGTTGTAATGTGCTCTCGGAGTCCGGTCCTTATATTCCGTGGGGTTTTCACCCTCCGAATGGTATAAGGGTCACATTCCCCCGAATCTATGTCCTAACGGCAGTTCGGGTACCCTTTACTTTAGATCCAAACTGCATATAATGAGCCTTAGTGTCTACCCTTTGACCACACCATTACTCTGCCCGTTTAGGAATAACCCTTTTTTAGGTTTTGCTTTGTTTTTTTTATTATTATTCATTTTTTGTATATTTAATTGATTACTTTATTTATTGTTGTGTATTTAATTCATTACTGTTTATCCTATTATTCTGACGTACTGTATTGTTCTCTTTGTTGTTTTTTCCTACATTCACATTATATGTCATATCATACATAGGTGTTGATTCAAGAGGAGTTCATTTTAGAAGGCGTTCAGGTATGAAAGGGGGTTCTGTAATGTCAAAAGCGGTAACGCTATAGTCTAGAGATGGTCCGAGTGTATACATATAGAAAAAAGAGACAACCTGACAGCGAAACATGTATCAAAAATTATTAGGCCCACTCTGATAGTTTCTAAGAAAAATGGCCTCCATGAGCTGAGAGAGATATGGTGAAGCTGGGATTCGAGTATGAAGCAGGCCTTTCAAGGGGAGTTTGGCGATATAGCCTTTTTACTAGACGTTCAGACTGATATGCACATGTTCAGAGCCTTAACACAATTCTAGAATCCATGCTGCAATTGTTTCACTTTCAGGAAGGTAGATATGACCCCAACCATCAAAGAATATACTGCTCTACTCAGTTGTTCGGGGATCAAGGAAGGGAGAGTCTACATCAAACCCAATGATCCATCATTCTTCTTAGAGAATTTGTTTAATATCACTGGGATGAGTAAGGAATAATTCCAGGGGAAGATTTTGAGAAAAGAAAAGACCGACTGCGTGGCTTGGACATACATTCGAGACTTAATTCACCGACATCCTGATCCATCAAAAAAGGTACCTGATTGCTTTGGGTATTTACAGGATGGTTATCTTTTCGAAAGCCTTGAGATACATAGACTATGCCATGACAAATCTATTTCATAAGCTTAAAAAAGGGATCAATCTAGCACCGACCATTTTAACAGAGACCTTTCAGTCACTGAATATGTGTAGAAAAATGGGAAAAGGCAGATTCTTAGGATATGTGCCACTACTAGAGATCTAGATTTTAAGTTATTTATGGGACTTGAAATATTCTCACCGAATGTGTCTCACCACCTTCTCTCTTGTAAAAACCTTTTTAGAGGAATATCAGGATAAGACTATGACTAAAAACCAATGAAAGATGGGTTTTCAAGACCTTCGAGATGACACTATTAGATGAAAGTTACCATGGCTAATTTTGAGTAAATTTCTCTACTGTTGCAGAGAATTTGATTGGGTACCTCTTCTCGGAGTTTGGGGAGGGATTGGATATTGGCCTTTGCTCGTGTCACGATAGTATGGCTTGATGCAATTCATTTCTGCCACTCACGGTTTAAGTGTATCCGATTTTGAACATGAGGGTGATAGCTACAAAATGAAGATCCAGAAGGTGAGTAATTCTTGGAAGCGCGTGTATATGGCCAAGATTTACAAAGATGATTCACCTTTCACCCCAGGATACGAACAGTGGAAACTCGGCCGAATCAATGATGCCATCTTTTCTGCAAACCAAGGAAGCGCTGATCCCTGAAAAAACATATAGAAGATGCTTCCTCAGACTTGTAAAAGGGCCCATGAGAACAAAGTACGAGTCTTGGAAAAGCACATCATTGACCTAGAAGTAGAAAATTATCTAGCCTCTGTAGATGTGGAAAAATACAAGCAGCAAGAGAAAAACATCCTGAAACAGAAGAAAGTACTTGAAAATGATCATGAAGACTTGAGGAAAGATTGGCTAGAGTTGAAATAGAACCTACAGAGAAATGGTTTGTAACGACATGGATTTCAAAATCTGAGGGTTGGGTTAACCCGAATGTTGGGCCTCAGGTTAGACCAAAAATTTTAGGCCTTGAGTGCCTATTTGAGCCCAATTTGGTGTGGGATTGTTGTTGGGTTTTGCTAGAGGTGTAGTAGAGTAATTTCTTCCCCCAAGCATGTGAAAAAGAGGGGGAAAGAAGTTAATTTTCTATAGAGGATGTAAGGGTGAGATCACTATTGTCTCCATCTTTTCCACATTCCTCCCCCATTGTTAACGTGGGTTCCCAAGTTAAAAGAACGATCTTTGTGGTTTAGAGAAGAAATCCCAGATTAAGGCTTGAAGGAAGAAGTTTCAGCATCAAATGATCTATCTTTTGAGGTAAGAATGTCAAAGCTTGGAGTTGGATGGAAACCATGGGGTTTTGGAGGGGTTTTGTGAAGAAGAACGAGATTGAGGAGTTAATCTCATTTTCTTGTTATGTTAAATCTTCTTTAGTTCCCTTTTACTCCTTGATAGTGTTGTAATCCATTTTACAACATTTGGGTGTAGTTAAGGAGCTTGGTGAGCACTCTAAGGCTCAAGGAAAAAGGAAGGCTTAAAGTTGGTAGAAATCAAGGTTTGTTGGTGTTTTGAAGAATGTTAATACACTTCCAATTCCTTGTTTCCTGCATACCATAAAGATGATTGCTTTGTATGCCATTTTTGATGATTGGGTATGCTTGAATAGTCTTGTTGGGTGTTAATGGCAAAACCTAAAATTGATGTTGATAATTCATAAAATTGGTAGAAACCGACTGTAAACACCTTCCATAAGTTGTAGGTTGAGTTTTAAGGGTTATCAAGCTGATTGAGGGGTTTAAGGTGAGAATTTTAAACCCTAGACCTGAAAATCTGGGTTTGCATACCGGTACTGGCGTTTCAGTATCAGTACCCCTCTCTAGAGAAGGAGTTAAACTATGAAAGACATATCGGTACGAGTTCTCGAGTATCGATATCCTCTGCTTGTTCAGAATTCTAGAAGCGTTTTTGCATATTGGTACGCTTGGGAAAGGCTTTTGTGTACTGGTACGGGTAGGTGAGGGTATCGGTACGAGTGGGAATTGGTAAGGGGCAATTTACGTACTGATATCCAGTACCGATACATATGTAGGCGTATTGGTACTCCTTGAGGATTTAATTCTTTCGAACCTAAAACGAGTATCGGTACCCGTAGAGAAGTACCAGTACCTTGAGAGGAGTACCGATACCCATATAAGAGTATCGGTACTCACTGGGCAATCTGCCCAAGAAATTTGAAGTTTTGTTCGGGGGATCCATAATTCGAGGTAAAGGTCCCAATGGGTCCCTAGAGGTTTGAAATGAGTTGTAAAACTGAGAAAATGGATGTCCAACCCCGTATGTGAATAAATAAGAATAAAAAGAGTCTTAAACATAAGTAAACTTTATAATGGTTAAAGTTGTTGATGTATTGTTATGGAATGTTGAGTCGTGCTGCGTGTTCACTTGAATCGATGGGATCTGAATACCCAAGAAATGTGTTGCAACACTGTGGTAAGTTAAGGGGATGGAGGTTACCGATGCCATGTGACCCGAGCCTTATCCGTATGTGCTCGATGGATGATTTCGAGCAGGGTGTATGTTCTGATGCTGTGCGACCCGGCCTCACCCAAGGTGTATGTTCTGATGCTGCGTGACCAGGTCTCACCCGAAGTGTATGTACCAATGCTATGTGACCCAGCCTCACTCCTATGTGGTATGGCATGGTATGTGGGCCTTGTGAGCCCTTAAATTGATTGATATATGATTGATGATTGATCATTTTGATCCCATGTGCTTAGGCGATCAGAGTAGCGCCACTTGATATTCATGCTTGCTTAATCATTGTTGACTACATGCTTATGTTTGTGATTTGCATGAAGCATAGCAGAATAGAGGTGTATCCACTGAGCTTTCGAGCTCAGCGTTTGGAATTGTTATTTTCTTACGCAGGTCTTTAGATTGTTGCGTACTTGCAAGGAGCCATTGGAGTAGGACTTCAGTTCATCGATGTGCAAAGAGTATGGTACTTAGATTTGTAGGGGCAATGTATTTATAGGACCCTTATGTTTTGTATCTGTAACTCATTTTGAATTATTTTCCATATCGAATGTTTTACTTATTATATTTTAAATTGGAGCTCCAAAGTAACGCTTGAATATTGTATAACTATATTTATATTAATATGGTTTATGAAACTATGGATTTGGGTTAAACTCGCTCGAAGTTTTTATATATGGGATTGGGCTTGAGGCCCAATGTGACACCGGGTTAGGGTGTTACATGGTTTGGGCACCACCGCCAAGAAATTGACCACTAAGCTGCTAAAAGAAAGAAAGAGGGTAGATAGCTATGCTCAGAGATAAAGTTGGTCAGAAACAAGTAGAGAGAAAGGCGAAAGAGCTGGAAACCGTTGCTCAAGAATTGGCCACCAGTCAGGCTCAAAACCAGGGGCAAAAAGCTCAGAACGAGGAATTTGAAGCCCAAATTCTGCAGTTAGATGGACTTCTACAAGAATACCAACACCAAGATAAC
Organism: Hibiscus mutabilis; assembly: GCA_019671005.1. Lineage (NCBI taxonomy): Eukaryota > Viridiplantae > Streptophyta > Magnoliopsida > Malvales > Malvaceae > Hibiscus > Hibiscus mutabilis. The sequence goes on along the minus strand of CM033736.1, from coordinate 23,028,210 downwards.
GCTGTGTCTTAAGCCTTGTACGAGAATAAAATAAGTTGCTAAAGGCCAAGGTAACCAAACTTGATGACGCTCTTCGTGATTGCAAGATGAGACTTGTATCTTTTGAAGGAGCCTTGCAGGAAGATAACTGAAAAATAATATACGAACTGCAACAGGCCGGTCAACTTATTCGCGATCAACATAGAGCTATGACAGATGTTATGGTGCAAGCACAAAGGGTAGCTCGACGCATCCAAGGCTTGGCCAGGGAAGCACATGAACTACGTGCACGCGTCAGTCTAGAATCGGAGCTAGGGTCTCGAGTGTATGCTCTACTTCAAGAAGTCGAAGTCTTAGGGATAGAAGCTAGTCGCTATCTGTAAACACATTATCTTTGCCTTTTGTAATCAGACTTCTTCATCTAATGAAAGTCTTTCTAAGGACTACTTGCGAATCAACACTTTTTTGCATTCATTTTGACATGGCATTTAACTATTTAGCTGTACATTATAATTTGCATACACTATTAAGGATAGTTAAATTAATTATGGAAATATCATGGCAGAAAGTTTAATCTCAAGTTACAATCATTCCACATCAATATGGTACCCGTTTGCAAGCAAAGAAAATGGAAAATTGAGTGGCTGACTTGGAACGAGGCCAAAAGAACTTAGAAAGCTTTTTTAATAGGACTGAGCAAAGCATCAGCGAATAGATCGCCCAGTCGCAAGCTATAATTCTGGCCAGATATCTGCTTTGCTTGGAAATGATAAAGATAATACCGTAGAAGAGCCATAAGGTATTGCATCTCACATCAGGGTTCAATCAGAGATGCCAATTCCTGAAAGAAAGGCGTACATAAACACCACTGGTGTATCTGTCAGCTATCAAAAAGAGGTGGCCACCAAACGACCAATTAATTTGGAATTATGCTATGAAGAAGAAGTGCTGGATCTCAACTTGGTGGAAAAGATCAAGGCCAAAATAGAAAGCAAATATGAAGAAGAATTAACCTTGATAAAGGTTCAGTCAAAAAGAAACTTCGGGCACCAAGTCTTTCAGGATGCACCGAAGAAGGAAAACAAGTGACATCTAAGCTTAAGCTTGTAAAAAAGCAAAAAAAAAAGAAGAAGAGAAGAATGGCGGGTATACATGGATCTAAAGTGAGAAAGACACTTTAAGACAGACTCCCAAATTTTAAAAAAAAGAAAAAAGAGGAAGATTGAACCAGTTTGTGGGATAGAGTACCACCGCCGTAAGAATAGAGAAAAAGAAGAAGGCAGCCAGAGAATTAAGATTGTTTGGTCAAAGCAGAAGCCTAAGCGACATCGAGACACCATTACTCATGCATCATATAGATAGGCATACCTAAGATTGGAAGTTTGCTAACCCACATTATTCAAGTATATTGTCTTCTTTCTTGACAGGTACTTAAGAATTAGACGAAGATCAGATTTTCTTTGCTTTGTAGCTGAAGAAGCAATTTTCAACAAAGAATTAAGAGTTTTACTTACTCGCCCATCCGACTTGGTGCCAAGATGATAAAAAATCGAGGCATCATCTTGAAGATTTTCATCTATTACTGGTACTGCACTGTCTGAGAATAGAATAAAGTGCCAACTTTTTAGGGTTCTATACAAGAAGAACCCCTATCTTGAAGATTCCACCTCTGGCTTTGATGGGAGTTCTATAAAGGAAGGATTCTCAGCCCTACAAACCCTTGGCTTTGATGGGAATTCTATAGAGGAATGGCTCTCAGCCCTACAATCCCTGGCTTTAATGGGAGTTCTATAGAGGAAGAACTCCCAGCCCTACAAATCCCTAGCTTTCATGAGAGTTCTATAAAAGAAAGACTCCCAACCTTACAAATTTGTAACCCCCTTAGCCCCACCTAGCCGAAAGACTGAACCGAGCGAGCTACATTAGGGTTTACCAAAATAAACCCTAAAAAGATTAAAATAAAATGGTTCATTTTTTCCTTTTATCTTGTCTAAACACATTATTAGGTCCTAAGGTGTTCTTACGAGTCATGATTTAAACTACAACTCAATTGGGCGTCATTTCGACATCCAATTGCTCGAAAAACCCTTTACATAGACTAAAGCGTAATTTCCAATATTTATAGGGACTTTCATGATTTTAAAGTTACCAATCCTCAATTAGTCATGTTATATATCTTCATGTTAAACCTCAGCCCAAAACCATCACTCATATATATTTAATTGTACATTCAAGAAACAGGGACCAAATTGCAAAGATTTCAAACTACAGATGCTTTAACAACTAAATTAACGGTCAACGTACCATTACAATGATTTGTGTACCGATACAGTGTGTTGACCACCCCCGTACCGGTACAGATTTGACCCGTACTAATCCATTTCCTATTTTCTCAAAACTTTGGATTCTAGTAGCTAAAATGCGTACCGATACGGTACCCCGCATATCGGTACGGGTAGCTTAATTTGAAGAGGGCGTACCGATGTTCAAACCTGTATACCGGAACAAACATGCAAATTCCTTAAAGGCGTACCGATACGATGGCTAGACGTATCGGTACCCGTTGCTTAAATTCAACACTTTGAGCCTCGTACAGACCTTGCGTACCGATCCTGAGGTACCCGTACCGGTACGCAGAGGCCTGTAATGACCTCTAGGTCCAACATATGGCACTTTGGCACACTTCTATCAAGATTAACACCTAACTAATCATTTCTAAACATCAATAACATCCTTGAGCATCAACAAATCAATCATATAAGCTAACCTAGCTCAACTAGCATACTGAAACACCAAAGCTAGAGGCATGCTTCCTAAACCACATTCAAATCATCAAACCATCCATGTCTCAAACAAATAAACTACAATGCAAGTCCAAAACAGAAATTAATACTTACAAAATCAGGGAGTTCTCTAAAAACCCTCCCAAAACCTCAATTGACACATTGCTATTATTACTATCCATTAATAACCAAACCATACTTTAAGTTCAAGTCTTGGGATTTCCTTCCTCGCTTCTTTGCTGCCTCAAACCTTAGTTTTATGCATTGATGGAAGCAGAGAGTGTAAGCACACAAGGCTTAGTGAGGAATGCTCAAATAACAACCATCATCAATGCATTTTGAAACTGTCTCTCAATACATTTGTAAAATACTTTTTAAAGCCCTTTTTAAATCTTCATCACATTATCATGCCTTATCAAAACCATGCACTTAACAATTCAAAACAACATATTAAACCATATACAACATGTATCATGGATCCCACAACAAAATCCCATTTGCTACCCTCAATTTAAGCTTTCCCATGCATACTACCAATGCAAGGCTTAAAGAGTAAAACATGTTTAAATCACATTAAACAACATAATCAATCTCATGATACATAAACAATTACATTGACATTAAAAGTGATCATTACCAAGTTCCATTTACCAAAAACATAACATCAGATACACAGATTCAATAAGTGTTCTCTCAACACTTAACAAACAATCTACCGGTAACCCAAGGTTCACACATGAGAGTATTCGGTACATATAAACCCTCCACCGTTGCGATACCCGTGGTGGAGTATTCGATACTCTTAAACCCTTCAACACCACTCATCGGTATGATGCTTAACCCACTAACAGGAGTCTACGGTACCGTACAACCCCTTAACCGTTAGGGTACTTGGTACACCATATAAACCCCTCAACATCCAATGAACCTTTTTATAGTGCACTATCAATCCTATGACCAGCAAACTATATCCGATAACAATTTAAACCACATCACTTACCAATATATATATTTTTAAACACATTTACTCACTGTTTTTCATATGCATCTTCCAAAACCATTAAACCAATGCATCAACCTTTGCATTAAACAATGTTTATGAACATTACCAAATTGTGCATTATTCTCAAATGCATTATCACCATTTCGAAACCAATATCCAGCATTAAACCAAGCTCAATGTATGCATAAACAGTGAGTAATCAAAACATGTAAAACAAGTGCATCAAACTATCGCCAAAACCAAGTTTGAGAGAGAATTCATCCTTTACTTACTTCCGAGCTTAGATCAGCGTTTCAAGCTCAATATAAACTCCCAAACACAACTTTCAAACCTTTGCAAAGTTGAAAACACGTTTCCACTCACCGACTCGCAACGCCTCAACACAAAACCTCAACATCCTTTACTTACATCACAACAACTCAAAACCTCAACATCCTCAACCCAAAACTACTCCACAACTTCCAAAAATTAACAACAAACCTCTTCCAAACTTAACCCAGCCATAATCAAACGTTTCAACACTTCAGTTATCATCAAATAACATCTAAAAAATACTTCTCAAACATCCTTATATCTCTAGCATTCAATTAACCATCACAACTCCCCAAAAACACATAACTAGCAACCTAGAAAATTATAGATTCATATAGCTTCGGGATTCCAATATTAAAACCAATTTATCAACATTATAAAACATCAAAATTATGATTATAACTCATCAAGAACCCAACAAAACAGATCCAAAACGAAAATCTCATGATCTCATCAATTAAACCTTGATTTACTAAATTTCCACAATTAACTCATCAAAACTCATTAGAAAACATTAAACAAGGATCAAATACTTGGGAATTTTAGTAAATAACCAATAATTAGAGGAGAAGAACGAACCTTACCTCTAATGGATGAATTTCCTCTCAATTGGATGTTTTACTCTTGAAAACAATGGAAAATCAATGGGATTTTTGGAAAACAAGATTGAAGAATCTATTAGAAATCAATAGTTAATTAAATCAAGAGAATTGCCTTCAATCTCTATGGAAAAAGTGAGTGTTTGGATGAAAAAGATTTGAGAGAAAGTTGAGAGAAAGAAAGTTACGTCAAAAGTGGTTTTAGAAAAATAACTACCCTTTTATTAATTAAATCCCTTTAATCCTTAATTAAAAACTCTTTAAAATAAACCAAATTGAGAGAAAATTCTGATAAAAACATTTAGGTCAAATATCTCCTTAAAGATTCTAAGTTTTGATCCTTTTTCAAAACAGTCACGAAAAAATAATTTTCAATTTTACATTTTGGTCACTAGCCAAAATGTTCAAGTTCCAAAATTCATTTTCCAAATTTGACTCTACCAAAAATATCCATATATTAAATAATGATTTTTAGATATTTTTTCCATATTTTTCTCACACTAAAATCATTTATTCCGATTTTAATCTTGAATCCAACTCGAATCTCTAATCCCGGTTCACTAGACCGTCTAAACCAGTAGGAAAAACTCCTAAGCCCAAACCCGGGGAGTTACAACTCCCCTTTAATAAATTTCGTCCTCAAAATTTACCTAACGAAAATAGATGCGAAAACTGAGCAACCATGTCTGGCTTACTCTCCCATGTGGCCTCCTTAACACCGCGTTGTCGCCACAACACCTTAACATGTCCAATCGTCTTGCCACGAAGAAATTTACTACTAGAGTCAAGGATCTCCACTGGTTCTTCATCAAAGGATAAATCCAGTCGCAACTCAGCATCCTCAATTGGCATAACATGCGACGAATCCAAGTAATACCTCCGCAACATGGACAGATGAAATACATCATGAATCTTCTCCAATTCAAGAGATAACCTCAACCGGTAAGCCACGGGACCAATGCATTCTAGCACCTCATATGGTCTAATAAACCTTGGGCTCAACTTTCCTTTATGCCCAAAACGCATCACCTTTTTCCAAGGCGAAACTTTCAAGAACACTTTTTCACCAACAACGTACTCAACCTCTTTACGCTTCAAATTCGTGTAGGATTTCTACCTATCCAAGGCCTCTTTTAAATGGTCACAAATCATCTTCATTTTCTCATCTGTGTCTTTCAACACATCAGGCATGGAAACATACTTTTCCCCAGCCTCAGCCCAACACAAGGGCTAAAGACACCTCCTACCATACAAGGCCTCATACGATGCCATCTTTATACTTGCCTGATAATTGTTATTATACGCAAATTCCACCAAAGGTAACTGTTTTTCCCAAGTTCCTTGGAACTCAATGATACAACATCTCAACATATCATCCAAGATCTGAATCACACGTTCAGACTGGCCACCCATCTGTGAAATATATAATGTACTGAAATTCATGTGAGTACCCAAACTTGGTGCAAAAACTTCCAAAGCCTCACTGTAAACCATGGATCTCTATCCGAAATAATCGACTTGGGCACCCCGTGCAATCTTACAATTTTAATAACATACAAATCTGCCAACTTGTCTAGCCAGTACGTCGTATGCATAGGCAGAAAATATGCACACTTCGTAAATCGATCCACAATCACCCAAATAGAATCCTTTTTAGACGGTGTCGAAGGAAGCCCTGACACAAAATACATGGTATCATTTCCCACTTCCACTCTGGAATTTTCAATGGCTGCAATAACTCGGAAGGAAACTGATTTTTAGCTTTCACTCTCTGACACACCATACATCTAGCAACAAAATCAACCACGTCCTTTTTCAACCCCACTCAATAATACTCCTTCCTTAACCCTTGATACATTTTAGTACTACCAGGATACATACCAAAAGGACTAGCATGTGCCTCGGTCAAAATCATTTGCCTCAACTCATCGTCACAAGGTACCACCATTCGATATTTAGAGCACAAATCCCTATCACTATTAAAGTGAAAATACGTAGGATTTCCATCCATGATGTCCTTGAAATGAGGTACCAACGCCTCATCATAAGGTTGTTTTTCTTTAATCAACTGTGCCAAGGTAGGTTTCACTTGCAACTCTGCCAACAACCCGTCTTCACAGGTCACACTCAACCTAACAAACATGACTCTCAACTCCACAACGACCTTTCTACTCAAAGCATCCGCCACCACATTGGCTTTACCCAGGTGGTACTCAATGGTCAGATCGTAATCATTTAACAACTCTAACCACCTACGCTGACAAAGATTTAACTCCTTTTGGGTCATCAAATACTTCAAACTCTTATGGTCGGTGTATACAACACACTTTTCACCATAAAGGTAATGTCTCCAAATTTTCAACGCAAACACTACCGCTGCGAGCTCCAGATCATGCGTAGGGTAGTTGCGTTCATGTACTTTCAACTGCCTCAATGCATACGCCACGACCTTCCCATCTTACATCAACACACACCCTAACCCAACGTAGGATGCATCACTATACACCACAAACTTCTTCCCTGACTCAGGCTGAATCAATATTGGAGCTTGCATCAAAGCTTCCTTAAACTTCTCAAAAGCCTGTTGTCTCGCTTTCGTCCACACAAACCGCTCATCTTTTTGCAACAATTTGGTCAACAGGGCAGCAACTTTTGAAAAACCATCCACAAACCTGCCAAGCCCAGAAAATTGCAAACTTCTGTCAATGACTTCGGCTGCTTCCAATTCACAACCGCATTAACCTCTTTAGGATCTAACCGGATACCCTCAGCTGAAACCACATGACCAACAAAAACCACCTCCCTAATCCAAAACTCACACTTACTTAAATTATCATAAAGCTGATTATCCAACAAGGTTTGCAACACAATCTTTAAGTGTCGATCATGATCCTCCTCAGTACGAGAGTACACAAGGATATTATCGATGAACACTACTACAAATTGGTCTAAAAATTCATGGAACACACGGTCCATCATATCCATGAATGCTGCAGGTGCATTCGTTAGCCTAAAAGACATTACCAAGAACTCACAATGGCCATACCTCGTACAAAAAGTAGTCTTTAACACATCTTTATCCTTCACCTTCAACTGATAATATCTAGATCTCAAATCAATCTTTGAGAACACCGTAGCTCCCCAAAATTGATCGAACATATCATTATTTTGTGGCATCAGTTACCGATAATCTATACACATCCTCAATGTGCCATCCTTTTTTTCACAAACAACACCAAGGCTCTCTACAGAGACACACTAGGCCAAATAAAACCCCGATCTAGCAACTCTTGAAATTATGTCTTCAACTCCTTTTGTACCATATGATATAGTGCAATCGACACCGAGCCAAATCAGCATATGTCTCGATGCAAAACTTTACCTCCTTGTCCGGTGGCAAACTATGCAACTCTTCTGGAAACACACCCAGAAAGTCACAAATAGTACTGATATCCTTCGTCTATACTTCCATATTCGGGTTCATCACATAGGCTAGATACGTCTGACATCCATTTTCCAGTAACTTATGCGCTTCTATGGCCGGAACCATATTAGAAAGGAACTTTACATTCTCGCCCACAACACCACCTCATAATCATCAACAAGCCTAAAAAAATACGCTTAGTCTCAAAATCAATCACAACCCGATGCTCGAACAACCAGTCTATACCCAAAATCACGTCAAAAACCATAGAATGGCAACTCTATTAGGTCAGTCGTAAACACGTGACTCTGAACCATCAGAGGACACCTCCAATACAACTTCTTTGTAACAACCATTTCTCCAAAAAAAACTTGTCACTTGTATACCAACATCAAGCATTTCTATAGGAAGAAGAGAGCGTAAGCATACAAGGCTTAGTGAGGAATGCTCAAACAACAACCATCATCAATGCATTTTGAAACCGTCTCTCAATATATTTGTAAAATACTTTTTAAAGCCCTTTTTAAATCTTCATCGCATTATCATGCCTTATCAAAACCATGCACTTAATATTTCAAAACAACATATTAAACCATATGCAACATGTATCGTGGATCCCACAGCAAAATCCCATTTGCTACCCTCAATTTAAGCTTTCCCATGCATACTACCAATGCAAGGCTTAAAGAGTAAAACATATTTAAATAACATTAAACAACATAATCCATCTCATGATACATAAAAAATTACATTGGCTTTCCAAGTGATCATTTACCAAGTTTCTTTTACCAAAAACGTAACATCGGATACACAGATTCTACAAGTGTTCCTTCAACACTTAACAAACAATCTACCGGTAACCCAAGGTTCACACACAATAGTATTCGGTACATATAAACCCCTACACCGTTGTGACACCTATGGTGGAGTATTCGGTACTCTTAAACCCTCAACACCACTTATCGGTATGATGTTTAACCCACTAACGGGAGTCTACGGTACCGTACAACCCCTCAACCGTTAGGGTACTTGGATATTGTAAAATCTATATTTGATTTTGAAATAACAAATTGTTTAAGGATCAAATTGTAAAAGAAAATAATTTTTTAAGTACTCAAAAGTTTCACAAAATGACAAAGAAAGGTTTTCCAATGTAACGACCCAGATTTCGAGATCCAAGGGTCGGGTTTGATCGAGGCATGTACCTCGTATTTAGATCGTGTTTTTAGGCTTTTAAGAGCCTTTTGGGCTAGCTTGTATGTTGGGTTCATGTGGTTGTTGGATTGGGTGGAGATGGGGTAGAAGGGAAAAAGTGGCAAATGTCTAATTTGAAGAATGTGGGAAGGAAAGACTTATTTCTCTACATTATGTATAGTGGTGAGATCACCACTCTTTTATGTCTTCATCTTCCTTTTCCATCTCATCTCTCACCCAAACCACCCTTCCAAATGTAGGATTTTGAAAGTTTGAAGTAAGAATCACGTTTAGCTTGTTGAGAGAAGTGTTACCAGCTTTCAATGATCTACATTTCAAGGTAAGCTTTGCATGGTTTGGAGAAAGAAGGGGTTGTTGGAGGGTTGAGAGGGTTGGACGGGATTAGAGTTTGGGAGCTCTAATCTTTAGTTTAGATTATGTTTTTGGGCCCTTTTATCCTCTAGCAACGTTGTAATGTGTTTTGTAATCCCCTCATGTAGTGAAAGAGGTTGGGAGCTCATTCAAGGCTCAAGAAGGGGGGAAAGCTTGAAGCTTTGGAGGAAGGCCTTGTGTTATCAGCTAAGCTAAGGTTATTACACTACTAACTCTCATAGTTTCCTGGAAATCATAAAGTTAAGCTTTGAAGCATGATTTGGTGTTTTTGGCCTTAGAGTAGCTTGAGTGGTTGTTAATGGCAAATCATGCAATTATTGTTATAATGGCCTAAAATCAGTAGAAATCCACTTAATACTATCATCATAACTTGTAGGAATGGTTTAGATTTTAACTATGAGGGTTAAACAGGGTTTTCAGGTGAAACTCGCACCTAAAGTTTGAAAATCGGGCTCGCGTATCGGTACTGAGCATAGCGTATCGGTACGCCTTAGTGAAATAGGAAGAAGAGTTGTGAGGGGTGTACCGGTACGCCTCCCCGTGTATCGGTACCCCTTGCAAGTCAAGAATTCTAGTAACACTTTTGCGTACCGGTATGCAAAGGGCATATCAGTACGCACGATTATATTGCTTGGGAAAGACTTAGCGTACCGGTATGCATATGTGGGAGTACCGGTACGGGTGTAGATCGGTATGGGATGATCCTAGTACCGATGGTGCGTATCGGTACGACACGAAGCGTATCGGTACGGCTTGAGAGTCTAGTTTTTTTGAACCTAAAATAAGTATCGGTACTCATGACCTAGTATCGGTATCGAGAGTAGAAACCCACTTAATGGCAAATCATGGAATTGTTGTTATAATGGCCTAAAATCGGTAGAAATCCACTTAATACTATCATCATAACTTGTAGGAATGGTTTAGAGTTTAACTATGGGGGTTAAACAGGGTTTTCAGGTGAAACCTGCACTCAAAGTTTGAAAATCGAGCTCGCGTATCGGTACTGGGCATAGCGTATCGGTACGCCTTAGTGAAATATGAGGAAGGGTTGTGAGGGGTGTACCGATACGCCTCCATGTGTATCGATACCCTTTGTAAGTTAAGAATTCCAGTAACGCTTTTGTGTACCGGTATGCAAGGGGCGTATCGGTACGCACTATTATATTGCTTGGAAAAGGCTTAGCGTACTGGTACGCATATGCGAGAGTACCGGTACGGATGTAGATCGGTATGGGATGATCCTAGTACCGATGGTGCGTATCTGTACGGCATGGAGCGTATCGGTACGGCTTGAGAGTCTAGTTCTTACGAACCTAAAATAAGTATCGGTACTCATGACCGAGTATCGGTATCGAGAGGGGAGTACCGATACCCATATAGGAGTATTGGTACTCGCTGGACATTCTGCCAAGAAATTTAACCTTATGTTTGGGGGTTCTATAATTTAAGGCAAAGGGCCCTGAGGGTTATTTAAGGTGTAAAATTGAATACTAAAATTGAGAAACATAGATTTTAACCCCGTTGAGAAATAATTGGCTAATGACTTGGTAAATTTTAGGTAAACCGTGTGAGGTAGTAACCCATAGGGATCCTAGATGGATCAATCGAGGTTGTATGGTAATTTAGTGTCCTTGTTGTGTGCTGAGGGACGCCTAGGTAGTCGGGTCATCTCTTGTTGTTGGGATTTGGATACCCTAAGTATGTTGCAACACCTTGAAGATTCTCGAATGTAGGATACCGATACTTTGTAGATGTGGGCCTCATCCCCTTGAGTATAGGATCCCGATGCTATATGGACGTGGGCCTTACTCGAAGTGTAGAATCCCGATGCTATGTGGACGCGGGCCTCACTTAAGTGTAGGATTCCGATGTTTTGTGGATGCGAACCTCAGTGTTATTTGTGTGATGTTAGTTAAATGTATGAGGTTCTAGTATGAGCTGTGTGCGTAATCATACATTCATAATGCCATGTGTTTAGGCGGTTATGGTAGCGCCATTGCTATATTGCCATGATATCATTCCTGTTGCATTACTTTATTTGTGTTAGCTCAGCGTTCGGAATCGCTGTTTCCGTTCGTAGGATAATAGGTTATCGTGAGACTTGAAGGAGTACCATCAAGGTTTGGATTTTAGCATCGACTCTAGCGGTTCAGTAAAAATACTAGATGTAATGGGCTATGTATTTCGTAGGAACCTATATGTATTTTGTAAATCTTATTTTATATTAATTGATCAAAGTCGAATGTTTTAATATTTGTAAGTGGAGCTCCGTAATTACTGTTTTAAACATCTGGATTTAACTATGTTTTCAATGTATAGACTTATGTTTTTATTGGGCTTGGAAAAAGGAAAAATTTTAACGGTATGGGTTTTGGGCTTAGGGCCCAATATGGCATCCGGGTCAAGGGTGTTACATCCAAAGTTAAAGACTTAAACCCAAAAATTTTCTAAGTGTTTCAAGCCAAAATACACAAATATGCCCAGGTGTATCGATAGACCCCTTGGTGTTTCGATACGAAAATTGGTTACTAGAGTTTGGTTTTGCTAAGCGTACCAATACAGCTTAGCTCGTTTCGATACGACCTTCAAACTTAGCCTGCATTTTAAACGTCACGTATCAATACGGCCTCACCTGTTTCGATACGATATTCATCTGGGCAAATAGTTTGTAAAGTGTTTCGATACAGTTAACACTGTTTCGATACGATATGAAATATGTGTTTAAAAAATTTTTATTTGTATTGATATAGGTTCATCTGTATTGATACAGTTTGCATTATAAGTTTTTGACCGTTAACCGTACCGATACGACCCCAGGCGTACCAATGCAATTTTTCATCTCAGATTCTAGTGAGCAAAAACCGTACCGATACGGCCTTGCCGTTTCGATACGACCCCTATTTTACACTAAGACCATTTCGATACGGCCTCCCGCGTATCGATACGCCTATACACAACGGCTATATTTTTCTTGCAATAGGTATCGATATGGGCCTTCGTGTTCCGATAGGTTGGTTGGCAGACAACATTTATTGCAGGAAAAAAGCCCTCCAACGGCTATATTCAATACTCTAACCACCCAAACGGCTAGAAATCAATGAGAGGGTATAAATACAAAACTCCAATGATGCTGCAGCAACTAATGAACCTACTTTGATCAACATTCAAGCAATCAAGCAAAATCCAACCCTTTGTGCTTTTCGAGTCTTATCTTATACACCTAACTTGTGTAATTCCTTTGTAAATCTTTGTTTCAAGTTTGGGGTTGTGAGTGATTTTTATTGCGCAAAAATTCGTATCTTGTGAGGATATTCTATTTGCCAAACTTCTTTCTTTGCATCTTGAGTGATTTGTTCAAAGCTTTGGGTAGAAAGTTTGAACTTGTAACGGTTGCCTCCTAAGCCTATAAAAGGGGAAGAATTTCATAGAGAAATTGTTGAAAATCCTTACTAGAAAGCTAAGGTAGTGGACGTAGAGCTTGTTAGAAGCTTGAAGCACTATAAATCCTTGTGTCTCATTGTCTATCTCTTTCGATTTGCTTCAAAAAATTTTAAAATTGCCAATTCACCCCTTCTTGGCCACCATCTACATTGATTGATCATCCTAACAATAGGTATTAGAGCCACACTCAACCGAAGGTCTAACAACTGTTGAGGCGATCCTAGAAGGTGATTCAATCAATAGAAGTCAAAACCATGGAATCCACCTCCGATAACAACTTATACGAGTCTCAATCCATCACCAAACCTCCATACTTCAATGAGGATAACTATCCCTATTGGAAAAACCGTATGAAGTTCTTCATCAAATCCCATGACTACCTCCTATGAGATGTAGTGGAAGATGGACCGACAATCTCGATGAAGAAAGAAGATGATCGGTTAGTTCCAAAGTCCAAGCACGAGATGACCGATAAAGATCGGAAGAAGCTCTAAATCAATGATAAGGCAATGCATATGTTATTTTGCTCACTTGGACCGGACGAGTACTCTAAGATGTCATCTTGTTCAAGTGCCAAAGAAATATGGGACAAGCTAAAAATCACATACGAAGGCACTAATGAAGTTAAGGAAACCAAGATTGGGCTTCTTAATTTGAGCCATGAAAATTTCAAGATGGATCCGGATGAAGAAATCTCCAAAATGTTTGAATGATTCTCCATCATTGTCAATGGCCTCAAGGGTCTAGGAGACATCATCTCAGAGGAGAAGCTAGTTCGGAAACTACTCTACTCACTTTTCGAGTCTCGGAGGAGAAGCGAAGGATCTCAAGACGCTAAAGCTCGACGCTCTCATGGGGTCTCTTCTCACCCATGAGATAATAAAGAAAGACAGAGATAAAAAGGAAAAAATAAAGGTCGAGAAGAAGAAAGTGGAGAAGAAAAAGATAGGAATCGCTCTCAAATCTTCTTATAATGAGAGTGATTCTAGCGAGGAGGAAGATTTAGGAGTTGGCTATGATAGCCAAATGATTCACTCGATTCATGAGATCCAACCAAGAAAAGTTCAATCAAGAATAAATCTCAAGAACAAGAGCAAGGAAGAAGAAAATGATCTTATTGTGTGCTACGAATGTAAGAATCTGGGACACATCAAGATTGATTGTCCCCAACTCAAAGAAAGGCTTCGAGAAGAAAGAGAAGCTCAAGGCCCATGTAGCCACTTGGAGCGATGAAGAGTATTCAAGTGATGAGGAGCACGAAGTTGCAAACCTTTGTCTCATGGCCTATGAAGAGGATCCTAAGGTAACCTCCAACTCATCTAGCGATCTTAATTATGATGAATTATTTAAGGATTATAATGAGTTGCAAGAGGCTTACGATGAATTAGTTTTGAAATACAAATAATCACTTTTGAAAAACAAGAAAATTATTTCTGATTTAAAAAATCAAAATGATTCTTTGATCAAGACTAATTTAGAACTTGAAGAGAATGTTAATGATTTACTAGATAATCAAAAATATTTTGAAAAAGAAAATGTTGATCTAAATAAACTTCTTTCCGAGTTAAAAGATCATTACCTCAAGGAGGTAAATGATCTCAAAACTTCCTTGAACAAGGTTGGAAAACCGAGTTTTGAAAAAGGGCAATCTTCAAAACCCAACCATGTAAAAAGGAACTTTGGTTGGAACAAACATAAAGGGTATTCAAGGCCCTATTATGGTAAGAAAGTTAGAAGTGTATGGATTCCTAAGGATGTTATTGCTTCTAACAATATTAATGCTATTGCTTCTTAGATTCCTAAGGGAACCAAGCTCTTGAAAACTAATGTTCATGGACCCAAAAAGATTTGGGCACCAAAAATCAAAGTTTGATTCCATGTTTGTAGGGGGCATTACTACAAGGCCAAGGCTACAAGTGCAAACTCATGGTACCTTGATAGTGGATGCTCAAGACACATGACCGAAGACAAGAGTCGATTCTTGGAACTAAAGCCAACGAGTGGAGGAGTAGTAACTTTCATTGACAACTCCAAAGGCCACATTGAAGGAATTAGTTCCATTGGTAATCACTCATTCATTCTCATTGATAATGTTTTGTATGTCAACGGTTTAAAACATAATCTTCTAAGTATTAGTCAATTATGTGACAAAGGTTTCAATGTTATTTTTAATTCTAATGGTTGCAAAATTTTAAACATTGAAACAAATAAAATTGTGCCTTTTGGTCATCGCATAGGAAACATATACATGATGCATCTAGATGACATACACATTTCTCATGCATGTTTTGTTGCAAATGATGAGCATGATTCATGGTTATGGCATAAGAAATTAGGGCATGCAAGCATGAGTGTTTTAGAAAAATTGGTTTCAAAAGATCTAGTAAGAGGTTTGCCTAAAATTAAACTTTCTCTTGACAAAATTTGTGATGCTTGTGCAAAAGGCAAACATAAAAGAGTTTCTTTCAAACCTATTAATGATGTTTCAACTAGTAGAGTTCAACAATTGATCCACATAGATCTTTTTGGTCCTATTAGAACTACTAGCTTGGGTGGAAAATCATATGCATATGTTTTAGTTGATGATTACTCTAGATACACTTGGGTTTTATTCTTAAGTACCAAATATGAGGCTTTAGAAAATTTCATCACATTTTCAAAAATTACTCAAAATGACTTTGGTCAAACTATTTCTCACATTCGAAGTGTCCATGACACCGAATTTCAAAATTTAGGTTTTGAGGATTTTTGTAACTCAAATGGTATTAGCCACAATTTTTCAGCTCCTAGAACACCTCAACAAAATGGGGTTGTTGAAAGGAAGAATTGAACTTTAGAGGAAATGGCTAGAACTATGCTTTGTGAAAATAATTTGCCAAAATATTTTTGGGCGGAAGCCACTAATACGACTTGCTACATTATAAATAGAGTAATCATTAGGCCTATTTTAAAGAAAACTCCTTATGAGATTTTAAAATCCAAAAAGCCTAACATTAGCTATTTTTATCCATTTGGTTGTAAATGTTTTGTTTTGAATAATGGAAAAGATAATTTAGGCAAATTTGATGCTAAAAGTGATGAAGCTATTTTCCTAGGATATTCTTCAAACTCTAAAGCCTATCGTGTATTTAATAAAAGAACCTTAGTTGTTGAAGAGTCAATACATGTGATTTTCGATGATAACCTCCTTCCGAGGAAGGATTCTTGTGATGATGATGACGTAGGGATTTTTTTGGAAGCCAATGATGGTGGGCAATCATCAAAGGTGAATGAAGTTCCAACTAAAGAAGAAGAAACACAAGATCCACCTCTAGAAGCCTTGAAGGACATGAGCCTAGAGGAAAAGGAAGTGAGCTACCCATGAGAGTACAACTATATCAAAGGTGGTGAGATTTTGGGTGATCCATCCAAAGGGGTAACTACTAGACTTTCTCTTAAAAATGCATGTAATGTTGCTTTTATCTTATGCATAGAACCTAAAAATGTCAAAGAAGCATTAAATGATGATTATTGGATAATGGCTATGCAAGAGGAATTAAACCAATTTGAGAGAAGTCAAGTTTGGACATTAGTTGATAGGCCTAGTAATAAATCTACTATAGGAACTAAATGGGTCTTTAGAAACAAACTAGATGAGAGTGGTAACATAGTGAGGAACAAGGCTAGACTTGTTGCTCAAGGTTACACTCAAGAAGAGGGAATTGATTTTGATGAAACCTATGCACCCGTAGCTAGAATGGAAGCCATTAGGATGCTTATAGTATTTGCATGTTATCACGAATTTAAGCCTTTCAAATGGATGTAAAAAGTGCATTTTAAATGGTTTTATTAATGAAGAAGTGTATGTAGAACAACCACCCGATTTTGAAGATCCAAATTACCCAAACCATGTTTTTAAATTTTCAAAAGCTTTATATGGTTTGAAACAAGCTCCTAGAGCTTGGTATGAAAGATTATCAAGTTTTCTAATTGGAAAAGGCTTTGAAAAGGGAAAGGTAGACACTACACTCTTTATTAAAAGAAATGGCAAAGACATTTTAGTAGTTCAAATATACGTTGATGATATAATTTTTGGTTCTACTAATGAATTGTTTTGCCAAGATTTTGCTAAGTTGATGCAAGGTGAGTTTGAGATGAGCATGATGAGGGAGCTTTCATTCTTTTTGGGGCTCCAAATTAAACAAAGAAAAGATGATATCTTCATCAATCATGCTAAGTACATCAAGGACAAGCTCAAGAAGTTTATCTTGGAGAATGTGAAACCTCAAGCCACTCCAATGAGTTCTTCCACAAAGCTTGACAAAGATGAATGAGGTAAGTGTGTAGATTTAAAGCATTATCGCTCTATGATTCGATCTTTGCTTTATCTTGCCACAAGTAGACCCGACATATGTTTAGTGTTTGCTTGTGTGCTAGATTTCAAGCTAGTCCTAGAGAATCTTTAAATACCTTAGAGATACGCCTTGTTTAGGTCTTTGGTATCCTAGAGAGTCTTCCTTTAACTTACATGCCTTCTCGGATGCAGATTATGGGGGTTGTCAGATAGATAGAAAAAGTACATTCGGTACATGTCAATTCCTAGGTAGTATGCTTATATCATGGTTTTCTAAGAAGCAAAATAGTGTAGCATTATCTACCACCAAGGCAGAATATATAACGGTAGGGAGTTGTTATGCTCAAGTCCTTTGGATAAAGTATCAACTCTTAGATTATGGAGTTGATGTAGGTATCACCCCCATTAGGTGTGACAACACTAGTGCTATTTGTCTCACTAAGAATCCCATCCAACATTCTAGAACCAAACACATAGAAATAATGTATCATTTCATTAGAGATCATGTCTTGAAAAATGATGTAGTTCTAGAATATGCAGACACCTCAAACCAATTAGCGGACATCTTTACCAAACCATTAGACAAAGAGCGTTTTTGGTCTCTTAGGAGAGAATTAGGTTTAACCAGCCTTCCTTGACCCTTAGAGCCTCTTTTGGTTTTAAAAATATGCTCAAATTTGTTTGATTGATTGCTTATGTGTTTTTGCTCTTATATGCATCTATACTTGTTGCTAGGGGGAGTATGCATCTATTTATGCTAATACATGATGTTCTCATATCATTTACATGTATTTTGATTCGATGCAAAGCGAATTTTTGAGCAACCTGTTGCTAAAATTGTCATTTCTGGCACAGGCGTATCAATACGGTGTTCTGCGTATCGATACGGGTTGTTTATATGTGTTTCGATACAGTTTTACATGTATCGATACGGGTCGCGTATTGAAACGGCTTAAAAGAATTTTGGTATGCCACATGGCATATCGGTATGCACAGTCGCTGGCATTAAAAGAGGTTTCAAACTTTAATTCAAGCACATCCTCTTTTTCAAAAACCCTAGATACGATAATCCACTATAAAATCCTCCAAATCCTTACAATTTTTTCGCACAACTCTTCCAAATCTGTAAGGGCTTTTGTTTTTTACATCAAACCCAAGCAAAAATCATCAAGTTTGTGCATCAATATCTCTTCATTCATCCTAAATCCCAACTCAAGGTATAAAACCCTAACTTTTTATTTTTAATTTTCGTACATATTTTTATCCTGGTTTTGTAATTTAATCATAGATTTAGAACATATGTAGTATAGTTTTCAATATTTTTGTAAAATCTTTTTCAAATCTAAATTTCTTTTATTCAAATATAAAATTATATCGTATAATTTTTAACACTGTTTTTAAAGTTTTCTTTTACCAAAAATTATTTTTATGCTTGTATATGTTTTTAAACTATATTGTATAGTTTTTAACAATACCTTAATTGTTAGATTAATTTTTGAATCGAATGTGTTGATTTATGCATACATCATTTTCGGTTTGATTTTGTTTTCAGATTATGGCCCCAAAGAAACGTGCAAGAAAAGAAATTGCCTCAAGTTCCAATCCACCTAGTCAAAATCCCGACCATATTGGTAATCGACCTAATCTTACCTATATCTATCAAAATTGTTTTAATGAACCGTAATTTTCGCATGCCATAGATTGTTTAAAACGTATCAAAGTTATAAAATTCGCCTAGAGCGTGTTACTTTCATCCCTTTTCTATCATCCGAACGTTTTCAATTTAAATATCTACCTTTGATGGAAGAATGGAAATTTATGTAGTTTTTTAGTATACCCGGGATTTTATACCGTAACCTTGTTTTGATTTTTTATTCCAATGCCTAGTGTATTTTCAATGAAAAAAGATTATTGGTTATTGCAATTGAATCATATTTGATGGGTAAGAAATTTCGTATTGATTCAACCATTTTAGCAAACTATTTGGGTCTTGAGGATACGAGAATTGATGATGAGGATTCTTTAGGACATACCCTTGGAGGCTCCGTGACTGTACTTGATGCCTATGACCGTATTCTATACCTCATGATCACTTGGTGATTTCGTCCATTCGGTGGAAAGTTCTCCACGATCCGACAAGTCGACAACTTTTGGATCCATTGCTTCCGTGAGGGTAAGCGCCCCAACCTTGCTCAAATTATGTTCGCCGAGATCGTCTTCCTTGTGTAACATCGTCATACTTATATGGTTACATCCTTCACCTACGACACCACATTGAGCTACATCTTTCACAATATGGGTATTGATTGCTCCTATGACTTTGTGAAACCCCTCACCGATCCGATTGATGAGCGTTCTCTTCGTCGCGCAAAGTTCACATACTACAATGGAGAATGGGTTCTAACACCGATCTTCCGGGAGGTGTTCAACCCGAACTGATGACGGCTCCTCAAGAGACTCCCATTCCACAAGCTTCGGTGGCTCAACCAAATCTTGATGCTCTTATGGTTTATCTCAATAATCAATTCACTAGCTTGCACACAACCATGAATTCCGAGTTTGCCGCAATCGACACGCGCTTTGTATCATTGGAGGAAATAGTGACGGCTATTGAAAATCGCCAAAACTCTATGGATTTATCTCTTATCGCGTTTCACGGTGAATGGAGTCACTCCCTTGGGACTCAAGCCCACAATGATGATGAGGATGAAGATGAAGAAGATGAAGACGCTGGAGATGATGGGACGAATCCTTAGGCATATTGCATATCATATCATATCATATTATGACTAGTTTATGTACCTATGTTCTTATGTTTTTATGAACTCCTATACTTTATCATTGCTTTGTTATTTGGATTATGTTTTTAGGTTTTCAGTTGGATTGGATTTGAATATGCTTGAACTTATGCTTTATATTTAAACGATTATGTTCCTGATTAAATTGCTTGGAGTAATTTGATTATCTTTAGTTTTTATCCCTATTGAATTGATTTTGATCTAACAAAAATGGGGAGAAAAGTTAGCCAAAATTTTTAGAACTTTTTCAGTCTTAAATTAAGAGGGAGTTTTATAAAGATACTTAAAAAATATCACTTTGGTTTTGTTATATCAAAAAGGGGGAGATTGTAAACCTATATTTGATTTGGATATAATAAATTGTTCAAGAACCAAATTGTAAAAGAAAATAAGTTTTTAAGCACTCAAAAGTTTCACAAAATGAAAAGGAAAGGTTTTCCAAAGTTAAAGACTTAAACCCAAAAATTTTCTAAGTGTTTCAAGCCAAAATACACAAATACGCCCGGTCGTATTGATACACCCCTTGGTGTTTCGATACGAAAATTGGTTACTGGAATTTGGTTTTGTAAAGCGTACCGATACGGCTTAGCTCATTTCGATACGGCCATCAAACTTAACGTGCATTTTAAATGACGCGTATCGATACGGCCTCACCCGCTTCAAACGATATTCATCCGGGCAAATGGTTTTGTAAAGTGTTTCGATCTGATTAACACTTTGTTTAAATATGATTTGAAATATGTGTTTAAAAAATTTTATTTGTATTGATATAGGTTCATTCGTATTGATACGGTTTGCATTAAATGTTTTTGACCGTTGCCTTGTCGCTTATTGGAATCAACGAACTTTTATTTTTTCGTTAACCGCCCGATACGCCCTAGGCGCATCAATGCAATTTTTCATCTCGATTCTAGTGAGCAAAAACCGTGCGATAAGGCCTTGTCATTTTGATAGGACCCATGTTTTACACTAAGACCATTTCAATACGGCCTCCCGCGTATCGATACGCCTATACACAACGGCTATATTTTTCTTGTAATAGGTATCGATATGGGCCTTCGTGTTGATATACGTTTGGTTGGCGACAACATTTATTGTGGGAAAAAAGCCCTTCAACGGCTATATTCAATACTCCAACCACCCAAACGGCTAGAAATCAATGAGAGGGTATAAATACAAGACTCCAATGATGCTGCAACAAACTAATGAACCTACTTTGATCAACATTCAAGCAATCAAGCAAAATCCAACCCTTTGTGCTTTTAGAGTCTTATCTTATACACCCAACTTGTGTAATTCCTTTGTAAATCTTTGTTTTAAGTTTGGGGTTGTGAGTGATTTTTATTGGGCAAAATTTTGTATCTTGTGAGGATATTCTATTTGCCAAACTTCTTTCTTTGCATCTTGAGTGATTTGTTCAAAGCTTTGGGTAGAAAGTTTGAACTTGTAACGGTTGCCTCCTAAGCCTATAAAAGGGAAGAATTTCATAGTGAAATTGTTGAAAATCCTTACTAGAAAGATAAGGTAGTGGACGTAGAGCTTGTTAGAAGCTTGAACCACTATAAATCCTTGTGTCTCATTGTCTATCTCTTTCGATTTGCTTCAAAAAATTTTAAAATTGCCAATTCACCCCTTCTTGGCCACCATCTACATTGATTGATCATCCTAACAATAGGTATTAGAGCCACACTCAACCGAAGGTCTAACAACTGTTGAGGCGATCCTAGAAGGTGATTCAATCAATAGAAGTCAAAACCATGGAATCCACCTCCGATAACAACTTATACGAGTCTCAATCCATCACCAAACCTCCATACTTCAATGAGGATAACTATCCCTATTGGAAAAACCGTATGAAGTTCTTCATCAAATCCCATGACTACCTCCTATGAGATGTAGTGGAAGATGGACCGACAATCTCGATGAAGAAGATGATCAGTTAGTTCCAAAGTCCAAGCACGAGATGACCGATAAAGATCGGAAGAAGCTCTAAATCAATGATAAGGCAATGCATATGTTATTTTGCTCACTTGGACCGGACGAGTACTCTAAGATGTCATCTTGTTCAAGTGCCAAAGAAATATGGGACAAGCTAAAAATCACATACGAAGGCACTAATGAAGTTAAGGAAACCAAGATTGGGCTTCTTAATTTGAGCCATGAAAATTTCAAGATGGATCCGGATGAAGAAATCTCCAAAATGTTTGAATGATTCTCCATCATTGTCAATGGCCTCAAGGGTCTAGGAGACATCATCTCAGAGGAGAAGCTAGTTCGGAAACTACTCTACTCACTTTTCGAGTCTCGGAGGAGAAGCGAAGGATCTCAAGACGCTAAAGCTCGACGCTCTCATGGGGTCTCTTCTCACCCATGAGATAATAAAGAAAGACAGAGATAAAAAGGAAAAAATAAAGGTCGAGAAGAAGAAAGTGGAGAAGAAAAAGATAGGAATCGCTCTCAAATCTTCTTATAATGAGAGTGATTCTAGCGAGGAGGAAGACGAGGAGTTGGCTATGATAGCCAAATGATTCACTCGATTCATGAGATCCAACCGAAGAAA
The DNA here is from genome assembly GCA_019671005.1 of Hibiscus mutabilis. NCBI lineage: Eukaryota > Viridiplantae > Streptophyta > Magnoliopsida > Malvales > Malvaceae > Hibiscus > Hibiscus mutabilis. The sequence continues at coordinate 23,005,391 of CM033736.1, read as the reverse complement.
GAAGTTCAATCGAAGAATAAATCTCAAGAACAAGAGCAAGGAAGAAGAAAATGATCTTATTGTGTGCTACGAATGTAAGAATCCGGGACACATCAAGATTGATTGTCCCCAACTCAAGAAGAAAGGCTTCGAGAAGAAAGAGAAGCTCAAGGCCCATGTAGCCACTTGGAGCGATGAAGAGTATTCAAGTGATGAGGAGCACGAAGTTGCAAACCTTTGTCTCATGGCCTATGAAGAGGATCCTAAGGTAACCTCCAACTCATCTAGCGATCTTAATTATGATGAATTATTTAAGGATTATAATGAGTTGCAAGAGGCTTACGATGAATTAGTTTTGAAATACAAATAATCACTTTTGAAAAACAAGAAAATTATTTCTGATTTAAAAAATCAAAATGATTCTTTGATCAAGACTAATTTAGAACTTGAAGAGAATGTTAATGATTTACTAGATAATCAAAAATATTTTGAAAAAGAAAATGTTGATCTAAATAAACTTCTTTCCGAGTTAAAAGATCATTACCTCAAGGAGGTAAATGATCTCAAAACTTCCTTGAACAAGGTTGGAAAACCGAGTTTTGAAAAAGGGCAATCTTCAAAACCCAACCATGTAAAAAGGAACTTTGGTTGGAACAAACATAAAGGGTATTCAAGGCCCTATTATGGTAAGAAAGTTAGAAGTGTATGGATTCCTAAGGATGTTATTGCTTCTAACAATATTAATGCTATTGTTTAGATTCCTAAGGGAACCAAGCTCTTGAAAACTAATGTTCATGGACCCAAAAAGATTTGGGCACCAAAAATCAAAGTTTGATTCCATGTTTGTAGGGGGCATTACTACAAGGCCAAGGCTACAAGTGCAAACTCATGGTACCTTGATAGTGGATGCTCAAGACACATGACCGAAGACAAGAGTCGATTCTTGGAACTAAAGCCAACGAGTGGAGGAGTAGTAACTTTCATTGACAACTCAAAGGCCACATTGAAGGAATTAGTTCCATTGGTAATCACTCATTCATTCTCATTGATAATGTTTTGTATGTCAACGGTTTAAAACATAATCTTCTAAGTATTAGTCAATTATGTGACAAAGGTTTCAATGTTATTTTTAATTCTAATGGTTGCAAAATTTTAAACATTGAAACAAATAAAATTGTGCCTTTTGGTCATCGCATAGGAAACATATACATGATGCATCTAGATGACATACACATTTCTCATGCATGTTTTGTTGCAAATGATGAGCATGATTCATGGTTATGGCATAAGAAATTAGGGCATGCAAGCATGAGTGTTTTAGAAAAATTGGTTTCAAAAGATCTAGTAAGAGGTTTGCCTAAAATTAAACTTTCTCTTGACAAAATTTGTGATGCTTGTGCAAAAGGCAAACATAAAAGAGTTTCTTTCAAACCTATTAATGATGTTTCAACTAGTAGAGTTCAACAATTGATCCACATAGATCTTTTTGGTCCTATTAGAACTACTAGCTTGGGTGGAAAATCATATGCATATGTTTTAGTTGATGATTACTCTAGATACACTTGGGTTTTATTCTTAAGTACCAAATATGAGGCTTTAGAAAATTTCATCACATTTTCAAAAATTACTCAAAATGACTTTGGTCAAACTATTTCTCACATTCAAGTGTCCATGACACCAATTTCAAAATTTAGGTTTTGAGGATTTTTGTAACTCAAATGGTATTAGCCACAATTTTTCAGCTCCTAGAACACCTCAACAAAATGGGGTTGTTGAAAGGAAGAATTGAACTTTAGAGGAAATGGCTAGAACTATGCTTTGTGAAAATAATTTGCCAAAATATTTTTGGGCGGAAGCCACTAATACGACTTGCTACATTATAAATAGAGTAATCATTAGGCCTATTTTAAAGAAAACTCCTTATGAGATTTTAAAATCCAAAAAGCCTAACATTAGCTATTTTTATCCATTTGGTTGTAAATGTTTTGTTTTGAATAATGGAAAAGATAATTTAGGCAAATTTGATGCTAAAAGTGATGAAGCTATTTTCCTAGGATATTCTTCAAACTCTAAAGCCTATCGTGTATTTAATAAAAGAACCTTAGTTGTTGAAGAGTCAATACATGTGATTTTCGATGATAACCTCCTTCCGAGGAAGGATTCTTGTGATGATGATGACGTAGGGATTTTTGAAGCCAATGATGGTGGGCAATCATCAAAGGTGAATGAAGTTCCAACTAAAGAAGAAGAAACACAAGATCCACCTCTAGAAGCCTTGAAGGACATGAGCCTAGAGGAAAAGGAAGTGAGCTACCCATGAGAGTACAACTATATCAAAGGTGGTGAGATTTTGGGTGATCCATCCAAAGGGGTAACTACTAGACTTTCTCTTAAAAATGCATGTAATGTTGCTTTTATCTTATGCATAGAACCTAAAAATGTCAAAGAAGCATTAAATGATGATTATTGGATAATGGCTATGCAAGAGGAATTAAACCAATTTGAGAGAAGTCAAGTTTGGACATTAGTTGATAGGCCTAGTAATAAATCTACTATAGGAACTAAATGGGTCTTTAGAAACAAACTAGATGAGAGTGGTAACATAGTGAGGAACAAGGCTAGACTTGTTGCTCAAGGTTACACTCAAGAAGAGGAATTGATTTTGATGAAACCTATGCACCCGTAGCTAGAATGGAAGCCATTAGGATGCTTATAGTATTTGCATGTTATCACGAATTTAAGCCTTTCAAATGGATGTAAAAAGTGCATTTTAAATGGTTTTATTAATGAAGAAGTGTATGTAGAACAACCACCCGATTTTGAAGATCCAAATTACCCAAACCATGTTTTTAAATTTTCAAAAGCTTTATATGGTTTGAAACAAGCTCCTAGAGCTTGGTATGAAAGATTATCAAGTTTTCTAATTGGAAAAGGCTTTGAAAAGGGAAAGGTAGACACTACACTCTTTATTAAAAGAAATGGCAAAGACATTTTAGTAGTTCAAATATACGTTGATGATATAATTTTTGGTTCTACTAATGAATTGTTTTGCCAAGATTTTGCTAAGTTGATGCAAGGTGAGTTTGAGATGAGCATGATGAGGGAGCTTTCATTCTTTTTGGGGCTCCAAATTAAACAAAGAAAAGATGATATCTTCATCAATCATGCTAAGTACATCAAGGACAAGCTCAAGAAGTTTATCTTGGAGAATGTGAAACCTCAAGCCACTCCAATGAGTTCTTCCACAAAGCTTGACAAAGATGAATGAGGTAAGTGTGTAGATTTAAAGCATTATCGCTCTATGATTCGATCTTTGCTTTATCTTGCCACAAGTAGACCCGACATATGTTTAGTGTTTGCTTGTGTGCTAGATTTCAAGCTAGTCCTAGAGAATCTTTAAATACCTTAGAGATACGCCTTGTTTAGGTCTTTGGTATCCTAGAGAGTCTTCCTTTAACTTACATGCCTTCTCGGATGCAGATTATGGGGGTTGTCAGATAGATAGAAAAAGTACATTCGGTACATGTCAATTCCTAGGTAGTATGCTTATATCATGGTTTTCTAAGAAGCAAAATAGTGTAGCATTATCTACCACCAAGGCGTAATATATAACGGTAGGGAGTTGTTATGCTCAAGTCCTTTGGATAAAGTATCAACTCTTAGATTATGGAGTTGATGTAGGTATCACCCCCATTAGGTGTGACAACACTAGTGCTATTTGTCTCACTAAGAATCCCATCCAACATTCTAGAACCAAACACATAGAAATAATGTATCATTTCATTAGAGATCATGTCTTGAAAAATGATGTAGTTCTAGAATATGCAGACACCTCAAACCAATTAGCGGACATCTTTACCAAACCATTAGACAAAGAGCGTTTTGGTCTCTTAGGAGAGAATTAGGTTTAACCAGCCTTCCTTGACCCTTAGAGCCTCTTTTGGTTTTAAAAATATGCTCAAATTTGTTTGATTGATTGCTTATGTGTTTTTGCTCTTATATGCATCTATACTTGTTGCTAGGGGGAGTATGCATCTATTTATGCTAATACATGATGTTCTCATATCATTTACATGTATTTTGATTCGATGCAAAGCGAATTTTTTGAGCAACTTTGTTGCTAAAATTGTCATTTCAGCACAGCGTATCAATACGATGTTCTGCGTATCGATCACGGGTTGTTTATATGTGTTTCGATACATTTTACATGTATCGATCACGGTCAGCGTATTGAAACGGCTTAAAAGAATTTTGGTATGCCACATGGCATATCGGTATGCACAATCGGGCATTAAAAGAGGTTTCAAACTTTAATTCAAGCACATCCTCTTTTTCAAAAACCCTAGATACGATAATCCACTATAAAATCCTCCAAATCCTTACAATTTTTTCGCACAACTCTTCCAAATCTGTAAGGGCTTTTGTTTTTTACATCAAACCCAAGCAAAAATCATCAAGTTTGTGCATCAATATCTCTTCATTCATCCTAAATCCCAACTCAAGGTATAAAACCCTAACTTTTTATTTTTAATTTTTATTACATATTTTTATCCTGGTTTTGTAATTTAATCATAGATTTAGAACATATGTAGTATAGTTTTCAATATTTTTGTAAAATCTTTTTCAAATCTAAATTTCTTTTATTCAAATATAAAATTATATCGTATAATTTTTAACACTGTTTTTAAAGTTTTCTTTTACCAAAAATTATTTTTATGCTTGTATATGTTTTTAAACTATATTGTATAGTTTTTAACAATACCTTAATTGTTAGATTAATTTTTGAATCGAATGTGTTGATTTATGCATACATCATTTTCGGTTTGATTTTGTTTTCAGATTATGGCCCCAAAGAAACGTGCAAGAAAAGAAATTGCCTCAAGTTCCAATCCACCTAGTCAAAATCCCGACCATATTGGTAATCGACCTAATCTTACCTATATCTATCAAAATTGTTTTAATGAACCGTAATTTTCGCATGCCATAGATTGTTTAAAACGTATCAAAGTTATAAAATTACCTAGAGCGTGTTACTTTCATCCCTTTTCTATCATCCGAACGTTTTCAATTTAAATATCTACCTTTGATGGAAGAATGGAAATTTATGTAGTTTTTTAGTATACCCGGGATTTTATACCGTAACCTTGTTTTGATTTTTTATTCCAATGCCTAGTGTATTTTCAATGAAAAAAGATTATTGGTTATTGCAATTGAATCATATTTGATGGGTAAGAAATTTCGTATTGATTCAACCATTTTAGCAAACTATTTGGGTCTTGAGGATACGAGAATTGATGATGAGGATTCTTTAGGACATACCCTTGGAGGCTCCGTGACTGTACTTGATGCCTATGACCGTATTCTATACCTCATGATCACTTGGTGATTTCGTCCATTCGGTGGAAAGTTCTCCACGATCCGACAAGTCGACAACTTTTGGATCCATTGCTTCCGTGAGGGTAAGCGCCCCAACCTTGCTCAAATTATGTTCGCCGAGATCGTCTTCCTTGTGTAACATCGTCATACTTATATGGTTACATCCTTCACCTACGACACCACATTGAGCTACATCTTTCACAATATGGGTATTGATTGCTCCTATGACTTTGTGAAACCCCTCACCGATCCGATTGATGAGCGTTCTCTTCGTCGCGCAAAGTTCACATACTACAATGGAGAATGGGTTCGGAACACTGATCTTCCGGGAGGTGTTCAACCCGAACTGATGACGGCTCCTCAAGAGACTCCCATTCCACAAGCTTCGGTGGCTCAACCAAATCTTGATGCTCTTATGGTTTATCTCAATAATCAATTCACTAGCTTGCACACAACCATGAATTCCGAGTTTGCCGCAATCGACACGCGCTTTGTATCATTGGAGGAAATAGTGACGGCTATTGAAAATCGCCAAAACTCTATGGATTTATCTCTTATCGCGTTTCACGGTGAATGGAGTCACTCCCTTGGGACTCAAGCCCACAATGATGATGAGGATGAAGATGAAGAAGATGAAGACGCTGGAGATGATGGGACGAATCCTTAGGCATATTGCATATCATATCATATCATATTATGACTAGTTTATGTACCTATGTTCTTATGTTTTTATGAACTCCTATACTTTATCATTGCTTTGTTATTTGGATTATGTTTTTAGGTTTTCAGTTGGATTGGATTTGAATATGCTTGAACTTATGCTTTATATTTAAACGATTATGTTCCTGATTAAATTGCTTGGAGTAATTTGATTATCTTTAGTTTTTATCCCTATTGAATTGATTTTGATCTAACAAAAATGGGGAGAAAAGTTAGCCAAAATTTTTAGAACTTTTTCAGTCTTAAATTAAGAGGGAGTTTTATAAAGATACTTAAAAAATATCACTTTGGTTTTGTTATATCAAAAAGGGGGAGATTGTAAACCTATATTTGATTTGGATATAATAAATTGTTCAAGAACCAAATTGTAAAAGAAAATAAGTTTTTAAGCACTCAAAAGTTTCACAAAATGAAAAGGAAAGGTTTTCCAAAGTTAAAGACTTAAACCCAAAAATTTTCTAAGTGTTTCAAGCCAAAATACACAAATACGCCCGGGCGTATTGATACACCCCTTGGTGTTTCGATACGAAAATTGGTTACTGGAATTTGGTTTTGTAAAGCGTACCGATACGGCTTAGCTCATTTCGATACGGCCATCAAACTTAACGTGCATTTTAAATGACGCGTATCGATACAGCCTCACCCGTTTCGAAACGACATTCATCTGGGCAAATGGTTTTGTAAAGTGTTTCGATACAGTTTACACTGTTTCGATATGATTTGAAATCTGGCTTTAAGAAATTTTATTCGTACCGATACGAGTTCATTCGTATCGATACGGTTTGCATTAAATGTTTTCGACCGTTGCCTTGTCAGTTATTGGAATCAACGAACTTTTATTTTTTTCGTTAACCGTACCGATACGCCCCTAGGCGTACCGATGCAATTTTTCATCTCGGATTCCAGTGAGCAAAAACCGTACCGATAAGGCCTTGTCATTTTGATAGGACCCATGTTTTACACTAAGACCGTTTCAATACGGCCTCTCGCGTATCGATACGCCTATACACAACGGCTATATTTTTCTTGTGGCAGGTATCGATATGGGCCTTCGTGTACCGATACGGTTGGTTGGCAGACAACATTTATTGTGGGAAAGAAGCCCTTCAACGGCTATATTCAATACTCCAACCACCCAAACGGCTAGAAATCAATAAGAGCGTATAAATATAAGACTCCAATGCTGTTGCAACAACTAATGAACCTACTTTGATCAACATTCAAGCAATTAAGCAAAATCTAACCCTTTGTGCTTTTAGAGTCTTATCTTATACACCCAACTTGTGTAATTCCTTTGTAAATCTTTGTTTTAAGTTTGGGGTTGTGAGTGATCTTTATTGGGCAAAATTTTGTATCTTGTGAGGATATTCTATTTGCCAAACTTCTTTCTTTGTATCTTGAGTGATTTGTTCAAAGCTTTGGGTAGAAAGCTTGAACTTGTAACGGTTGCCTCCTAAGCCTAGAAAAGGGGAAGAATTTCATAGTGAAATTGTTGAAAATCCTTAGTAGAAAGATAAGGTAGTGGACGTATAGCTTGTTAGAAGCTTGAACCACTATAAATCCTTGTGTCTCATTGTCTATCTCTTTCGATTTGCTTCCAAAAATTTTAAAATTGCCAATTTACCCCCTCTTGGCCACCATCTACATTGATTGATCATCCTAACACATATAAACCCCTCAACATCCAAGGCGCATTTTTTATAGTGCACTATCAATCCTATGGTCGGCCAACTATATCCAATAACATTTTAAACCACATCACTTGCCAATATATATTTTTAAACACATTTACTCACTGTTTTTCATATGCATCTTCCAAAACCATTAAACTAATGCATCAACCTTTGCATTAAAAAATGTTTATGAACATTACCAAATTGTGCATTATTCCCAAATGCATTATCACCATTTCGAAACCAATATCCAGCATTAAACCATACTCAATGTATGCATAAACAGTGAGTAATCAAAACATGTAAAACAAGTGCATCAAACTATCGCCAAAACCAAGTTTGAGATAAAATTCATCCTTTACTTACTTCCGAGCTTAGATCAGCGTTTCAAGCTCAATATAAACTCCCAAACACAACTTTCAAACCTTTGCAAAGTTGAAAACATGTTTCCACTCACTGACTCGCAACGCCTCGCTTGTCGATGCGACAAGCACACCTCTAAAGCTTTCGTGACTCACGTTCAAGCTTGCAATTCAGACTCCCCTACTTTTGATCACACAAAGCAGAGGTATATTTCATCAAAATGCAATTAACATCACAACAACTATAAACCTCAACATCCTTAACCCAAAACTACTCCACAACTTCCAAAAATTAACAACAAACCTCTTCCAAACTTAACCCAGCCATAATCAAACGTTTCAACACTTCAATTATCATCAAATAACATCTAAAAAAATACTTCTCAAACATCCTTATATCTCCAGCAATCAACTAACCACCACAACTCCCCAAAAACACATAACTAGCAACCTAGAAAATTAGAGATTCATATAGCTTCGGGATTCCAATATTAAAACCAACTTATCAATATTATAAAACTTCAAAATTATGATTATAACTCATCAAGAACCCATCAAAACAGATCCAAAATGAAAATCTCTTGTTCTCATCAATTAAACCTCGATTTACTAAATTTCCACAATTAACTCATCAAAACTCATTAGAAAATATTAAACAAGGATCAAATACTTGGGAATTTCAGTAAAGAACCAATCATTAGAGGAGAATAGCGAACCTTACCTCTAATAGATGAATTTCCTCTCAATTGGATGTTTTACTCTTAAAAACAATAGAAAATCAATGAGATTTTTGGAAAACAAGATTGAAGAATCTATTAGAAATCCATAGTTAATTAAATCAAGAGAATTACCTTCAATCTCTGATGAAAAAGTGAGTGTTTGGCTGGAAAAGATTTGAGAGAAAGTTGAGAGAAAGAAAGTTGCGTCAAAAGTGGTTTTAGAAAAATAACTACCATTTTATTAATTAAATCCCTTTAATCCTTAATTAAAAACTCTTTAAAATAAACCAAATTGAGAGAAAATTTCGATAAAAACATTTAGGTCAAATAGATCCTTAAAGATTCTAAGTTTTGATCCTCTTTCAAAACAGTCACTAAAATAGTTTTCAATCTTTACATTTTGGTCACTAGCCAAAATGTCCAATTTCCAAAATTCATTTTCCAAAATTGACTTTACCAAAAATATCCATATATTAAATAATGATTTTTAGAGTTTTTTCCTATATTTTCTCACACCAAAATTGTTTATTCTGATTTTAATCCCAAATCCGATTCGAATCTCTAATCCTGGTCCGCTAGACCGTCTAAACCACTAGAAAAAACTCCTAGGCCCAAACCCGGGGCGTTACAAAATCCCTGGCCTTGATGAGAGTTCTATAGAGGAAGGACTCTTAGCCCTACAAATCCCTGGCTTTGATGAGAATTCTATAAAGAAATGATTCTCAGTCCTACAAATCCTTGGCTTTGATGGGAGTTCTATAGAGGAAGGACTCACAGCCCTACAATCCTTGGCTCTGATGGGAGTTCTATAGAGGAATGACTCCCAGCCCTACAATCCTTTGCTCTGATGGGAGTTCTATAGAGGAAATACTTTCAACCCTACAAACTTTGGCTCTAATGAGAGTTTTATAGAGGAAGGACTTTCAGCCCTACAAATCCCTGGCGTTGATGGGAGTTCTATAAAGGAAGGATTCTCAGCCCTAAAAATTTACCCAGAATGCAGAAGGTTCTATATAGGATGAACTTGCAGTTTCAAGAATCGCAGGTAAAAAGTTCTATATAGGAAGGACTTGCAGCCTGAAGATGTCTCCAAGACTTCAGACAGAGGAAGAGTAAACAATTCTATATAGGAAGAGCTTGTGACCTCGAACTCCCGGTTCAAAAAATTTGCCTTCTCAGCAGAGCAGTCCATTTTGAAGATTTTTACCTCTAGGAGCAGACAAACGGATCAACTAAAGATCGGGAGAGCATGGGTGGTCAAAAAAAACCCTCAGCCTTCCCGGATCAAAATGGTCACTCTTTTGTCTTTGCTCTGTCCCTGTTACACAATAATGAACAAATAGGGGCAGCTATTATAACCCATTTTGGTCTGGGCCAGACCCAAATCAAACCTTTTTATTATCAACCAACCCAAATACCCAAGCCCAATTACAAAACCCAATACCCATTTACTACAACCCTAACTCAATTAAAATAAATAATAAAAACCCTAACCCTAAACCTATGCTCAGCCGCCGCCCAAAGTGACCATTCATATTCGGCGCGTGCATTGCACTCTCCGGCCATCTATGGCCGTACGATGCACTTGCTCCTCTGCCGCACTCCCCATGTGCCCCACTTGCCTACTCTACCGCCCACGGCGCACTTGCAGACCTGCAAAAATAAGCAAAAACAGAGACATTATTATCTGTAAAATCAAGCAAGTTGATTTTGCTTTTCGTGGGTATAAAACCCAGAAAACCCATTGTAATTTTTATGGATTTGAACGAAAAAACAAAAACTACAAAAAAAAGTTTGAAATACAAAAAAATGAGTCTCAAGCAGATTTTCGGTCAAGCAAAAAAGAAAGGTAAACCATCCTTTTATTTTTTAAAAAAGTAAAAAGCATTCAGCTAACCTAGATCTACAAAAATTGAAAGAGATTTTGAAAAAAACTAAACACAAATATAAGTTCAGGGGTAAAAAACATACCTTGGGGACGATTTTGGGTATTTTCGGCCGCTGGACAGCGGCGGATGACCAGCTAGCGCCCGGACCAGCCGAGGATGAGTTGAGAGCTTTTGGGGGTTATTTTTTTTTTATAAAACTGAGTAAAATAATTTTTTGGGGTTAAAAACGCATATATAGGGCTATTAAACAACACCGTTTTGGCGTCCGAATTATAGCCTAAAACGGCGTCGCTTCAAGCAATATCCGGTTCATGACCCGACCCGGGAAGGATCCGCGTATTTTGAAAAATGAGTAAATTATTCTTTTAGTCCTTCCGCATGGGTTAATTTCTCCAGAGGTCCCTATAAGTTTAAATTGGTTTGCAATTTAGTCACCAATCTTAATTAAATCAGATTTGAAATGGGTAAATCACATTATTGGTCCCTCCAACCTAAAAAATAATTACAGAAAGGGTCTTCCGCATGGTAAAATTATTTTCGTAGTCCCCGTTAGTTTTAAACGCTTTGCAATTCGTTCCTAAAGTTAGATTTAATTAATATTAAATGGGATATTTGCACTTTTGGTCCCTAAAACTCTCAGCAGCTTTTAATTTAATCCTAATTTGTGGGTATAATTTTGCATTTAGTCCCTGATTTTTATAAATGCATTAATTTCGGCTCTGACTTTTATTTTAATTCAATTATGCACCATTTTTTGTTTCAGTCCTTTGTTTACGTATTTTCATTATATTTGATATGCTTTGTATATATCTTTATATCTGTTTATTCATTATATTAATATATTTAATATATATTATGTATATATAGTATATGTATATATAATGTATATCGTATATTATAATATGTATAATGTATATGTATATATATTTATGTAATATGTATAATATATGAATAATATATTTATAATATGTATATAATATTTATATTATATAATGCTATATGTATATTTATATGAATAAGATATGTATATAGTATTATTTATAGTGTATATTTATAATATATTTAATATATATTGTATATTATATAGTATTTTCATTCATTTATATTTTATCACCATACCCTTATATATTTTTTATCGTATATAGTATTTGGCCTTTTTGTTCTGGTATTTCTATTGGGAGTGTCATCATGGTCTCCGAGTATCATTTCATTTGAATGTCGTGGATATCGAGGCAAATTTTGATTTTTGTACCCGTATATATTTACTTAATATTAATATTATCTATTTATTTTCATATGTTTTTATTTGCTCATGCATGTAACTGTTGCATGTAGTTTTAGGCCTTATTGTTCTGGTGTTTCTATTGGGAGTGTCATCCTGGCCTCCGAGTGTCATCTCCTTTGAACGTCGTGAGTACCAAGGCATATCTTAAACTGTCATGCATGCATGCATTTTGGGAAATTAATTATTAGATCAAATCAAAATTTTGTTTTCCTTAATAAAAATAATGCGAACTCTTTAGGTACTAATTTTGGGCGTGATGGGGTGCGAAACCTTCCCCACTCGTAACCAACTCCCGAACCCATCTCTGATTATCTTTTTTGTGTCCGGTCTACTTTATCCAACCGGCCATTGGCGACTTCATTTCTTTTATAATTAAAAAATACGAGCTTCCATCCAAAAACGAGCCTGCCAAAAAATCTCGGACCCAAAGGTCGCTACAGCAGGCAACAACATAATTACCAACTTAAAAATTTTAACCTTTCTACTTTTAGAAAAAAATCTTTAAAAATAAAGTACCTATTAACTTTAAAAAAAATAAAAAATCTACTTTTTTGAGATAAAATAATAAATTATGAACCTTAAAATTTTAAACATATTATTTTTAATTTTTTTAAAAGAATAATTATAAAAATAAAAAAATATTTTTTATAATATTAAATTAAAAAATAACAATAAAAAAATGGTGAAACAGCTCCGGTTCCTATTTGGTTGGGCTGGGGCAATTGGGCTGTTCCTTTAACCGAATAACGTGCATTGTCGTCTCGGGCATCGAATCTCAGGGGGAGACAACAAAGGAAGAATGATAAGAAATTGTTGATCGGTGCTAAAATCCAGGACGAGAATGTCGAAATTCAAATCCAGGTTGATTTTATCCTGGGTTTTCCACATACAATTCCTTTTTCAAGCGTCATCCACAACTGCTGCTACCAGGTCCATTACAATCTAAATTATCTGGGTCAAAGTATTTTCTAGGAATTTTTGTCGTCGAAATAGTTTTGGGTACTTTTGTTTCTTCGTTTTCAACTTTATCGAATCGTAGGAAGGAGATTGGCTTTCCGGAGAGGCGCATTTGCAGAACAACAGTTCAAGGAAGGTATTTATTATCTGATGATAATGGTAAGTTATTCTGTTTATCATTTTCATTCTTCTTGGACTACCATATTCAATTTTTGTAATTTGTAAATTTTGAAAAAAAAATATATTTGATTTTTACTTGTTTATAGGAAAATGGGTCTGATTAATTGAATGAAAAGAACTGAAAGCTGTTTACTTTCTTGCAAAATCTGGGTTTATACACGTGGCTTCCTGCCATAGTTATTCCAGAAAAGCATTATGATTCTTTATAAAACTGATTCAAAAAACCAAAGATATAGACCTGTGGTTTATGCTGTTTAATCTTTTGCTTTATCCGCACAATGGTCACAAACAAAGAGAAGGGCAAGAAAAAGATTGCAGTGTATTGGACTGGAGAATAATGAAGTTTGATCCAAGGTGTTAAATTTCATGATCGTGTGTTTAATTTGCATTCAACTTTCTGATTACTCGTTAATGCGTCCTTCACTACTTGAGAGTCTGCGGAACTCTTATTCTAGATTCTGACTTTGGCTTTTGTATTACATATTGTATCTAATAAGTCTGGCCTGTTATCTTCTCTCTTAGTTTGATTTGGTTCACAATAGTATTTACATTATAGGTTATGTGTGTGATGCTCTCTCGTTGGATCCACAGTCCCGTTGCTGTCCCGAAAGAGGAGACAAATTCTCTTGCCAGTGAGCCCCCCTCCCCCCATTCTTATGGTCTTCATGATGCAGGCTTAAACTCATTCTTTAGGGTGGCTTGTAACACCTTTGGTTTTCCTTTGCAGTGGATGCAATGTTCTTTCCAAGTGCTGTAACTCCTATGAATTTTGTGTTTCGTGCTGCCTACACCCTGAACAAGTATATTTTTTTTAGCATTCCTTATTTTGTATAATCATCTTATATATGTTAGGTGTAATTAAATTCACACCAAGATTTCTTTTGCAGACACAGAAGGAACAAGTATTGAAACTAAAAATAGCCAAGCCATCGACATCTGGTAAGTTTATAGTTTTAGTTAATCGCAGTTGCTCATTTACTTCTGAAGATGGGAAATGGTATGAAGTCTCCTGCTTCTGATAGGACATATATGTTGGTTCTCCCGTCATGAAAGTCTGTCCTAAACATTTTGGATACTTGTCTTGTGTAAGTTGATGGCATTTTGTATTGCAGCATAATCTGATTAATAAGAAGTTAATTTTCAACCTGTGTCATCTGCCACAATAAAAAGCCTCAGCCACTCTAATTTTGCTGAGCTTTTTTTCCTCCCCCAAAAGTGGATTTTCATACCTGTGACGGTTATACATCGTATTTGTCCTTTTGAAGTAATTCTTTTGCTTCCTTTCCTAAGAATCAATTTGTGAGATAGCTCATTTGGCACTATAATAGCAACTTAAGAATCTCCTACGGAGAACCTCTTGCAAATACGGAGGCATATGTAAGGTGCGAGGGGCAATTGCCCCCCCCCCTCAAAAAAAAAAACAAAAAAAAACTTGATGGATTAATTAAATTTTAGGCCCTAATAGTTTTTAAGCTATTGCAATTAAGCCCTTGCCCCTCCCAAAATTTTATGGTTTTTTATTTTTTAGGACCCTGTCATTTAAAATTAAACTTTGACCCCTAATTTTCTGGTTTAATTACTTTTTAAGACATTTCAATTTTAAATTTAGTAAAATTAAACCTTAATTCTGTCAACTTTTATGGTTTAATTACTTTTTAAGACCCTATTCATTTCAAAATTAATCGTTCTGCCCCCCTCGTAGTTCAATCCTTGCTCTGTCCTTGCTTGCAATATTCTTTTGAATGTGATGGTTGTTCCTATATTGGGACTACAAAATTATATATTTGTAATGAAAATTATTCTAAATGATTTATTCCTGTTCCTGAGTAGTTTGTCTTCTTGATGTGTAGTTGCCCCACTGAAGATGTATTCAATTAGAAATATTTTGGTACTTTTATCTTTCAACAATGTTATTGCTACTACGTTGTTTCCCTATGAGGTGTGGGGTCATTATAACCTTTTTCGCCCCTCTTTGGCAGGGACATATCCAAATGTCTTTGATTTTTGTGCTGGGAGGTGTCGACATAACTCTGAAAGTGTTGTAAGTGATATTATATAGATATATGAATATATTTATGGTGCACTGGGTCATCTATCTCTTTTATTTTTTAAGAGAAAGGAGCTATCTAGGTATAATTTCTTGGAAACCATTGGTGGTGAAGACTGTCATGCTAATGCTATAAGTCACATACCACAATAAGGGCTTCTGTTTAATTTAATAACTTGTGTCATTTTTTTCATTAGTGACATTTCTATATGTGATATACTTGACTCAAATAAGAGCTACTTTTTATGTTTTAAAACTATGATTCAGGTTGGTTAAATTAACTTTTTGTTTCAGGTTCACGAAAATGCCTATGTTAGTGATTTTCATCATTGCTTTTCTCTGCCATCAAATTCTTCTGGTACGTTTAGACATGACTTACCCTTTAACATAGTTTTATTTGAATACCTTGTATATTCCTTCCTAAATTCTGCTCCTCTGACGTAGCAAAAGATATGGGGAAAAACAGCAGTGATATTAAAATAGAGAAACAGAGGGAACTGAGAGGGTAATAGATGAACCAGGGAATGGAAATTAAATATAGTGGATCTCAATAATACAAAAGCACTACTCCAGAATACTTTCCAAAGACGCATAGATTAAATAATTAAATAACATCAAATACACAAAAATTATTGTTGAGCCCATAAACGATAACAGAAGATCTTTATGTGTGTGTTTGTGTGTATTGTGCAGAACAGTGATACCCTCTTTCTGGTTTAATTCAGTAAGCAGTAATTTAGCATTAAATTACATGATTGAGTTTTACTTGCAACAGGGTCCACGGTCTCACCTGTAGAAGCCAAACTAAATGGTATTAATGTTGTTGTTGGAAGGTGAATCTTCACTGTGATTGGTTCTGTTTCTTCATTCGAACATGTAATATCTGTTGATATAAATGCTTTTTTCTCTTTTTCCCATGGATCAAAGGCAAGGAGAGTCTTGTGATTCAGTTTGCAAGTCAAATGGACAATCTTGTGTACTAAATAAGCTTTTGATACTTAACCAGTGTGAAATGTAAGTTCTTCATCAGATTTCCTCTTTTATTATTTGGATTTGTTATACATGGCTAGTACCATCTTGAGTGTGTTCCCCCGTTTATTGATCTTCCTTCAATTGCAGTTAGGTATATTATACGATCCTTCTTGTTTTTACACTTATCTGGTTATCCCTATTGTATTTTGAATTTTGTCGATGCTTTTACACCTTCCATTTTCCTTTTCATCTAAGAGTAAAGTAAATATGTAATCAAAAGAGGGAGGTTCTCAACAATTTGTTGTTGTGGTCATTTTATAATGTTATGTCTCCTGCACTTCCAATAGCTTCCTCTGTTATTAGATTTTGGTTTGAGTTGTTCTTTGTAAACAGTATGCAGAAATATATGAGCTGCAAAGGAGCATGCTTGGCAAGTGTTGGAGCTGATCAACCTGCAGAAGTTGCAGATGATGCTCCCAAACAGTTGGTATATTTCCTTCGTCGTTCTGCGAAACTGATTATTTTTGTTGATCATTGGAATAATTACTTTCTACTTTTTTTTATGAAATGCAAATCTTATCATAAACCCTATCAATAAAATGAGAAATTTAATGCTAAAGGTTGAGAATGACGTATTCCCCATGTTTCAGAATCCGGGAGCATGCTTGTATACTCGGACACAATCAATGCTGTCTTGTGATGGTTCTCATCGGCATACCAGGAGACTTTGCCCCTGTGCATAGTGCATAACTTTGGTGAGTTTGGTTTTCTTATCAACTATTAGAATATCTTTTCACTGTCAGAGATTAACCGCATTGTTGCTGCATGCGATCTTGTTAGAATATTGCTGGGACAATTTCAGAGATGAATCATGTCTTAAATCGGGCTTTTTATCTCTCGCGTAAGACTTGGGAGAGAAATATTCAGAGAACTGTGTAGGGTTGTGCATGTCTGGACATTGTTGTATAAGTTATTACTGGCTTTTCTTCCAAGAAAACTGATATCATAATTCATAAGCTGTGTTTACGGTTAAGTTCGTTTCTTTTCTTTCTTTTGTTTTTTTTTTTTTTTTGAAAAATGGTATATTCAAACAATTATTTAGGGAAATGGTAGAATTCTACGGTAAAGAGGTAAGTTGTCACCAGCCCATGGAACTCGTCGACAGCTTTTGTAGGGTTTTTCTTCTTGTTTTCATTTAGGACTAAAATGTAAAAATTTGAAATTATAGTGACTAAAATGAAAAATTAGAATATTGTACTCAAAACTCACCGTTTTGGGGAGGTAATTAAAATAAATGATTTGATTATCCAACTATAAGGTGAGTCCAAAAATTCGAAAGACTATGGGTGTTCGATTGGGGGTGCTTTTTTTAAACTATGTAACTTTTTGAGATCTACACGTAGACATGGAGATGTAGTCATCTTGTTGCCGTCTACATCATTCGATAAAAACATTTTATGAGATTCAATTTTGATTTTTTTTTTCAGTTTTGTCTCATTGACTTCGATCTTTTTTTAACCCGTCGTGTTTAAAAGTTCTATTTCTTTGTACAAAAATATACTGTTACTCATAAGGATTGGATACGCATACTTTCATTGTATTATGATTTTTTTATTTTATCCCTGTAATTTTAATTTTCTTTCAATTGGGTCCCTCAATTTTATCACAATGACGAAAATGAAATATTTCAAAAATGTAGTACAAGTACATATTTTCATAATGAAAATATCTATAAAATTACAGTAAATGTTTCTATTTCTTAAACTTTTCAATATTTTCCTCCAATTTTAATTCTTTTCATTTTAATTCAATTTAATCAGAAACTACTTTTTTTTTTCTCGAACCACGACTTGATCTGAGCCATGAAGACTTGAAGAGGTCCATATCCCCACAGCAAGCACTATGTGGGCCATTTTGCCAAAACCAGACGAAAAATGAAAAATCTGGCCAGATTTTGGCCTTTCGCTTTGCCATTTTCTGCTGGTTAAAAATGATAAATTGTGGTGGTCAGTGTGTTTGCCCTACATTGACAATGAATAGAGCAGACCTATTTGTTTTATAATAAAAATATTAAATGTATAAACCATGTCATTTAAAAATCAATAAATAATAAATGTCATAAGAATTCTTCTCATCTATATTTGATGAATTCCGAACAAGCAAAAGACATGCGAAACAACAAAAAAGGCCGGCATTTCTTAGCATTGTCGTCGCATGCATGTGATCATAAATTACACAAAGAAAGACAAACCTCGATTATAAAAACCCAGTTTAGATATTTTACTTTAGCATTGAAAATTTCACGTATTTTCCATGTTAGAAACTATAGTTTGGCTTCAGAAACTTGTTGCTGAGTGGCTTGGTTCTATCTCTAACCCCTCCATTTTCACCCGTTTCAGCCTCTTGTTCTTCTTCAACCTCGAAAGCTTTATGGCTAAGAATACTGTTAAACAACTGAGTTCCTCTCAATGCGTTTGTTAACGGCAGATGGCCTCCGGGTGTTTCGTCCTTGAGTTCCCATATAAACTCATCGGGGAAAGGCCTGTAATTGTATTGTTCGATTTCCGTCTCGAGTTTTTTCATCCACCCGAGTTTGAGGAACAACTTGGTGAAGTCCTTGTTGGCTTTCTTCCAGAGTCTTTTTTGAACGCTGTACCCTAACTTGTTGTTGCTGTATCTTCTCCATAGTTCATCAATGGCTTTCAGATCAATTTCTGAGATGAATTGGACTTCGGAGAAGAAGACGTAGCCGCGTTTCTGAGCTTGTTCCCCGGCTAGAAGTATGAGAAGACTGCGGGTCTCTTCGTCGGCTTGGCGGAAGTTTTGGGTTGAAAGGTGGTGTTGGAGGGTGTCAAAGGAGATATCTTGGGATGTAGTGGTGGTGGAAGAAGGAAGAGAGAAGGTGATGGTAGAATAGGAGGAGGTGGAAAGGATGTTTGTGGCGGTGGTTGTGGAGGGGGTTTGAGAAAGATGGAGGAGGTAGGTGGAGGGAGGCGTTTGAAGGAGAAGCAATGGTGGTGGTGGTGGAGAGTTCTTAGAGAAGAAGAGGCCATGTATTTGTTTGATGTTTTTTGGTGGGATTTTGAGGGTACTTTAAGGGTCATAGATATTGGATTTGGGTTGGGGCTTTAGTTGATGGAAGATAAAAGGATTAGATATGAGAAATACAATGAATGATTCTCATTGGTCATCTTTGGCTGACACTTATTATCTTTTATTTCTTTCTCTAAATTCAACATTACAATATACATTTCTCTCACTTAATTTGAGGGTGAAATTGACAAATTATTTGATTACTTGATAATAGAATTGTTGAAAAATAACATGTCGGCCTCCTATTTTGAATGAGAATTAATGGGTGTTTGTAGAGACTAATTTGTCCGGCTCATTTAAAAAATCTGTTTTTAATTAAAAATTAGTTTACGAGGCAAATTTTTGAAAAGGTTCGTATTTTGAATAAAATTTTGGAGTCGTTACTAGTCACTTGGATAAGGTAAACCGAACACCAAAAAAATAAAACTAGAGATTTGCTGAGTTCGTGAGTCGTTTACGTGTGGGAAGGGTTCGCACCCTCACCACGCCCAAAAAATTAATACCTAAGGGTTCGTATCGCATTTAGCAAGAAAAATAAAAATTCGATCTAAGTTAATTACTAATCCCTAAAAATGCATGCATGTCCATGTCATTCGAATATATATGAAATCTCGCGATTCACGATACCCAAGGAAGATTACGCCCAGAGACCCAAGACGATACTCCCATTAGGAATACCGAAACTTTGAGAACTAGATCTAAATGCTAACAAAATATACGCATGGGCAAATAAAATACGCTAAAATAAACATTAAGCGTGATTAAATAATTAATGTAAATGAAAGCAAACAAACCAGAACATTAAAAATAAAAAGGCAGAAAAAAGATAAAAGGAAACTGAAATATCATTTTCATTTCTTCAAATTCTCAATACCCTTCCCAAACATTAAATGCTTTGCAGTGCAAACCCATAAACCCTCACGTAGCTTGGATTTTGAACCTCCTTGGTGACGTAAAAATGTGGGAATGTGGCGATGAATAGGCAGTGGTTCCGAGGATAATCTGGGAATGGTTGGGCAGATGGTAAAGGGTATTTTTCTTTGTGGTTCGAATGGTGTAATGTTAGAGTGATTCGGTGGCCTTGGTCACGTTTGGAATGTATGGCCAAGGTAATAGGTGGTTTCTGGTTTTGGCAACTGGTGAGGGTGATAAGTTTTTGAGATGGATGTGGGGGTAAAGATCATCGGGTCCTTGGAATTGGGATATTGTGTGATTTGTTTTTGTATCTACATGGTGATGAAGGACATTTTTGGTTTAACCCCTTAAAAAATAAAAATCAATGAAAATTAAGACCTTAGGCACCAAGTGTTTTTTTGAACCAATGAGAGAGACATTAGTTCATTCAATAAGAACCAAGTTTTAGTGAGCAAGGAGTCCAAGATATTTTCATTTTAGTATTTTTATCCTCATGTAAGAACCAAATGTAATGAGTCATGTAATTTTAAACTTAGGGTATAAAGTTTTGAATATTAAAAAAAATAATATGAATTAATTTTATTTCGAGTATTTAATTCAACTCAGACAAAATTAAATGCTTACAGGGTTGGATGTAAAATACTGCAATTAAGAGACATATTTTGTCGTAATTAAACTCTCAACTATTTTAATAGGGTTTAACTCTTCCTACTTTGACTAGAAAATCATTTTTCAGAAAAATTCTTCAAGTACAACTTAAGTCTATTTTTCGACTAATTTAAAGATTTTATATCCCAAACCTCTTGAATTGTTCTGCTGTAAGGTCCTGACTAAAATGATGATTTCTGACTCATTTTGTCATCTTTAGATTTGTTAGTGTTGTTTCAAACTTGTTTTGGGTTTCATTTACTTCTTTCTCATTTTCTCCCCCAAAACTGGTTGTAAACAAATAAAATAACTGTCTCACTCTAAGGGGAGTCATGCCGAGCTTTGTGGGTCTTACCGCATTATATGTTTTGAATATTTTAGTGTGATTATATAATAGTATTTATTCTATCAAATTCTTAAAGTGTTAATAATAATAATGCGTAAAAAAACATTGTACGGTACATTATATGCTTGAATCATTCTCATGAAGAAATCAAGAAATAGGATATTATGAGCAAGCACATTTGGCTGGTTGGCCAAGCTGTTCATTTTTGTTCTCTTACATTTCCTTAGGTTATGGGTTCTAGGTCCGATAGGAGCACTCCCTTTCTTCCATTCTCCTCTAGTTAGGATTATGATTAAAATTTGTCAAAAAGAAAAGAAATAAGAGATTATATTGTGAGAGAATAAAAAATACAAATTAAGTAGCTGTCCAAACCAAATGAAAAACTCAAAATAGTGTATTTTATGCTCATAACAATCTGCAAATGTTCATGGAATCGACCACAATTTCATCTCAAAAAGTGAGATCCTCCCAATGACAATGCAAAGTCCTTGATCTTCGATGGCTGATTAAAGCTTGAACAATTGGCAGCCATGCCTTTGAAAGGAGATATCAAGTTCGGATTCCCACCCCCCCAAACAAAACAATGATAAATAGAAAAAGTTAATGAAATCACCAATCAATTTTCAATCCCTTCTGAATTCCAAAATGAGAGCTTTCTTTAGCCAACTTTTTTGTTACAACCTTAACGCCAAACTACGAACAGCAGCTATTCACGGAAGATCAAAGGAAGTGAATGCATACATTAATTCCTAGTGCTAATGTTCTACAGGATTTAAAGAACCATGATGTTCAAATGCACCGATAACCTATGCTCATAAATGGTAAGGTTAACCATTGTTTTTACATTAATTAAAAAGATTTACTAGGTGGAAACTATCCGTTTTCCCTAATTAAATTCTTTATTTCAATCTGAAAGAAAGATTATTTGAGGCTAAGGATGTACAGGTAAGGAGGGGGCAAGACAAGAATGAGAATCTCATAAATTTTAATTAACTAAATCTCATGGCTTTGGTTTGATGACGATGCTACTTGGAATCGAGCGTATATTGAGCAAAATATTTAGTGATTTTGTGCTTCTCTAGCATTAAAATTTTCAACAACTTAACAATCAGATAACAAGAACAAAATCTAAGCGCACCTGAATTAGATGAAAAGAGAAGATATCCACAGGATTTAAACTGTTCCAACACATGCCAAGTACAGACACCCACTACTTACATTAGTAAGTAAAGTTGTCGCATGTCAGTGAAAGGTAGAAGGGCCTGAATCATCTGAAATTCTCAAATTATAGCGTCGCGCCAAACGTCTAACAGTTCCATCAGCCATCAAAGTATCTATCATCTCATACTTCTTGCAATTTGCTTTCAAAGTTTCTCCTTGCTGCTTTGCAAGCTTCTCCTCCTTCTCCAGTTGATGCTTCAATGCAACAAAAAACTCGTTCACTATAAAATAACAATATATCTTACACCTAGAAGCGGATGGATTAGAATTTACCTTGAGCATCACTGCATTTTCAGTGGCATGCTTTTTCACAAGCTGCTTAAGCTTGTTTGCTACCTCAAAGTTGGGATCAGAAGGAACCAACCAACGGACATGCAGCTGTCGACCAGGCTTTCTCGGGCGATCACCAAACATCTCGGGCACAGCAGCACGTGCCTTCACAGGCCTTGGCATTCCAGACATCATGAACGGCAACTCTGATAATGTCGAGATGACAACTTCAGCTTGCTTTTGTTTCTCCATCTCCACCAAAGCACATCGGGGCATGTTCCGCCGCTCCAGATAGTTTGGAATGAACTCAACACTCTTGACAGTTCCATACTGATCAAGAGCAGTTCTCACGACTGACTCGGTTACAAGTGGCGATAGGTTGTCCAAGAAAACCGTCCGCCTCACCTTCTCATTGAAAGCAGCATACTCATCTTGTTCGGCAGACCCCATTTAGTATCAAAACCTATGAATCTGAATGTGACATATAGACAAATCAACTTTTTCTCCAAATTTCAAAGATCATATATTCATCCAGACATTCCAACAAAATGTGACATCTCTAAAAGGCTCCATTTGGCCCTAATCTTTTTTTCTTCAAATATTATTTTTAATTTACTTTTGGTTCCTCGAAAGTTGTTAAAGCAAAATCACAATTTTCTTCAAAGATAAACAAATAAATAAAGCCACGACCACCGAAACATATTCTAACATGTTTGTTTCACAGGTAAAACTAAGGTCATGAATTTTGATACGGAAGAAAAACTAATCCATTTCCATTGTCATTTGAAATACTTCAAAATATAGTTGTCAACGCATAAAATTATAATCCAACGCAAATAATTTAAAATTAATTAAAAAAACAACCTTTTGGATTGCTCTTCAACTCTAGCGGAATAAAAGAAAAATGAAAAAAATAATGAAAAAGAAAACAAATATTCGGGATAATCAAGAGTAAAGATAGAAAAAGAGATACCTAATGGTGAAGGCTGAGGAATGAGGAGTGGCGACGGCGAGGCTGTCGGAGAGTTAAGCGTACACCGCCGAGCGAGGAAAAGCAACAAGAGCCTCCGGAAACACAAAAGAAGCGAGGGAGAATTCAGTGAAGCGAAGAAAGAAGGAAAAGGATCGCCACTGGAAAGACAGAGTACGGCGGCTTAAGCGATGGAGACGGAGACGGAGACGGAGACGACGACGGTAACACCAACAACCTCGACGCAGGTAACGTAACGTACAGAGAGTGAGAGAGGTTTGGGTAGAAAAAGTTGGAGAGAAATATTGAATAAGGGGCTGTTTGCAGGGGGAAAACATGATTACTGGAGGAAAAAAAATAAAATTAAATATCTGAATTAGAAAGATTCCCAATAGGGAGTAATATAATAATACCAACAGTAATATGTTTTTGAATTTTTGATGGAAATGTTATTCTCTTTGTTCTTTTAGGTATCGTGTAATTTTTGTCTTTTTGGACCCTAATGCCCATTAAAAAAAGAAAATTTTGGTTCTTACTCTAACCGAATGTAAGGTATTAATATTTTTTTTTGTGTTTTGCTTGAGATTTTAGTTTCTGAATGAAATTTTTTATCGAAATTTCATGGTTTTTATTACTCAATAATTAGCGTATGGATTGTAAGAAAGAAAATTCTGATTGAGTGTTTTGGTTGAATGGTTTACTTCTTTTTGTGTTATGAAGGTTTTTCTATTGATTTATGAAATTAGTTTTTTGTTCATTGATTCTTGTGTTGAATTGCTAGAATTAATACTTGTTGAAATTATTGAAGGGCAGTGGTGAAATTAATACTAATTGTAGCTTTTTTCTATTGATTTATGAAAGCGAAGTACAAGCAAATTTTTTGTTTTTTATTTTATTTCATTTTATTTTATATAGAAGAAAGAAAAAATAAAAGTTGTTGCAGCAAATTAAGGTGAAAGTATGATGAAAGTAGAAGAGAATATCAGCAGTGATGATAAAGTTGAAAAAAATGCCGATGTGTAGAAGGATAGCAAACCCAAATTCAAGAGAGAGATTGGTTTTTCTCTATATGTTCTAGAGGTAATGATGAAGTTTCATAATTTTATTATTGGATATATGTATTTTATTTTCAGAATGAGTGAAATTGTAGGTCCGTCAAATGTTTGTCATAAAACATGTCTTCATTACTTTTGGTTTATTTTTTAATTAAACCTTTCGACTAAAGCTGTAAATGTTTAATGAGTTTATCACATTATGTAGCTTTGTATCTATACAAAAGAGTGTATTAGGATTATTTTTTAAGATCTTCTCTTAGGCTTCTTCGACCCTTAAAGAATGATAAGAGTTTAGACATCATTTGTTTGTACACTAGTGCCAAAGAGTTTCAATTGCAAAACTTTATTATTATAAATAATTTTTTTAATGTATTTTAATTTTATCATTTTTATAAATTAATTTTATTATTCTTAACTCACAAAAGTTTCAATTGCAAAGTTTATCATAAACAATTATTTTTTTCATAAACATTTTTAGTATAAATATTTTTCCTTATGTATTTTAATTTTTATTATTTTCATAATTTAATTTAGATTTTTTGATAAAATCTATTATAAGAATGAGAAGTTTAACTTATTAGAAAGAAAATAAATCACAAGGACAAGTTGGTAAAATATACATTCAAGCATATATTCTCTCAAGCAAACACTGTCATTTTACATTATTGTCCAATAAACCAAAAAGGTAATATAACATTTTCAGTAATATTATAGGTATTGTTACATTCCAGAAATTATATTCCCAAAAGTAATATTACATTCCGTGAACCAAACGCACCATAAGAGATTTCTATATTTAGTTTTAAACTTTAAATAAATAAATAAACCGTTTTAGTTTAGGCCCAATAAGAGTTGGACAACAGGTTCAAGCCCAAGCTCCAATCCACTAAAAATAGATTTTTTTTTTAAAAAAAAAATTCTATATCATTATTCATTGCAACTTAAAATAAATTTAAGGGTTCATTCATCAAATTGATCCTTAAGTTCTAAACATGCTCTAATTAAACTCTAAAATATCAATATTTTATTAATTGAGTCCTTCAATAAGTTTAGTTGTCAATTGCGATATTAAATGGTTGTTCAAATATAACGTGGAGTATGTATAAAATACATAGAACGATTTGTGAACACACACATACTATTATATAAATAGTTTGAATCTGACGTGTTAAAAAATGTATTGTTGATAAAATTTAATTTCTATTTTTAACACATCAAAATCGAAATTGTTCTTGCAATAAGTATAAACTATTTTAGGTGTTGTAGGATAATTTAGTTTCATAACAATTAAAGAAACAAAATATTGTTACACGATCTTCTTCAAAAACTGAGTATAGGAGTATGACAGTTACTACAACAGAAGTAGTTTGGTTAAGTGTCTCGTTGTCAGAACTTGGTATTGACAAGAGGCATTCTATAAAGCTTCATTGTGACAGTAAAGTAGCTTTGCAGATTGCAAGCAATTCAGTTTTTCATGAGCGCATTAAATACATAGAGATTGACTGTCGTTTTATCAGAGAAAAATTATAAAAATATCTCGTAAAGATTAAATATGTGTCTTCTACAGAACAATTAGCAGATTTTTTATCACGACTTTCAGAACATAATAATATAATTATTTAATATTTAAGTTGGAGGTAAAAAATGTCTTCTCACCTAGAAGTTGAAAAAATTATCAAAATATTGTTGTTGATTTTCCCCTCAAAATATGGTCGAAACAAGTTTATTTTCAGATCTATGGTGAATTATTGTTCGAATTAGAACTGGATAGATTTTTATCTATTTTTGAACAGTATTTTGGGAAAAAATAATAAAAAATTTCAGATGAACTCGGGTAGCTTTCAATCCGATTTCAAATAGTGTTTTTTTTGTGATTTTGTTGACACATGGCAGCCAGGGAGGGTAGCTCGCACTGTTAAAAAACAAGTTGTCCTCCATCCGATTTTAAACAGTTCTCAGGTCAGGGTGGCTGTGGTGCATGCATGGCAATGGGCAGGTTGAATAATATGACTCGGGTAGACTTTTTTTATTTTTTTAATTGTTATAATAATTTTAAATTATATAGGGGTAGTGTAAATTTTTTGATTTGAAACTTATTAGTATATATAAAATTCGTATAGGGGTATATATGGAAAAAGTGGGCATTTTTTTTAAATAGGTTATGTTGAAGGTAATTTGTTAGAGGAAAAAGTGAGTAAAAATTTGAGTGAAGAAGGAGGAGAAGAAGAAGCAGAAGAAGAAAGTTGTGGCAAAAATATTGTAAGACAGTTTAAAATTTTTATTTTATTTTATCCATATAACATTTTATGTTATTTGAAATTTAATTTTTGTGTTAGAACAATAAACATTTTATTTTTGTTTAGGATTATAGTGATTTTAGGCAGTGTAAATTTTTTGATTTGAAACTTATTAGTGCAGATAAAATTCGTGTAAGGGTATGTAAGGGAAAAATTATAGTTTTTTTTTAAATAGGTTATGTTGAAGGTAATTTGTTAGAGAAAAAATTGAGTAAAGAAAGAGAAGAAGAAGCGAAAGAAGAAAGTTGTGGGAAAAAATATTGTAAGTCGGTTTAAAATTTTATTTTATTTTATCCTTATAACATTTTATGTTGTTTGAAATTTATTTTTTATGTTAAAACAATGAATGCTTTATTTTTGTTTAGGAATATAGTATTGGAAAAAAATTGTAATTAGTATTTATTGTTATTTATAGTTTAAAATTAGGTTTAGTGACATTGTAGTTCATTTTGATTTGCGTATTATAATTTAAAATATTTATTTCCCGAGCATGCAGAGAAAATAAGCAATAACAGATTTGTGGCGGTTGTCCATTACAATGGACAAATTATGAAAACTGTTGTTGGTATTGTTTTTGAATTTGAAAGCCCTACGAAGATGAGATTTGAAAAAGAAATTACGCTTCAAGTAATGAATGAGAAGATATCCGAGAAAATTGGAGCTCAGATTCATGGTTTGCGGTATCGGTGGCTGACATGTCATAATCCAGTTAGATATTCCGAATAGCTCTCGAAGATAATACAGATGTGGGAATAATGATTGTAGAGCATAAATATATGGATATTCGAAATGTCGAGTTGTTTGTTGAGGTACGTGATATTCCTGGCCCATCTAGAAACGTAGTTGGGGAATGTAGTCAAATATGCTTCGGTAACGAGTTTGATATGTCCGAAGGTAGTTTTGTGGCAATGTTGACAAGTGGGACATCTAGTGGATTTCATCAAGGTGGGCCGTCGACATATGCAGCATCACACGGGCCGACTATTGATTCGAATGTTGATCTGATTGTTGATGCTAATGTTGAGAACCTACGAGGTCGATGGGGGAGAATCACTTGAAGATTCTAGCGAAGATAAAGATATTGATAATCCCGATTTGTTCCATGATGACGTTGGTGATGCCTTTGATATTAGTGTTGGAGAATTCGTTCCGATCGTATAATACCCCAAGATTTGTATAGTGACTAAAATGAAAAGAATTAAAAGTTAGTAGTTTTAGTTCAGTGACTAAAACGCAAAAATTCAAAGTTTGGTGGCTAAAGTGAAAAGTTAGGAAAAGTTTAGGGACCAACATGGTAATTTCCCCATTAAGTAATTTTATTCAGTATAAGTGTAGATCAGATTGAATTAAGTACCTTAATGTCAGTTTTTAGAATTATGATGGGAAAAAGGTACTGATATTGGATCAAATATAATTGTTAAGCGTGCTCAGGTTAGATAAATTTTATGATGGGTGACTTCGGGGAAGGTTCTATAAAAGTGATTTTTATCGATATTTTAGACTCAGTAAGAGTAGAGAAGATTCGTATGGATTAAGTTCGATAGTTCGAAAAAGGGGCAAATCCCAGTAGAAGTATTTTATGAATATCGGTATATCAGATCGAATCAAAATTTCAGAGGTTGATTCAAAATGCTATAGAAAAGTCATTGAATGTTATTTTGGGAATATTCTATTCTAGTTGGTTGGATTTTTACTAGTATGGCAAACTAGTAACTATTAAATTAGTTGGAGGATAAAAAAGACTTTTCACCCATATTTTATTAAGGTAATTGATTATTTTTGGATAAAATAATATATGGTTGGAAGATGATTAGTCATAATTCAAGGCTAAAATGGTCTTTTGACTATTAAGGATTTTTATTATTTTAATATGGTTAAATATTATGCCATTTGGCATAATTAAAGACCAAAAATTTTGAAAAAATCATCTTCATCTTTCTCCATAGCTGCTGAAAGCTTCCAAGGGTTGGGGGTAAGATTTTCAACTTGATTTTTAAGCTTCCATGGTTAGATTTAAGCTTGAGACATGAAATAGGAATTTTATCTCCATCAAATTCTCTATCTTTTGGTATAATTTTTATGCAAAGTTCATGTCTCTAAGTTGAGTTTGGAGATTTGGTTGGATGAAGAGCATGATGGAATTTTGAGTTTTAATGGGTTTTCATGTTAGAAACATGCTTGTGGTGTTGTTCGTATGGTTCAAATGATGAAAATTCCATGGAAAGCCTAGTAGTGACCCTTCAGCTACTTTATTTAGATGAGGGGAAGTTCTTGCAAAAATTTGTTTGATGATGGAAATGATGAGAATGATGTTATATAAGTGTGATTTTATTGTTAGAATGAAGAAATACCTATGTTCTTGAATTATGGAAAATTAGGGTTTATGCTAAGTATGGAATTTTAAGGTGTCATTGAAGGAAGAATGGTTCAAAATGATGATATAAGGTGTTTGGAATGAAAATCCCTATTTTTTATTAGGGACTAAGTTGTAATTTTTGGAAAGTTTAGGGACTTGGTTGTTGAATTTATTTTTTTGAAGTGTATTGGGTTGGAAAATCAAGTTAAATGATTTGAATGTTGATTTTGAAGTTTATTCTAATTTTGGGACCATTTTGTGGTTTTCGAAAACTTCAAGGACTAATATGTAAATTTTTAAAGTTTGGGTCCTAAAGTGTAAATGATGAAAAATGTAAGGATTTGGCTTGAAAATGGTGGTTGGAAGCTTAAAAGTGTCCTTAGGGACTAAAATGTAAATTTTGGGAGAAGTTGGAAATTTAAAGAATAATATGAGAAATATTGATTCGAATATAGAAAGATGTATCGGATCGAGTTTATGATTAATGGATAGTTATTTATATACTTTCCATTATTGTTTGTGGGTTGAGTATGTTCTAACATATACTTTGAAATGGTATATGTTATTTGATGTAGATTCAGATAAAAATCAAGATCGTAGTAGAAGATCCGATAAAGAAAAAGTTCGAGACTAATCGAATAGTAAAAGAGGCATTGCAAGGAAAAGGTGAGTGCATACATGTTTTTATAATGTATGTTAGTAACATACATATTATAGGAAGACTAATGTTAAGTCGACCTAAAACGATAATTATTTTTGAAAGCATAATATGTTTTAGCATGATACTTGATTTTAATTTTTAAATGGCACATATTATGAATGTTAAAGTACATGTTGGAGAATGAAATGCTCCAGTATGAATGTGTTTTATATGATATGGTTATGGAATATATTTGGATTGCTGGCCATTATTGCAGGAAATGTTTTAATGTTGCCCTTGGTAATAGAATTATGAGTTAGACAATATTGTGGTATACCATTATGAGTCATATTTATTATTTGACATGTCGCTCGTATTCGACACTTTGTGTCGCTTGTATTCAATACTTTATTGTGTCACTTGTTTTCGTCACTTCATTGTGGTGCTTGATTTCGTCATTTAATTATGGCGCTTGTAAATGATAGTACTTTTTAGTGCTTGACTCGAATATTAGTCACTCGATAGTTACCTTGGGCTGTATGATTTCACATGATAAGTATGCTTTATATCATGTAATTGTATATGTTTATTTATGTTACTTACCTTATGCCTCATTGAGTATATTCTCAGCGTGTATTTCTGAATACGCGTAGGTAATCCGGAGTAGTTGGGCCGAGCTTTTGCATCAAATCCTTTTGGAATGAAATACGATATTGACAGGTTATTTTCAGTACCTATGACATCCTAGTTTTGTATGTAAATAGTGGTATGTACAAAATAATTTGTCTATTTTGTAAAATTATTAAACTGGTCTGCCTTGTAATGATTTTGTTTTTATATATTATATGAGATATGATATGTATAATTAATATGTTTTATATTTAACCTTTTAATATATGTTGAGATTGATATTTATAAATTAATTGAAATTTTTTTATAACCCTTATTTTTAAATATAATGATCTATAAGTTATTGTGACATCTTTGACCCGTGTTTGGTATACGAATTCGGGAATGAGTGTTACATTTATTGGTATCAGAGCTACAGGTTCAGCCGGTTATGGATTGATTTGAACTCAAAGAAAGTGTTTTAAAGAGTACATGCCACTAGGATGTCGTAATTACTTGGAAATGATACTTGTTTGATTGATGCAATTGCTTATTAGCTTAAGTGAATGTTATGAGTACAGATGTCGGAGACAGTAGGATCTCGACATGCTGCTCGACAAATGGGGCCTAAAAATGCCCCAGAAGCCGGAGAAGAGGTACAACAGCCTGTGCAGCAGGAGATGCCAGTACAAGATCGTGGCATCTTTTTACAGGCTTTGGATGCCATAATAAATAGACCTCATCAGATTTCTGTACCTAAAGAGTTAAAGAAGCTGCAAGCTCCTGATTTTAAAGGTGATAGTGATGCAAATCCGGCGTCCGCAGATTTTTGGTTAAATGATATGCAGACTATGTTGACTCGGATCGACAGTGACGATCGAGGAAAATTAGAAGGTGCAGTTTCCTTATTAAGGGAACAGGCTTTGGTCTGCTGGAATAATATTACTGTCTGAGTTCATGTAGAAGTAAACTGGTAGTTTTTCCTCCGAGAGTTTAGGAGGAAATGCATTGGAGATATTTTTGTTCAAGAGATGAGACAACAATTCCTGGATCTAAGACCGGAAGATCGTTCAATATATCAGTATGAATATGAATTTAACAGATTGAGCGATTTGCTTCTGAGCTGCTACCGAACGAGAAAGCCATCATGGACAGCTTTATAAGCGGCTTGGATACACGATATCAAGAAGTATTAGTGCCTTTTTCTCCCCGAGATTTCCAGGATGCTGTTAACCGAGCAAAAGTAATGGAAAATGTTAAAGCGAAAGCTGGGAGAGAATCCCAAGGGCAAAAGAGGAGTGCTGGAACATCTTTTACTTCGCAATCATCAAAGCGGGGTAAAGGATATTTTTAGTAAGGGAAATATGGATTTTCATCAACTCGAGGTCAGTCAAACCAAGCTGGGAAATCTAAAAAATACTTCATCAGCAACAAAGAGTTTTGGGAATAAATCAAGACCTCCTAAATGTAAGTATTGCAACCGAAATGATCATGGAGAATATCGGATGATTACATGAGCCTGTTTCAATTGTGGAGAAACGAGACATTTTGTTCGAGATTGTCTAGCTAGGGAGGACAAGTCAGTTCAGACCGAGAGATCAATGGGTATGCATGAAGGCTAAGGTTGTGGATCTGTAGGATCGTCTAGAGTGGGTTCTAGAAAAGAAATTGGAGCTGCTGCAGGCCGAGAAGATCGAGCTCCAGCTAGAGTCTATCATATTCAGACACATGATGATAGAGATGATCGAGATTAACCTGATATCATTACATGTACTTTTATACTCTATGGTGAACCTGTATTTGTTTTGATAGACACTGGATCCACACACTCTTATGTTAGTTCTAAGTTAGTTTGGGAAAGAAATATTCCTTTAGAACCAACTCAGAGTGATGTAGTAGCGGTTAATCCTCTTGGTCAAAGTGCCCGAGTAACCAAAGTAAGTAAGAAGTGTCCACTTAAAGTTCAAAGAAATGAGTTTCCAGCTGACTTGTTGGAATTACCGTTTAGTGATATTGAGATTATTTTGGGTATGGATTGGCTTCGTGCTTATGATGCTATTGTGAGATGTCGTCAATAGCAGTTGATTTTAAAGACTGCTGATGGTTCAGAGATCATAGTGTTGGGTGAAGGATCGCATTGTTTAAAGAATGTGATTTCGGCTTTTAAGGCTAACAAATTACTGGAGCAAGGTTGTGAGGCCTTCTTAGCACATGTGGTGGATACTAAAAATATTAAAGACGATCTTAGTGCCATACCGGTAGTCTGGGATTTTCCCGATGTATTTTTGGAGGAATTATCGGGGTTACCTCCAGAAAGAGAAGTTCAGTTTGGAATCGAGGTTATTCCAGGTACTGAACTAGTGTCAATGGCTCCGTATAGAATGGCACCTACGAAATTGAGAGAATTAAAATCACAGTTGCAAGAATTATTGGATAAAGGATTTATACGTCCCAGTATATCACTGTGGGGATCTCAGGTGTTGTTTGTTAAAAAGAAAGATGGATCATTGCGACTGTGTATCGACTATCGACAGTAGAATAAGGTGGCAATAAAGAATAAGTATCCACTGCCAAGGATAGAAGACTTGTTCGATCAACTGAAAGGAGCATCAATATTTTCTAAGATCGACCTTCGATCTGGCTACTATTAGTTGAAAGTTAAGGAATAATATGTTCCAAAGACAGCTTTTCGAACAAGGTATGGTCATTATGAATTTGTAGTGATGCCATTTGGTCTTATTAATGCTCCAGCTGCATTCATGGATTTGATGAATCGAGTATTCCAGCCATACCTTGATCAGTTTGTTGTAGTCTTTATTGATGATTGTAGCGATGTCCTTTTTTCGCTAAAAAAACGAGTTTTCGAGGTGTTTGTGGTTTTTCGAATATAAAATGTTTATTCCGTGAGGGTTTTAAAAAAACCGCATTTTATTTAAAAATTGGAGTCGCCACCGGCCACTTAGGTAGGCCGGACACCATAAAACCAGAGATTCAAAAAACTTTGAGTTCGGGAGTCGGTTACGGATGGGGAAGGATTAGCACCCCCACACCGCCCAAACTTGGTACTTTAATAATTACCGCTTTATTAATATTAAACTTTCCGGATTAAAGTGACGATTAATTTAAAATTTGGTTATAATTGTGAGTAAATTTTAAAGGCCCCGTTATCCGAGGGTAAACGCCCAACCACTATCACTACGCCTGATATTGTCCCCGTTTACGCTCGGATAAAAGGACACCGCATTGACAATTTATATTCCATTATGCAACCTTACAAAGCGATAAAAATATAAATAAATACTAATATAATAAAATAATAATCTAACATAAATAAAATACTAATCCGAAACATACATATATAAATATTAATCTAACTCATAAATAAAAACATATCTAGCATAAATAAAATACTAACATTCATAAATATTAATCTAACACATAAATAAAAAACAAATTCAACATAAATAAAATACTATTCTAAAACATACATACATAAATATTAATCTAACTCATAAATAAAAACATATCTAACATAAATAAAATACTAACATTCATAAATATTAATTTAAAACACAAATAAATATGATTCTAACACATAAATAAAAACGAATCTAACATAAATAAAATATTAATATAAAAAACAAATTTAAAACATATTAAATACTAATCTAAAACATAAAATACAAACTAAAAAATAAGACTACAATTTTAAAATAACTAATACTTCATTAAATTATAAAAATTACAACACTAATAAAAAGGGAAGAAAATATACCTAACTAGGAGCTCGAATGACGAACCCCGACTGAACCCCACCGGGATCTACCGCGACCCCTCCAAAAATATTAACTAGATCGGATCCAAAATAGGACCCCGATCGAACCGGTTAGGACCGAGAGCACTGCCTCCGGTCCTTGGCTACCGAGAGCATAGCTCTTTTTTTTTGGCTACCAGTCGATTCATTCTCCAATTCCCCCCATGCCTCCTATTTATAGGCAATTGGGGGGTGACGTGGCCATCCCAAAGCCACACAAATTTCTCATTTTTTTCTTTTTTTTAAATTTCACTTTTTTTTAATATTATATTATTATTATTATTTCATTAATTTTATATTAATAATAATATTATTAAAATAATACTATTAACACTAAAACCCGGTCAAAAATGAGTGATTACAGTTGCCCCTCTTTGCTTGTTCTTGTGAAACGAGGACAAAGCAAAGATCAAAAGCACTCATTTTTTACCTACTTTCTTGTCTTTGGCTTCGGAATCACGTGTTCTTCTGGAACCCTCCGCTCTTCCTTAGCTGAATCTTCAAGCTTGTAAGTTTTTCCTATATAGAACTTCTTCACCTTCTGATCTCGGAACTATAGGTCATCCCTATATAGAACCTTTCATTCTAACGTCTTGAGTTACGAGTCCCTCCTATATAAAACTTTTCACTCTGAGACGGTAAAGCTTGGAGTCATTCCTATATAGAACTCTTCACCTTCAATGCTGGTTTCTCCTATATGAAACCTTTTGCGCCGCTGATGGATTCTTCCGACTGGGAGCCGTCAGTCCTTCCTATATAGAACTTTAGCTTATGAAATCTCAAAGCTACGGGTTCTTCCTATATAGAACCTCTCACTCTAAGACAGTAAAGCTCAGAGCCCT
Source organism: Hibiscus mutabilis (assembly GCA_019671005.1). Lineage (NCBI taxonomy): Eukaryota > Viridiplantae > Streptophyta > Magnoliopsida > Malvales > Malvaceae > Hibiscus > Hibiscus mutabilis. The sequence goes on along the minus strand of CM033736.1, from coordinate 22,970,156 downwards.
TCCTATATAGGACTCTTCGCTTTCAACACAACAGGTTTTCCCTATATAAAATCTTGTGTATTATGGGTGAATTCCTTCGGCTGGGAGTTCTTCCTATATAGAACTACTAGTCTTCACCCTGGAGCTGTAAGTCCTTCCTATATAAAACTTTTTAGCTTCTGAAATCTCAGAGCTACAGGTTCTTCCTATATAGAACTTTTACTCTAAGACAGTAAAGCTCGGAGCCCTTCCTATATAGGACTCTTCGCTTTCAACACAACAGGTTTTCCCTATATAAAACCTTGTGTATAATGGGTGAATTCCTTCGGCTGGGAGTTCTTCCTATATAGAACTGCTAGTCTTCACCCTGGAGCCATCAATCATTCCTATATAGAACTTTTAGCTTCTGAAATCTTGGAGCTACGGATTCTTCCTATATAGAATCTTTTACTCTAAGACAGTGAAGCTCGGAGCCCTTCCTATAAAGACTCTTCGCTTTCAAACACAACATGTTTTCCTATATAACCTTGTGTGTCATGGGTGACTTCCTTCGGCTGGGAGTTCTTCCTATATAGAACTGCTAGTCTTCACCCTAGAGCTGCAAATCCTTCCTATATAAAACTTTCAGCTTCTGAAATCTTGGAGCTACGGATTCTTCCTATATAGAATCTTTTACTCTAAGACAGTGAAGCTCGGAGCCCTTCCTATATAGGACTCTTCGCTTTCAACACAACAGGTTTTCCCTATATAAAACCTTGTGTATCATGGGTGAATTCCTTCGGCTGGGAGTTCTTCCTATATAGAACTGCTAGTCTTCACCCTGGAGCCGTCAGTCCTTCCTATATAGAACTTTTAGCTTCTAAAATCTTGGAGCTACGGGTTCTTCCTATATAGAACCTCTCACTCTATGATAGTAAAGCTCGGAGTCCTTCCTATATAAGACTCTTCGCTTTTAACACAACAGGTTTTCCCTAAATAAAACCTTGTGTGTCATGGGTGAATTCCTTCGGCTGGGAGTTCTTCCTATATAGAACTGCTAGTCTTCACCCTGGAGCTGCAAGCCCTTCCTATATAAAACTTTCAGCTTCTGAAGCCTCGGAGCGGCAGATTCTTCCTACATAGAACCTCTCGCTACGGGAGCTTGAAAATATAGGCCCTTTCTATATAGAACCTTTATCTTCAATTTTTTTCTTTTTTCTCTTTTTCCTTTTTTCTTTTTCGGCTCTTTTTCTCTCTTTTTCTTTTCTCTCTTTTTTTTCTATCTCATTTTCATCATTTTTTTTACAAGGCTGTTGATATCTTTGGACTTACGCTTCCAAGGCTGCCGCTTCATGCCCGAATGACTTATCACTAGGCCCGAAGGACTTAACACCATGTCCGAAGGACTTATCGATGACCCGAAGGATTTAACATACGGGCCTCACGTTGCTATGGCTGCCGATTTTTCTGGACTTACGCTGCTAAGGCTGCTGATATCTTTCTTCAATTTGGGGATTCACGCCGAAAATGGCTGCCGATTTTTCTTCAAATTTGGGGACTCACGCCGAAAATGGCTGCCAAAACTTCTTCAAATTTAGGGACTCATGCCGAAAATGGCTGCCAATCTTCTAGGACTCACGCTGCTATAGTTGCCGAAATCTTTCTTCAAATTTTGGGGACTCACGCCGAAAGTGGCTGCCAAAACTTTCTTCAATTTGGGGACTCACGCCGAAAATGGCTGCCAATCTTTCTTCAATTTGGGGACTCACGCCGAAAATGGCTGCCAAACTCTTTCTTCATTTAACGAAATCCACTTCTTAATACTCTTTGATAATTCTTCAAGTACCTGTCCAAACAAAAATTGACATGCCCCTATCTATATGATGCATGCAATGTAATGTTTTCTATCTCATCTTTTTCTTTTTTTTCTCTCTTCTCATTTTCTTTTTCTTTTCTTTTTTTTTCTTTTTTCTTTTTTCACTTTCTCTTTCTTTCTCTCTTTTTCTTCTTTTTTCTTTCAGCCCTTTCTTGTTCTAAAGTCTTACCCCCTGAAAGGTCATTCCTCAGATTTCTTCATCTATTTATTGCTTCACTGTATGCTCTTAAATCCTCATTTGAACCTGCGTTTAAACCTTTTGTGCGGAAGGCTTTCTTGTCTTCAGGGTTATCACTCGTCTTCATAAATGATCTTCTGGTTCTTATATTATTCTTATAAGAACCCTTGTCATCTTCTTTGCTTGGCGTTGCCCCATTCAACCACGGGCTCCACTGCTTTGAATTTTCTGGCCCCTCATACAGAGCCTTGATCTATTTCTAGTCACCAGGGTGAGCCAAAATGCTTCCATCCCATGAGCTCATCCTTAAGCTTCTCGTAGCATTTCGACAGGAACTAACTTTCGGTCCCTATGCTTTAAATCTCATCATCATTCATTTTTAAAGTAATGCAAAAGGCAATTTACTTGTGTATATTTCAAAAAATAATGATTGTTTGAAAAGATAACAGTCATTTTGAAAATCACAACTTGGAGGGGATACCAAACATGGTTTGGGACAAATGGTAAACATCCTCTCTTTTTTTTAAGGACCAAACATTTTTTTAAAAAAGTTAATGTTTGGAGAATGGTAAACAAAATTCGAAGTGTACTGCGAAACGTTTTAAAAACTAATGTTTGGGGGAAATGGTAAACATCAAAACTTTGGGAGAAAATGTCAAACCTTTTAAAACATGTTTGCCCCCGAAATATCAAACACCATAGCGCATCTGCTTCAAGTTTCCAGAGATCAACTCTAATGAAGCGCATATTTAGAAGATCTTGACCATTGTGGAGATATATGCCAATGTATAGTTTCTTCTGGTCTAATATGCTTTTGAGAGGAACAACCCTACCTAGTTTCTACCCCGTTTAAGGTGGCTCTCTTAATCTTGCTATCTCACCATGCCTCATCCTTCCTTCATTTGGGTGTCGATCAATCACTTTGAAGTTTGACGTTTCTTGAAGCAAAGTTAACCCTTATAGGCAGAATGAAATCTGAAGACATTCTCATTCAACTTGGATATCTATGGATGACCAGAATGGTCTTTGGGGCTTGTAATGTAGGCCTTTGGTTTATGGTTAAGTGAAACAGTATTTCTGTACTTGTGTAACTTGGATATGCCCATTATTCCTTCCCCTTTTTGGATAACTCTAGACTGCCCGTTTTTGGGTTTTCACCCTAGAGTTCATTTCCTTTCTTTTTACTATAGGCTGCCTTGCATTCTGGCTATATACTGATGTTCATTTTCTATTCAATAATGTTTGATCCTCCAAAACTCCTCGAAACTGAGATTTCTTGAATGAAGGACTACGAATACATTTCTGGGAATTCTTGTGATTGGCACGCCCAGATGAAATGTTATCCTTTCTTTCTTCTTTTATTTTTCACTTTTTCTCTTGGACCGCTCTAGACTGCCCATTTTTAGGTTTTCACCCTAGAGGTCACTTCTTTCAGTGTATTTTGGTTGGATATTGATGCTAGTAGGCTCAGGCAGACTACTCTTTTTCTTCATTTTCAGGATCACTCTAGACTGCCAATTTTTTGGATTTTCACCCTAGAGGTCATTTCCTTTTTTCGAAATTGGCAATCTTCGGGCTGACTTGTATTGACTTGGCTTCAATTTGAGCTTCTGTACTAATTTTCAAAACTGATATTTACTTGAAATGTGGATTCCTTGTGTCTCTTGCTCATAGTTGAAGTCTTGTTCTTGTATTGTTTGATCTGTGTGTGAAGCATATACAATATTCTTTCTTTTTTTTCTTTCTTCTTTTTTATTTTTCTTTTCTTTTCTTTTTTCTTTTGTTTTGTTTTTCTTTTTGTTTTAGACTGCCCATTTTGGGTTTTTAGCCTTGAATCTCATTCTTCTTATTCGAGTCTATAAATGTATCCTCGAATCAACACTTATCTATACTGGTATTGATGATATCTTCTGCTCGAAGTTACTTGCCTCTCTGCAGCTCTTCTGATATTTACTCGATCTGGATTGCTTCGGCATTCTAATTACCATTTCTCTTCTTTTCTTTGGTTTTTCGTTTGGACATATCCCTGTTTTCAACCACTTTCTTCTGATGATTTTCTGATCTTCGTATCCAATCTGTCTAGACTTATCTCTGTCTTCTGGTAAAGTAAAAGAATATCATTCGTTGTCAAATTCACAGATGTCCTGAGAATGCCTTCAGGGGGTAGAGGTTTAGGGTCAACTTTTGTTTCAAGGATCTTAAACGACAAGCGCCTGAGAAGATAAATTCCTAAAATGGGAACTGCCCATTGTCTAAACACTCGCTTTTTTCCTCTGTTGGCCTAAGTAAACTAGCAGATACTCACACTTACAGTATCCCCACAACATTCAATCTCTTCTAAATATATGCAACTTAGAGTTGATCTTTGGGTCTGTAGCAAATGTAATGTTGCATTCAAAATTCGAGGACCTGGTATAGAAATGATATATACATATGTCCATTCAAAAATGCGTTTATATGCATATGGGAGAACAGAACTACCCTAAAATAAAATGTTTAAAGAATCAAGAATGTAAAAATGATTTTGTAAATGGAAATGTGATTTTTAATTCTAAAAATATCTGTTTGAGAGTTTTTTCATCTTTTTCTTTTTTCAAAGCATTGAGCATTTCTTTGTGAACTGATGGGAAAACCATAGGGACCTCCGGACCACCTCCCGAGTACTAACTCATTTCGGTCCTTTTTAGTGTAGGGTTGTGTTGCGCGTAATAAGTGCTACGCAAATGTGCAAGTATACACGTCGCAAGTTATAGTATAAAAGATATCGTCTCCACAGGGATTGGTGCCACTTCAAGAATCTAGTCTCTTGCACTGTAAAAAGTAAAAACACAAGTAAAAGATTATAGAAGTTTTAACTAATAACTAATCTAGAAAGCAATTAAGTAAATGAAAAGATGAATTCGAATGAAAGAGATAGGTTAGGTTATCGTGAGTTGAGGTGTGATAGCCGATTGGATTGTCTTGGTAAAAGAGTGCACGGGCAACTCAGTTGCCGTGGCGACTTGCACAACGGGGTTTCCTTGGCAACTAATTGATGGTTGCTTGGGCGACTAGTTGGGCAACTACTTGGGCGACTGGGCAGCAACTTCAAGGTTCGGCGGAGCGTTCTTCAATGGTTTCTTCTTATCCCTAAGTCAAAACTCTAGCTACTTGTGCATGCCTTGATAATACATCCCTGCGTGAATCAAGGGTGAACAACAACCAATCTTGCGCTCCTCTTAGCCGTTGAAATCCTTAACTTATTCCTAAGCCAGATTAATCTTCACCATCATTGGATTGAATAAAGATCATATTCATTCGTTTCTTGAATCTAACTCTCCCGATATTAGATAAATGGATGAAATCACGAGATCCTCTCCCAATTCACTCGCAAACAAGAATAAGAACCAAGAATGAATAAACCTTGAAATAGAAAAGTGCAAACTCTTATTACCTAAACAAAAACCAATAGTTTCTCACAACCACAAAACACAATAACCATAGCCAAGTAAATTTAGTTCATGGCTAGGTTCCAAAGAAACACAAGATAAACAATCCCTAGCATGAACCCAATCAAACAATGAAGAAAAGCTGAAGCTTGTCGAAAATTCCCCTTTGCTTCCTCTCTTGGTCTTGTCAAAATTCCCTCTTGCTCTCTCTATGCATCTTGTCGAAATCTCCTTGATATTTATAGGGCTAGGCCAAAGTCCTTCTTTGAGGAGGAGTTTGAGTTGGAATTAAATTATCTTTAAAGAAAATAATTCTTTATTATAATTTTATTCCTATTAGAACTTCTCCTATCTTCTTGGAATTTAATTCTTCTTTAATCTCTGCATGGCAATCAAATTCCTTTGGGCTTGGGCCTTGCTCCATGTCATCTTGGGCTTGTAAAGTCATGAAATTCGACATCCATATTGCTTTTTGTCTTTGTCGACAAATGCCATGGCAACTGGCTCGGCGTCTCCTCCATGCATTGCCCTGGCAACTAGCTCGGCATTGCTTTGGCAAGTGATCCTGCACATACACACACAAAAACACACCAAAGCAGCATCTATTTCCACAAAAATCACCAAGTTATGTAATCAAGCTCAACGATTGAAGGAAACATGGATTAATGCATGAATGGCTAACTATGCAACTAATATGAGCCTAAGTCTAACAATAATATGAGTAAAAAGGGTAAGAAAAATAGTACTTTTGAACACTTATCACACCCCCAAACTCGAACTATTGCTTGTCCTCAAGCAATGCAAACTCATAATTACCTGCCAAGACTTCAAATTTTCACAAACTTAGCTTTGAACTTGATTTCAATTCTCTGAACCGGGGCACAAAGTATGATTGGCTTTTTATTTTTTGGAAAATTGAGGAGTTACTCGGAATCAAACTATAATGCTTGTGAGTGTGTGCGGAGTTGTGTGCAAGTTGATTTTTCGGATTCTATGCAAACAATAGGTTTTCAAATTACTTCATTGGGTTCTTTTTAACATGTTTTAACTAGAGCCAATTTCGGGCACCTCTAGTGTTTTATTTTTAGTTTTCTTAAGTTAATTTAATCGACTAGAGCCGGCTTCGGGCACCTCTAGTTAAAAAAAATTTTAACGCCTCCTAGAGCCAGTTTCGGGCACCTCTAGTGATCAATTTTTTTAGCATATGCTAGAGCCAATTTCGGGCACCTCTAGCATTCATCCAATATTTATTCTAATCCCCCAATTAGTTAATTATCAACCTAAGTTTACTAGAACTCCTTAAATCAATCAAACCACAACAGTGTTTCATCAAATTTAGCATCATAGTAAAATTCTAAGTTTTTTTCATGGTTATCCTAGAATAAAAATTCTATCAATTAAGTGCATTGGTAAAGTCATCATTGATTATTCATCAAATCTAAGCAATTCTTGTTCCAATTAAAGGCATGGCAAGCAATTTATGTATCCTAAATGTAATACTTAAGTGAATGTAACTAAACATGGTAACTACTAATAACAATCCCCCCCCAAACTCGAGTGAGGCATTGTCCTCAATGCATGCATAAAAATAACGAAAAATAAAAATGCATACGAGGACTTACTCCGAGAGTTCGTCATCGTAGATGATTAGTTTCCTTCTAGTCGGTGTCTTGATTCTTTTGCTTGAACGCGATGGTTGTTTTCTTGTTGCCGGGATGTCTTTAGCTTTGGTTGCCGTGGCATCTTCAGGGTTGGTTGCTGTGGCATCAGCTTGTGCAGGCACGATGTAGGTTGCCGCGGCGTCTTCTTCATTGGTTGCTGGGGCAAGGATCTTGGCAGTAAATTTCCTTAGCATAGTAGTTGTGAGTCTTGTTGTGAAAAAGAAAACAAAGAAAACCTGAAAACTAAAGATAATGAAGAAAAATAAAATATCTCCTAAAAATAAAAATGAAAAGAAAAAAAAAAAAAAAATATCAAAGGAGAGCATGCTCATGCATCTCCTAAGTTGACCACTTCCTTGTTACGCCCACATGGGCACCATTGTAGTGCTTCAATCTTTGTCCATTAACTTTGAATTCATGGTTGTCAGAGATGGACTTGATTATCACAACACCATGGGAGAATGGTTTGACGACTTCAAATGGTCCTGACCATCTTGATTTCAGCTTTCCCGGGAAAAGTTTTAGCCGAGAATTGAATAGGAGAACTAGTTGCCCTGGCGTGAATTGTCATGGCAATAGTTTCTTGTCGTGCCATCGCTTTGTTTTCTCCTTGTAGATTCGTGCATTGTTATATGCGAGTGCACGAAATTCTTCTATCTCATTGAGATCCATCAAGCGCTTTTGTCCGGCACTTTCCCAATCCATATTCACGGTCTTGATTGCCCAGTACGCCTTGTGCTCGATTTCCACCGGTAGATGACATGTTTTACCATAGATAAGTCGGAAGGGGGACATACCTAAGGGTGTTTTGAATGCAGTGCGATATGCCCAAAGTGCGTCATCTAGTCTTAATGACCAATCCTTCCTTAAGGGATTTACAACTTTCTCGAGTATTCCCTTCAACTCCCGGTTGGAAATTTCTGCTTGCCCGTTGGTTTGTGGGTGATATGCCGTTGCGATCTTGTGTGATATGCCGAAGTGTTGCAACATCTTGGCAATTAGTCTGTTGTCAAAATGCTTGCCCCCGTCGCTGATAATTGCTCTCGGCATCCCAAACCGTGTAAATATGTTTTTCTCAGAGAATCGTTGAATGTCTTGGAATCGCTGTTGGGAACTGCTGCAAATGCCTTTACCCATTTAGACACATAGTCGACGGCGAGTAAGATGTAGAGGTTGCCGAATGAAGATGGGAAAGGTCCCATAAAGTCGATCCCCCATACATCGAACAGTTCCACCTCGATGATGTTCTGGAGTGGCATCTCATGTCGTCTCGAGATATTACCCGTCCTTTGGCAACGATCACATTGCTTGTAAAAGTCTTGGGCATCTTTGTACAATGTTGGCCAATACAAACCGGATTGCAAGACTTTGGCATGTACGAGTTCCTCCAAAATGTCCTCCATAGGGTGAAGAATGGCATTGCCGGAGTATATTCTGTTGCTCTTCTTCAGGGACACATCGGCGTATAACCTGATCTGCACATTGTTTAAACAAAAGAGGCTCGTCCCAAAAGTAATGCTTAGCATCATGGCGGAACCGCTTCTTCCCTTGATGAGTAATGCCATAAGGAAAAATACCACAAACAAGGAAGTTAACTAAATCCGCGTACCAGGGTATTGCCGAGGCATGTGCTGCCGTTGTGACTGCTCCCAAAATTGCCGAGGCGTGTGCGTCAAAGGCTGCTGTGGCATCGAGAGTTGCCGAGGTGTGTGCATCCATGGTTGCCGAGGCGTTGAGGGTTGTCAAGGCAATTAGAATTTGTTCATCCGGGAATGCATCGTATATCTCTAGATCCGCGTCCTCCTCCCTATTGCGTTCCAAACGTGATAAGTGATCGGCCACTTGATTTTCTGTTCCTTTCCTGTCCTTAATTTCAATATCAAATTCTTGTAAAAGTAATATCCAACGAATCAAACGAGGTTTAGCATCCTTTTTAGCAAATAAGTATTTGATTACCGAATGGTCCGTATGAACAATTACCTTTGTACCAATTAAATAGGATCGAAACTTGTCAAATGCGAAAACTACAGCTAGTAACTCTTTCTCCGTTGTTGTGTAATTCACTTGAGCACCATTAAGAGTTTTACTAGCGTAGTATATCACATGGAAGGTCTTACCTGTGCGTTGGCCTAGGACTGCTCCTACTGCGAAATCACTTGCATCACACATGAGCTCAAAAGGTAGCGTCCAATCTGGTGGAACGACAATGGGTGCCGAGGCAAGCTTTTTCTTTAGGGTTTCGAATGCTTGAGTGCAAGAATCATCAAAATCGAAGACTTTATCCTGTTCAAGCAGATTACACAAAGGTTTAGTGATTTTAGAAAAGTTATGAATGAACCTCTTGTAAAAACCTGCATGTCCGAGAAAACTTCGAATTCCTTTAACCGAATTTGGTGGGGGTAATCTCTCGATCACGTCCACCTTCGCTTTGTCTACTTCAATTCCCTTGGATGAAATCTTGTGGCCGAGCACTATTCCTTCATCTACCATAAAGTGGCATTTCTCCCAATTTAGGACTAAGTCCGTTTCTTCGCATCTTGCTAACACCCTCTCTAAATTGCCTAGACAGCCGTCGAAGTCATTACCAAAAACTTAAAAAACATCCATGAAGATCTCAAGGAAGTCTTCGACCATGTCTGAAAAGAGTGACATCATGCATCTTTGGAAGGTTGCCGGGGCGTTACACAATCCGAACGGCATCCTTCGGAAGGCATAAGTACCGTATGGGCATGTGAAGGTTGTCTTTTCTTGATCTTCTGGTGCTATGGCAATCTGATTGTAACCTGAATAACCATCAAGAAAACAATAAAAGGGTTTACCTGCAAGACGGTCAAGCATTTGATCAATAAAGGGTAATGGGAAGTGATCTTTCCTAGTGGCTTTGTTTAACTTTCGATAGTCCATACAAACCCTCCAACCGGTCACAGTCCTGGTTGGGATAAGTTCATTATTTTCATTGCTTACCACTGTTATACCTCCCTTTTTTCGCACATATTGTACGGACTTACCCACGTACTATCGGAGATAGGGTATATAATGCCGGCATCAAGCCACTTGATGATTTCTTTCATTACAACCCCTTTCATGGCATGATTCAGTCTCCTCCGGGCCTCAATTGAAGGTTTGTGATCATCTTCCAACAAGATCTTGTGCATGCACACCGCCGGCTAATTCTCTTCAAGTCGGCAATTGTCCACCCTATTGCCTTTTATGTAGCTTCAACATGTTGATCAGCTTCTTTTTTCTGCTCAGGCTGTAACTTAGAGGAAATAATTACGGGTAATGTACTATCGGTCCCTAAGTATACATATTTGATTGCTCGCGCAATTGTTTCAACTCAAGAATTGGTGGATTTTCGATAGAGGGTTTTTCGAGCTTACCTTCCTTACCCGAGTCCAAAGGTTCAAAGTATGTACCGGGTCGATTGACTAGCCAATTTGCCTCTTCTGGTTGTTCCTCATCGGCGGTTCTTCATACTCCTCATGTTCCTCGTGTTCGGTAATGTAGTTGCCGAGGCAACTAAATTCCTCATCGGTTAAACTCTGCCGTGGCATGAAGTAGTTGGCATTCTTACGGATCATCGGCATGCCTTAGTGTTTGGAACACATTTAGTTTTACCGCTGGTCATTCACCCTCATTGTGAGTTCTCCCTTTTCAACGCCGATCAAGGTTCTCCTGTTGCTAGGAATGGTCTCCGAGAATGATAGCTGCATGCTCATCCGCCTTCACAATCCAATCCAAAACAATAAAGTCACGGAAAAAATAAATTTATCAACTTTTACTAGTATGTCCTCGATTTTTCCCTCTGGATGCACATAGGATCTGTCGGCTAGCTGCAGCATGACTATTGTAGGTCTTGCCTTCCCGATTCCTAGTTTTTGGAAAATCGATTTAGGCATCAAGTTTATGCTCGCCCCTAGGTCGCATAGTGCTTTCTCGACATAGTGATTTCCAATAGAACAGGGTATTGTAAAACTTCCGGGATCCTTCAACTTAGGTGGCATACGATTGTGCAACATTGCCATGCATCCCTCTGTCGCGGCAACTGTTTCAAACTCTCCTAGCCTTGTTCTTTTGGACACAATGTCTTTAAGGAACTTGGCATAGTTGGGCATTTGTTCAATTGCTTCCACCAGTGGCAAGTTGATGTGGACTTGCTTTAGGATATCTAGAAACTTCTTGAATTGGTATTCTTGCTTTTGTCGCTTCAACCTTTGTGGGAATGGTGGTGGAAGTCGGATATCTTCGATCCTTTCATTGGTTTGAAACTTGATTGACGGTATTGCCGGGACATCTGGAGTTGCCGAGGCATTATCAACTGGGGTCGCTGAGGCATGCTTATCGCAGGTTGTCGAGGCGTTGTCGGTTGCTGAGGCATGTTTATTGCGGTTGCCGCGCAATTCTGGTTCAAAGATCCGAGGCTTTGCCGCTAGGTTCATCTTGATCTTTTTGTGGAGTTTTGTTTGACGAGCGGGTTTTGAACCTCTCTAAGTTGTTGGCCACTTCTGTGGTGATTGCCTTACATTGCTCATGGCCGTTCCTCTTGGGACTTGATGTATCGCTAGGTAAACCTCCTTGTGGTCTAGTGTTGATTTTGAGCAAACCGTCCGACTTGATTTTCCAATGATTTGATTGCCGCCTCTTGGTTTTGCAATCTCATCTCGGTCCTGTTAATAAAAGCATCGATTCTTTTTATGAAATTACTATTCTCAGCCATATAAGATTCAGTTTTCATCATAAAAGCATTTAGAGAATTTTCCAAAGAACTAGATGTCGCTCGGTTGTTGCCGCGACATCCATTGTCGTGGCATATTCTCAATGAAATCCCGATGCTTGTGCATTCGATTGTTCTGTTTTAGAGCATTGTTGGGATTACTCCATGAAAAATTCGGTGCTTCTTCCAAGCTGGATTGTATGTATTTGACATCATGTTGTTGCTCGATTGTAATTCCCCACATAGAAGCTAGATTCGGATTCTCGCATACATTCGGAAGAATTATGGTTATCGCCACATAACTCACAAAAAGAATCCATTACCTTGACTTCATGTGTGTTGTTTGGTTTTTGCATGTTCGGACCATCTTGGTTAAAGCGCCAATTGTGCGAAATTGAATCGATGATCCTAGTTCATGTATTGTGGCTTAGCGTCTAACTCCTCATCTTCTAGTAGATGGGAATTGATAATCATTCTTGGCCAGCCTGTTTAAAATTTGCATTGCTTCTTCCGCGACTTATCTAGGAGTATGCCGTTTGCCGAGGCATCTAGCATCATCCTTGTTGGTGTATTCACGGTGTTGTAAAACATTGTTACTTGAGTCCACACCGAATCCGTGTAAAGGGCATTTGTGTAGAAGTTCTCTATATCGCTCCCAAGCCTCGTACATAGATTCATCATCCGCTGCCGAAAAGAAGTAATGTCGTTACGAAGCTTATCACCAAATTTGTAGGATTAAATCTAGCAAGGAAATCACGACAAAGATCAGTCCAAGATGCTATGGATCCGCGGGAATGCTATTCAGCCATGCTTTCGCCCTATCCCTCGGTGAATAGGGAATAATCTTAATCGTAGGACATCGGGGTGACTCCGTGTATCTTGAACGAGTTGCAAATCTCGAGGAAAGATTTCAGATGTTGTCGTGCATCTTGATTCTTTGAGCCGCCAAATTGACCAATTGTGTTGATCATATTAAACATTACCGGTTTCAACTCAAAGTGGTCGGCTTCAATTTCAGGTGCGACAACTCTCGGTTAAGTCCATCAAGATCTTCTTCAAGATAGTCTCGAATAGTTCTGTTTCGTGCAAGAATCACTCATCCTCCCGCTCGAACATCTTGATTCATATTGCCGTCTTGATTTGCCATTGCTTCTCTTATCCTTCGTCTAAAGTCTTTGTAAGGTTCGTTCGATTTACGGATCAAAGGGATATTCGGTGAAGTTGGTCTCGCCCGGTCATATACCAATGCAAAACCAAAGTTTGTTAGCCCTTTGAATTTTAAACAAGAAAAATAAAAAGAAAGTGCAAGAAAATAAAAACAAAGTTGCTATTGCCAATCCCGGCAACGGCGCCAAAAAACTTGTTGCGCGTAATAAGTGCTACACAAATGTGCAAGTATACACGTCGCAAGTTATAGTATAAAAGATATCGTCTCCACAGGGATTGGTGCCACTTCAAGAATCTAGTATCTTGCACTGTAAAAAGTAAAAACACAAGTAAAGGATTATAGAAGTTTTAACTAATAACTAATCTAGAAAGCAATTAAGTAAATGAAAAGATGAATTCGAATGAAAGAGATAGGCTAGGTTATCGTGAGTTGATGTGTGATAGCCGATTGGATCGTCTTGGTAAAAGAGTGCACGAGCAACTCAGTTGCCATGGCGACTTGCACAACGGGGTTGCCTTGGCAACTAATTGATGGTTGCTTGGGCGACTAGTTGGGCAACTACTTGGGCGACTGGGCAGCAACTTCAAGGTTCGGCGGAGCGTTCTTCAATGGTTTCTTCTTATCCCTAAGTCGAAACTCTAGCTACTTGTGCATGCCTTGATAATACATCCCTACGTGAATCAAGGGTGAACAACAACCAATCTTGCGCTCCTCTTAGCCGTTGAAATCCTTAACTTATTCCTAAGCCGGATTAATCTTCACCATCATTGGATTGAATAAAGATCATATTCATTCGTTTCTTGAATCTAACTCTCCCGATATTAGATAAATGGATGAAATCACGAGATCCTCTCCCAATTCACTCGCAAACAAGAATAAGAACCAAGAATGAATAAACCTTGAAATAGAAAAGTGCAAACTCTTATTACCTAAACAAAAACCAATAGTTTCTCACAACCACAAAACACAATAACCATAGCCAAGTAAATTTAGTTCATGGCTAGGTTCCAAAGAAACACAAGATAAACAATCCCTAGCATGAACCCAATCGAACAATGAAGAAAAGCTGAAGCTTGTCGAAAATTCCCCTTTGCTTCCTCTCTTGGTCTTGTCGAAATTCCCTCTTGCTCTCTCTATGCATCTTGTCGAAATCTCCTTGATATTTATAGGGCTAGGCCAAAGTCCTTCTTTGAGGAGGAGCTTGAGTTGGAATTAAATTATCTTTAAAGAATATAATTCTTTATTATAATTTTATTCCTATTATAACTTCTCATATCTTCTTGGAATTTAATTCTTCTTTAATCTCTGCATGGCAATCAAATTCCTTTGGGCTTGGGCCTTGCTCCATGTCATCTTGGGCTTGTAAAGTCATGAAATTCGACATCCATATTGCTTTTTGTCTTTGTCGACAAATGCCATGGCAACTGGCTCGGCCTCTCCTTCATGCATTGCCCTGGCAACTAGCTCGGCATTGCTTTGGCAAGTGATCCTGCACATACACACACAAAAACACACCAAAGCAGCATCTATTTCCACAAAAATCACCAAGTTATGTAATCAAGCTCAACGATTGAAGGAAACATGGATTAATGCATGAATGGCTAACTATGCAACTAATATGAGCCTAAGTCTAACAATAATATGAGTAAAAAGGGTAAGAAAAATAGTACTTTTGAACACTTATCAGGTTGTACCACTTCTATTGTTTTTCCTTGTTGGATCAATTCTTGTCATAACTCTTTCGTCAACCAACTTCTTGATTTCTTCTATTAACAACCTCAAATTTCTTGGTGCCATGCCTCGATGCCTTGATGTAGAACTCACATGCACTGTATGGATTAAACTGTGGGTAGATGAGCTGGGTGTAATCTTTATCGGCCCGGAGGTAAGGTACTAACCCTTGACCAGATGAGGCCATATGGAATACTCTGAATATCTCTAAATATGTACTTGTTCGAGGAAATTAATCTACCTGTCTTCTTCTCTTACGATCACGAGAACCCTAAAAGTGGTACCCATTTATCTCTTTCTTTCCTTCTGCTCCTAGACAGGTCTGGTCTTTAAACTTAGGTCTCAGAGTGCATGTTCATTTCTCTCTCCGACTGTCATGAAGTCCTCAAAGCTGGCCTTCGTTTTCTCGAGCATCTTATTAAAGAAGAAATAAGAAAGGTGGTATGGAAGTCATTTTTCTCTTCATCTACGGGAGGCTGCACCTGGGTCGCTAAACACAGACACCTCAAAGCACATTCCTTGAAGCTTTCATCAGGTTTCATATTCGTACCCTAGAGATACTGACAACTTGGTGCTAGGTCCAAAGCATATCATCTCACGGTAGGTCCTGCTAGACTGTCGGGGAAGTAGTGGATCGATAATTTTCAATGCAACCCTCCATCTTTTTGTAGAATATGGTCACGTGAATCTTAGGGCATCTTGTTCCGTTATCATGTGCAAATCTGAGAATCTTTAGAATCCGGAGGAACGACCAAACCAGGGTTCAAACAGAGCTTTCTTGCATCGAAGGCATCAAAGTTCTTTTTTTTTTCTTTTTCTCCCGAGCCCATCTTTTAACTGCTCGAATATTGATTTTTGAGTGTCTTCAATTCTTTTATCCATGATAAAACCCTAATTGGTCTTTGAATTACTTCTCATAAAGTTTATGCAAGGTAATGATAATGTCATGTAAAACATGCCAGGATCGTGCAAAGCAATCCTAAAATATAAACATGAATGCAATAAGGTATTGATTCCAAAAGTGATCCCCATAGAACAACGTTCATTGAGGCCAAAAGGTTTCATTATATCAGATATTAGATATTTACAGTTACTGATAAGCTACAGTGCCTACTTTCTTAACTTCATCCAGTAGTCCGGTCAGCTTGCCTCTGTAGTCCAACACTTGATCCATGTTCTGACAAAGCCTGCCACCTTGTTGAGCCGCCTTACATGCTCGAGCAATATCGATCTTCAGGTCTTCATCTATCCCCTGCTTAGTCTTTCGTAGCTTGGAAGTTGCCCTTTCTAACTGAAGAGTGTTGAATTGTCATTTCTCTGTCGTAAACTTGTTTCTAAAACTCTTGTTAATGGCTAAGTTATTCAGTAGCTCATCTCTAGAGACTATCGTACCTATTCTCAATTTCCCCAAACGTACCTGATAACATCTTGATTTGATTCTTGCTTGACTAGTTTCTCTTCTTTTAATATTCCGAGTCATCTTTCAACTGAACAACACCGTTCATGTATTCTTTAAAGGTGACCCAATCTGATATTCTTAAACACTCAGGAAAGCTTCTGATGATCATTCTGCAAATTCAATTTTACCCAAGTTATCTCTCTCTTATCTGAGCTGGCTGAACTCGAAAGAATATCCCTCTCCTGGGATGCCCCTATCTCTGATCTTCAAATTTAACTCGCTTGAGTGACCCATTTCGATATTACTCAAACTTTGTCCTGGATATCGATTCCTCCTCAACTTTGCCCCTCGGGTGATTGTTAGCTTACTATAGAATTGGGGAACTCCGTCTTCGAAACCTAAAATCCTCATCGCGATAAGATCTTGAACTCATTCCTCAGGGCCCCGCAATCCTCAATACCGTGACCCAAACTTCCTAACTGGTAACTGCCTCTAGCACGTGTGTCGTAATCTCTCGATAAGACGGTCTTTTCGCTAGAGACTTCACCGAGGTAATAAGGCTCTTGTCGATGAACATTAGGAGTAGTTCGGTGTACCTCACAGGAATCGAGATATACTTCTTTTCATTACTTGCTTCTCAAGTTTCTTCTAGACCGAGCTCTATTTTTTGAAAGCCCGACTCAAGCATACCTTCCGCCTGTTTATTGATGCAGATCACAAAAAGGGTTCAATTTGTCGTATTTGGCTGACTTGGAGGTAGAATTCTGACTATCTCGCTCTCTATTCTGATCCTTAATCGGTTCTTCTTTCGATTTGATGGATCGCTTACCTTCCGTCAAAGTATTCATCTGATTCATCACGTCTTCCCTCTACTTCTTTCAACTCTTGCACTTTACTTTGCTCATTACTAGTACCGTGTCTCCTTACCGTGTCTGACCTGAAGTCTTCAGATGGTTCCTCTTCTATTGTCTTCGATCTTGTTCTGGGACAAAACCTTGGATTAGTGCCCTCTAATATCTGACCAAATGACCCTTTGCCAATTATGAACGATTTCTGAGATTTGAGGAACCACTTCGGGAATCAATACCCTATAAATGCGAGAATGCATGCAAATGCGATGTTGATTCTCGAACAGTCTTTGAAAAACTTTCAAAGGAGAAAATGTATGTTTGCAAGAAATTAATAATGAATTACAGGCAACAGTTGAATTTATTCTGGAGACCTTGACTTCGGGAAGCAAAACCTGTGCTCCAAGTCTTGACGTCGTCTTCAGGATGATGGATGACTCCGTCTTCTCCTCTTATTCTATTCTATGGACTCGTGATGTCGTGATCTTTATTTTTGTGGCTTCTAAAAAGGACATCAGACAATTTTTTTTTTGTAGATCTGGGTACGTCTAAACAGGGATGGATTCTATAGATCCTAGGGGGGTACTTTAAAACTTTTGGGGGTTTAAATTAAAATTTTCAAAGATCATTTTGTTTAAAAATTCCCCCTTTTTATTATCAAAAAGTTTTAACTTACTTAAAAAATGAAACTTTTAGGTTTCTTTTTGTTATTATTATTATTCTGAAAGTTTTACGAGGGAAGAAGTTTCAAAGCAAAATAATAATATTTTCAAATTTTTTTTAAATGAGTTAAATTAAAATCTGAGATTTTTTAAAAAATGGTCAAATGTGAAGATTTAAAATTGGGGTTCTGCGGCCCTGACTGAATCTTCTGCGTCGCACGTGCCTTACTATCGTACCGTCTTCTTTCGCGATTGGTCTTTGCTCGGCCTAACTTGATACTGTAATATTATCGTTTCTGGAAAAACATACTTTTTTCTATTTTGAAAGCCTTTTAATGAACTGTTCTTGAATCAACACCATGTCATGATATGCAACATGAATGCAAATAAAGGCGTTGATTCCGTTGGTAATCACCCTTTCGAACGACTTTCATGGGAATTAAAGGGTCCAGATTACAAAAAAAAGGTCTATATTACAAAAGTAGTCCCTATTACAAAAAGAGTCTCTATTACAAAAAGTCTTAATTACAAAACAAAGTTCTAAACATAAGCCCTAGCTCTACCTCTTAGCTCATCGATAGCTTTGAGCAACTTGATAAACCTTGGTGCTTCTTCCATGTCCGGGGTTACGAAAGGTCGGAGAGTCGCAGCTTCGGTAGCTAAGTCATTCACACACATTGTAGCTCGTTGTATGTCCACCATCAGGGTCTCGTGTGTATACTTTGGCACTACACGCTTGCTCGGCAAATCGTTACTTCGGATCTGTTGATTAATTTCTGACCGATGTCGCGCGACTGGATTGATGTCGTCCTTCCTAAGACACCTTTTTTCCATGATGAAAGATTTTCTAATCGGGCAAACCACTTGAATCAACGCCTCTATGTAATGTGGATGCAATGATAATGCAACAAAAGTATGTGTAAAATAAAAATAAAAATAAAACACAAAAAAATGAGTTAGTACCGGATAAAAATAATAAATACATAAATAAAAGGACAAATTAAATAAATAAAAGGACAAATTAAATAAGGTAAACAAACAAAACAACCATATTTATCCAGTCTAAAACACCTAAGTTTATCCGCATGGCTCTAAAGGGTGGGTTTCTATGTTCTCTACATGCAGTGTTGGTGCTAGGAGGTACCCGAATTGTCCTTGCTGTCCCCTACTAAGGGTAGCAAGGCCCCCGATCATCACCCATTATAGGCTCCTTTCAACCGGGTTCAATTCAGGGGGACCCATTCGCTTATGCCCGTACGAAGGAACGATATCCTTACAAAAGCATAAGGTACTCGAGCCCCAAAGGTACTTGCTAGGCCCATACAGGAGAACGATATCTCCACGAAAGCATTAGCGCTTTCCCTCCACTTAAAAAAATGGGTTTATATGCCATATTTTAAATGCGTTAAAATAAACGCGCAATTATAATCGAATGTTAATTTAATAGTCACTTTAACCCGGAATTTCTAATATTAATAAAGCGGTAATTATTTTAAAAAGCTTGACTCTCTTTATTTTGTTAAAAACAAAAAATACTCCCCAGCGGAGTCGCCATCTGTAGCGATGTCCTTTTTCGCTAAAAAAAACGAGTTTTCGAGGTGTTTGTGATTTTTCGAATATAAAATGTTTATTCCGTGAGGGTTTAAAAAAACCGCATTTTATTTAAAAATTGGAGTCGCCACCGGCCACTTAGGTAGGCCGGACACCATAAAACCAGAGATTCAAAAAACTTTGAGTTCGGGAGTCAGTTACGGATGGGGAAGGATTAGCACCCCCACACCGCCCAAAATTGGTACTTTAATAATTACCACTTTATTAATATTAAACTTTCCGGATTAAAGTGATGATTAATTTAAAATTCGGTTATAATTGTGAGTAAATTTTAAAGGCCCCGTTATCCGAGGGTAAACGCCCAACCACTATCACTACGCCTGATATTGTCCCCGTTTACGCTTGGATAAAAGGACACCGCATTGACAATTTATATTCCATTATGCAACCTTAGAAAGCAAAATGAATGCAAAGTGATAAAAATATAAATAAATACTAATATAATAAAATAATAATCTAACATAAATAAAATACTAATCCGAAACATACATATATAAATATTAATCTAACTCATAAATAAAAACATATCTAGCATAAATAAAATACTAACATTCATAAATATTAATCTAACACATAAATAAAAAACAAATTCAACATAAATAAAATACTATTCTAAAACATACATACATAAATATTAATCTAACTCATAAATAAAAACATATCTAACATAAATAAAATACTAGCATTCATAAATATTAATTTAAAACACAAATAAATATTATTCTAACACATAAATAAAAACGAATCTAACATAAATAAAATATTAATATAAAACACAAATTTAAAACATATTAAATACTAATCTAAAACATAAACATACAAACTAAAAAATAAGACTACAATTTTAAAATAACTAATACTTCATTAAATTATAAAAATTACAACACTAATAAAAAGGGAAGAAAATATACCTAACTAGGAGCTCGAATGACGAACCCCGACTGAACCCCACAGGGATCTACCGCGACCCCTCCAAAAATATTAACTAGATCGGATCCAAAATAGGACCCCGATCGAACCGGTTAGGACCGAGAGCACTGCCCCCGGTCCCTGGCTACCGAGAGCATAGCTCTCTTTTTTTGGCTACCAGCCAATTCATTCTCCAATTCCCCCCCATGCCTCCTATTTATAGGCAATTAGGGGGGTGACGTGGCCATCCCAAAGCCACACAAATTTCTTTTTTTTTTTCTCTTTTTTTAAATTTCACTTTTTTTAACATTATATTATTATTATTATTTCATTAATTTTATATTAGTAATAATATTATTAAAATAATACTAATAACACTAAAAGCCGGTCAAAAATGAGTGATTACAATGATATATTGGTGTATTCGAAGACCAAGGAAGATCATGATACACACTTGAGAATAGTATTACAGATTCTGAGAGAAAAGAAATTGTATGCTAAGCTCTCAAAGTGTGAGTTTTGGTTATCTAAAATAGCTTTCTTGGGACATATAGCTTCAGCTGAAGGAATCAGAGTGGATCCCAAGAAGATACAACCCATTATTGAATGGAAAGTTCCCAAGAAAATTACTGAAGTACATAGTTTCTTGGGATTGGCTGGATACTACCGCAGGTTCGTGAAGAACTTCTCAATGATAGCGGCTCCACTTACAAAGTTGTTGAGAAAACATGTTCTATTTGTTTGGACTGAAAGATGCCAAGAAAGTTTTGATCAATTGAAGAAGGTTTTGATAGAAGCTCCAGTGTTAGTACAACCAGAGTCGGGTAAGGAATTTACCTTGTACAGTTATGCATCTTATAATGGATTGGGATGTGTACTGATGCAAGAAGGAAAGGTAATTGCTTATGCTTCCCGAAAATTAAAGTAGCATGAAAGGAATTACCCGACACATGATTTAGAGCTTGCTGCAGTAGTATTTGCTTTGAAGATATGGCGACATTATCTTTATGGTGAATGATGCCATGTATATACCGATCACAAGAGTTTAAAATATTTGATGACACAGAAAGAGCTGAATCTATGGCAACGAAGGTGGTTAGAGCTGATAAAAGATTATGATTTGATCATTGATTACCACCCAGGTCGAGCTAATGTTGTAGCAGATGCTTTGAGCCGGAATACATTTGCTACATTAAGGACTTTAAATGCATAGTTAGAAAGACAATCAGACGGTTCTTTATCGGTGGAGATGCATTTGATATCATCATTGCTAAACCGAATCAAAGAAAGTTAGCATCGAGATGAAGATTGTGCAATAAAAATGATACAAGTGGAATCAGGTGAAACTAAGGATTATGAAATTAAACTCGATGGATGTCTTTATTATAAAGGTAAAATATATATTCATGAAGATGCTGATTTGAAGGAGGATCTGCTTACCAGCACATCATAGCCCGCTGACCTTGCATCCCGGTGGAAATAAGATGTATCAAGATTTGAAAAGTCGATATTGGTGGCCTGGTATGAAGAGAATGATATCATAGTTTGTTGCAAAATGCTTAACTTCCCAAAAAGTCAAAGCTGAACACTAAGTATCATCTGGAATGTTACAACCTATTTCCATTCCACAATAGAAGTGGGATAGAATTACGATGGACTTTGTAACATGATTGCCATTGACTCCCAGTAAGAAAGACTCTATCTAGCTAATTGTAGACATGTTGACTAAATCAGCTCACTTCATACCAGTTCGGGCAGATTATCAAATGAGCAGGTACTCTGAGATATATATTAAAAAAATAGTTCGACTACATGGAGTGCCAATATCCATAGTATCTGATCGAGATCCAAAGTTCACATCAAGATTTTGGAAAGCTTTGCATAGAGCTTTGGGGACACGATTGAATTTCAGTATATCATTTCATCCTCAAACTGATGGTCAGTTGGAAAGGATAATTCATATACTTAAAGATATGTTAAGAGCTTGTGTTATTGAATTTGAAGGATCGTGGGAAAAATATTTGCCATTAGCAGAGTTTGCCTACAACAACAGTTATCAGGCAAGTATTCAAATGGCACCCTATGAAGTTCTTTATGGTAGAAAATGCAGATCTCCATTAAACTGGTTTGAGCTACATGATCGCAAGCTTATTAAGCCAGATTTGTTGCAAGACATTGAAGAAAAAGTTAAGATTGTGCAAGAAAATCTTAAAAGGCTGCTGATCGACAAAAGTCATATGCAAATCTGAAAAGAAAAGATATTCAGTTCAAAGTTAGAGAAAAGGTATTCTTGAAAGTTTCTCCTTGGAAGAAGATAATGAGATTCGGTCGTAAAAGAAAGTTAAGTCTTAGATATATCGGACAATATGAAATTTTGAAGAAAGTTGGTCCAGTAGCATATTAGTTGGCTTTTCCATTAGAAATGAGTAAGATTCATGATGTTTTCTATGTATCGATGCTTCAAAGATATAGATCTGATCCATCTCATGTGATTGCTCCGGAAGAAGTCGAGTTACAGTCAGATTTAACATATGGAGGGGAACCGGTCAAGATATTATCATATAGTGTCAAAGAATTGAGAAACAAGCAGATGCCGTTAGTGAAAGTTCTTTGGCGCAATCACAAAGTGGAGGAAGCAACATGGGAGACAAGAGACGCAATGGAAAAGCAATATCCGCACTTGTTTAAAACAAGTATGTATTGAAAATACGAGGACGAATTTTCTTAAGGGGAAGAATTGTAATACCCCAAGATTTGTATAGTGACTAAAATGCAAAGAAATAAAAGTTATTGGTTTTAGTTCAGTGACTAAAACGTAAAAATTCAAAGTTTGGTGGCTAAAGTGAAAAGTTAGGAAAAGTTCAAGGACCAAGATGGTAATTTCACTATTAAGTAATTTTATTCAGTATAAGTGTAGATCAGATCGAATTAAGTACCTTAATATCGGTTTTTAGAATTAAGATGGGAAAAAGGTACTGATATTGGATCAAATATGATTGTTAAGCGTGCTCAGGTCAGAGAAATTTTATGATGGGTGACTTCCTGGAAGGTTCTATAAAAGTGATTTTTATCAATACTTTGGACTCAGTAAGAGTAGAGAAGATTCGTATGGATTAAGTTCGATAGTTCGAAAAAGGGGTAAATCGCAGTAGAAGTATTTTATGAATATCGGTATATCGGGTCGAATCAAAATTTCAGAGGTTGATTCAAAATGCTATAGAAAAGTCATGGAATATTATTTTGGGAATATTCTATTCTAGTTGGTTGGATTCCAACTAGTTTGGTAGGATTTTTACTAGTATGGAAAACTAATAACTATTAAATTAGTTGGAGGACAAAAGAGACTTTTCACCCATATTTTATTAAGGTAATTGATTTTTTTTTGATAAAATAATATATGTTTTGGAAGATGATTAGTCATAATTCAAGGCTAAATTAGTCTTTTGACTATTAAGGATTTTTATTATTTTAATATGGTTAAATATTATGTCGTTTGGCATAATTAAAAACCAAAATTTTTGAAAAAATCATCTTCATCTTTCTCCATAGCTGTCGAAAGCTTCCAAAGGTTGGGGGTAAGATTTTCAACTTGATTTTTAAGCTTTCATGGTTAGATTTAAGCTTGAGACATGAAATAGGAATTTTATCTCCATCAAATTCTCTATCTTTTGGTATAATTTTTATGCAAAGTTCATGTCTCTAAGTTGAGTTTGGAGATTTGGTTGGATGAAGAGCATGATGGAATTTTGAGTTTTAATGGTTTTTCATGTTGGAAACATGCTTGTGGTGTTGTTCGTAGGGTTCAAATGATGAAAATTCCATGGAAAGCCTAGTAGTGACCCTTCGGCTACTTTGTTTAGATGAGGGGAAGTTCTTGCAAAAATTTGTTTGATGATGGAAATGATGAGAATGATGTTATATAAGTGTGATTTTATTGTTAGAATGAAGAAATACCTATGTTCTTGAATTATGGAAAATTAGGGTTTATGCTAAGTATGAAATTTTAAGGTGTCATTGAAGGAAGAATGGTTCAAAATGATGATATAAGGTGTTTGGAATGAAAATCCCTATTTTTATTAGGGACTAAGTTGTAATTTTTGGAAAGTTTAGGGACTTGGTTGTTGAAATTATTTTTTGAAGTGTATTGGGTTGGAAAATCAAGTTAAATGATTTGAATGTTGATTTTGAAGTTTATTCTAATTTTGGGACCATTTTGTGGTTTTCGGAAACTTCAAGGACTAATATGTAAATTTTTAAAGTTTGGGTCCTAAAGTGTAAAAAATGAGAAATGTAAGGATTTGGCTTGAAAATGGTGGTTGGAAGCTTAAAAGTGTCCTTAGGGAATAAAATGTAAATTTTGGGAGAAGTTGGAAATTTAAAGAATAGCATGAGAAATATTGATTCGAATATGGAAAGATGTATCAAATCGAGTTTATGATTAATGGATAGTTATTTATATACTTTCCATTATTGTTTTTGGGTTGAGTATGTTCTAATATATACTTTGAAACGGTATATGTTATTTGATGTAGATTTGGATAAAAATCAAGATCATAGTAGAAGACCAGTAAAGAAAAAGTTTGAGACTAATCGAATAGTAAAAGAGGCATTGCAAGGCAAAGGTGAGTGCATACATGTTTTTATAATGTATGTTAGTAACATACATATTATAGGAAGACTAATGTTAAGTCGACCTAAAAAGGTAATTATTTTTGAAAGCATAATATGTTTTAGCATGATACTTGATTTTAATTTTTAAATAGCAGCATATTATGAATGTTAAAGTACATGTTGGAGTATGAATTGCTCCAGTATGAATGTGTTTTATATGATATAGTTATGGAATATATTTGGATTGCTAGCCATTATTGCAAGAAAATGTTTTAATGTTGCCCTTGGTAATAGAATTATGAGTTAGACAATATTGTGGTATACCATTATGAGTCATATTTATTATTCGACATGTCGCTCGTATTCGACACTTTGTGTCGCTTGTATTCGATACTTTATTGCGTCGCTTGTTTTCGTCACTTCATTGTGGCGCTTGATTTCGTCATTTAATTATGGCGCTTGTAAATGATAGTACTTTTTAGTACTCGACTCGAATATTAGTCACTCGACAGTTACCTTGGGCTGTATGATTTTACATGATAAGTATGCTTTATATTAAAGAAAAATATGATATACTTTCTTGCATAAACATTCATACATATTAAAGTAAGTGATTTCAAAGATGATCACGTTTTAAAAATATCATGTAATTGTATATGTTTATTTATGTTACTTACCTTATGCCTCACTAAGTATATTCTCAGCGTGTATTTCTGAATACACGTAGGTAATCCGAAGTAGTTGGGCCGAGCTTTTGCATCAAATCCTTTGGAAGGCAATACGATATTGACATGTTATTTTCAGTACCTATGACATCATAGTTTTGTATGTAAATAGTGGCATGTACGAAATAATCTGTCTATTTTGTAAAATTTTTAAACCGGCCTACCTTGTAATGATTTTGTTTTTATATATTATATGAGATATGGTATGTATAATTAATATGTTTTATATTTAACTTTTTAATATATGTTGAGATTAATATTTATAAATTAATTGAAATTTTTTGATAACCTTTATTTTTAAATATAATGATCTATAAGTTATTGTGACATCTTTGACCCGTGTTCGTATACGGATTCGGGAAGGGGGTGTTACAGACTGGGGGCGACATTACATTGTATGAACCTTCTGCTCACATGAATTCGGTGGATTTTGATGCGATGAGGGCGCCGCAATTCCCAGATATGCCCCAATTAACTTCGAGTCATCATGGTGAATTATTTGATGGGCTTCAATTTAATCAAAAGAATGAAGCTATATTGGCAATTAAAGAGTATAGCATCATGCAACATGTGGACTACGTAGTTGCATAATCCACCCCGAAGACTTTCTTTGCAAAGTGTGTGAAATATGGAGAAGGGTGCAATTGGAAGATTCAAGTGTCGAAGCTTAAGAAGATAGATCGTTGGGAGGTCACAAAGTACAACGACGATAATACATGTTTATAAACATCTATCGACCAAGACCACACCAAATTAGACTCAAGTGTAATAAGCCATCACGTGATGAAGTTGGTCGAAGCAAATCCAAGGGTTCCCGTTTCAGCAATTCAGGCAACCATTGCGCAACAATTTGAATATCAAATAAAATACAAAAGAAGGATGGCGTGCAAGGTATAAGGCATTGCATTCGGTGTACGGTGATTACGATAAGTCGTATAACGAACTGCCGGCTTTATTGATATCAATGGAACATTTCATCCCATGCACCATAGTGAGGTATCAAACAAATGATGCATACGAATGACAAGGCCAACTGCTTCAAGGGTATCAATTTATCCATCGACTATTCTCGGAGTTCAAGCCATGCATTGAAGGCTTTCTATTTTGTAAACGTATGATCCAAGTCAATGGAACATGGCTATACGGGAGATACTCTCATGTACTGTTGGTTGCCATTGCGCAAGATGGTGATAGCAATGTCATTCTGATTGCATTTTCAATTGTTGAGAGGGAGACAAGAGAAGCTTGGAATTTTTTTGACCAATTTATGCGACCATGTCGTCTGAGAAGATGGAGTATGCATTATCTCTGATCAATGAACATCTATCAAAGCATCAATTAATCGAGAGGGAAGTCGTTGGACACCTCTGCACGCATACCGTGCATACTGTGTTCGTCACATCGGTAAGAACAACTATGAGCAGTTCAAAAATCAATACCTTCGTAGTGAGATTTTAAGAATAGGTAAGTATTATTTTTTCAAACTCCGTTATATATGCAGTTATGTGCTTTGATTTTTTCTAGATGCTAACAACACATATTATGGCACATGGTATCAACTACTACGGCCAGAATTTGAGAGGAAGATGGCAAATTTACAGAAATACGGCGAGCGTGTATAGAGTTGGGCCAACAATATCGAGAGAGAAAATCGAGAAAGAAATATGGGCCCAATCATATGACGAATGTGGTAGACGATACGGACAAATGACAACCAACCTTGTGGAGTGCATAAATGGAGTACTGAAAGAATCACGTCATCTCCCAATAGCAAGCTTGGTGACAAAGACGTACTACTATTTGGTTAATGTTTGGTCCGTTAAAGGGAAGCATGTCCAATCCTTAATAAATAGGGGACAACGTTGGGCTCCTAATATTGTGACAAAAATGGATAAGAATGTGAAGAATGCAACGTCGCTGACAGTTCACACATTCGACCGAATAAATCAGACTTTCGATGTTGTTGGTTCCAGAACCCGGAACGAAGTACGCCACTCAAATGTATTTTGAGTCGATTTCAGACGTAGGTGGTGTAACTATGGCGAGTTCCAGGTGTGGCGAATCCATGTGCTCATGCGTTGCAGTATGTATGTTTGCCAATGTTGACCCGTACACATATGTTGATTAATGCTTCAGTCTCAACCAGATGCTAGACATTTACAGAATTGAGTTCCCACTGATCCCGAATTCAATGTATTAGCCGTCAGTGGAGCATGAAATTTTTTTACCAGATCCTACACTTCGTAGAACTCTAACTGGCCGACCTAGATCGACTTGCATCTACACCAGTATGGACCTTCATCATAGAGAGAGGGACACATAAAGAGATGTACTATATGTAGGGCTGAAGGCCATTCGAAATCAAAATGTCCAAATGAACCAAGATATGTGCCTATACCTCGGTGATTTATGATCTTTGAATTCAAAAATATCATGTCCAAAAACAATAACATTTGTTTCAAATTCAAAGTAGTTTGGTTTAAATTTTTTTAACTTCGATTTGGTCGCTAAATTAGTTTGGTTTTTAATTTAAAAAATTAAAATAAATTTAGTTTGGGTTTTAATTTTAATCACACTTAAAGTTAAATATTAAATCACTAATAACTAACTAAAGATAATTAGTGAATAATAAAAACACAATGAAAAATAAAAAACAATAATATTCAAATTCAAACTGAAATTCCTCTAATGTATTACACAAAATACATAAAATAAAAAACAATAACATTTGTTTCAAATTCAAACTGAAATACATAAAATAAAGAATAATAACCAACTCATTTTCACACGAGATCCACTCAAATTTGATGGATCGTGCACCTTCCCAAGGTACTTGAAGCAAAGTGCTTCGGCTGAACCTTTCGTCTGCTCGATCAATGGTGCCCCGTTTACCGGGACCCCGATAAGCATGACCACATATTCAAGTGTGATCGTGCATTCCCCACAAAGGCATATAGAATGTAGGGGTTTTCGGCCTCCAACGCTCAATCAGAGCAGCAATCAACCCGGGCACTAACTTGTACCCACGAATAAAGGTCGCATGATAAAATCCATACATTTGCAACCATTCAATGATTCTATCGTTCGGATGATTTTTGGCCATGGTCAGATGATGCTTAAATGTATCATCCGCATCCTGTAATTAACACATTAATAAATAAATATTATTAACAAACAAACAAAAAAGTAATTGAATTTCTAATAAGTAAAATATTAAAAAATTTGTACCATCTCATCAACCGTGAGACTAGTAATGTGTCGATCTTGTAATCGCAATAGAGGAGCTTCACCAGCCATCCTACAGGACAAGAAAAAATATATTACGACCCGGGACTAAATCTACTACATTAAAAAATAATACACATAATAAACTAAACAAACAAAATTTATAATAATAATAGTTTAGTTTAAATCTATTACTACATTAAAAAATAATAAACATAAAAACATTTTTTTCTTAAACCATAAATTAAACAATTACACATCTACTATCTCCAATATTCAAACATCAAAAATTCAAACATCAAACTTCAAAATTAAAAAAAATACATATCTTATCTACTTGCAAAATTTTCTCCGAATCTTCTTCTTTCTTCTTTACTCTATCTTCTCAAAATTTACATTACACAATCTACTATTAATAAACATAATAAACTAAACAAACAAGATTTATAATAATAATAATTTAGTTTAAATCTACTACATTAAAAAAATAAACATAAAAAACGTTTTCTTTCTTAAACCATAAATTAAACAATTACACATCTACTAACTAACTAACTAACTAACTAACTAACTAACTCTATTTTCTCCAAATATTCAAACATAAAAAATTCAAACATCGAACTTCAAAATTAAAAAAAAATACATATAGATATCTATTTACAAAATTTTCTCTAAATCTTCTTCTTTCTTCTTTACTCTATCTTCTCAAAATTTTCATTATACAATCTACTATTAATAAACATAATAAACTAAACAAACAAAATTTATAATAATAGTTTAGTTTAAATCTACTACATTAAAAAAATAATAAACATAAAAAAGTTCTCTTTCTTAAACCATAAATTAACAATTACACATATTAACTCTATTTTCTCCTATTTCAAACATCAAACTTTAAAATTAAAAAAATACATATCTTTAACAAATGAAAAATACTTACAGGATTAGGCGAGAAACCTCAAAAAATGCGCTCTAAATCCTTCAACAAAAAATAATTATCATTCAAATATATCTTCAATTACATAAAAAAATCTACAAACCCCTCTAATTAAAAAAAACCCATATTAATTAAAAAATAAATTACTTACTTATTAGGAAACCGAGAAGATCTACAAACAAATCTACTTCTGATTTTTACCGTCTTTGAATATAACTTCAAACTCTCTCGAATATAACTTCAAACTCACTCAATTTTTTTCTCCCAAATCTGATACCCACTCACTCTCTTATTTTCTCTATATCATACATATATATACAAAAAAAATTAAATGACTGCCCAGCTTTCACGTGAAAGTCGATGAGAATGTTTGAGGATTTGATGTCCCTATGAATCACTGGAGGGCAAGCGTAACCGTGCAAGTATTCAATTCCCCTAGCAGCTTGGACTGCGATGGTGACCCTTCGGACCCAATCTAATTGCTCTTTCAGGGCTTTGTTCTTTCCATGAAGATGCTGGTGCAACGATCCATGAGCCATAAACTCGTAAACAAGAAGTCGTTCTCCACCTTCGCAATATCCGAGCAGATTCAAAAGATGGGCATGGTTCAATCTCGACAGTAAATCTAACTCTGTGTGGAACTCTTTCGAATTCTTCTGTTTATCTGAAGACATTATAGCCTTTTTAACTGCAACAACAGTTCCATCTTTCAATACCCCTTTATAAACGCATGAGAAACTTCCTTTTCCAACCACAGATTCTTCTTTGAACCCACCGGTGGCTCTTTCAAGTTCTTCGTAATTGAACATCCGAGCTCTCCTGATCTTAAGCTCATCTAAGTCGGGACGGATTTTTACGATTTCTTTTCGGCAAGAAGCAATCTCATTAGCTTTCTTGGATTTTGACTCTTCTGCTTTGCAGCGACAGTTTTGCAACCTGTATCGAACATATAAAACTGCTGTTAACGACATAATAATCACCAGTAACACAGCAAAGGCAATCTCCGCGACGATGATTGGCAATTGCAGCGACCAAAACCTCTCATTTTTACTTCCATTAGCAGCATCAGAACTCGAAGACGAAGAGCAATTCGAGAAGCATTCCACTGAGTTGCAACTAGAACAATTGTAATCACAAACACGACCAGCCTTCAAAGTACATCCTGATTTTTGGTACATTTCAGCAGGGCAACCAATGCTGCAGGGAATACAGATATGAAAGTTAGGAGACTTGCAAGGTGCATTCTCAGGACTAACTTCATAGAAACCCGGTGCGCAAGGAATGTCTTTGCAAAGTCCGGGTGAGACAGCCAGAGGGAGTGAGGTGGGGAATCCGACACCCCAACAAACCGGGAGAAAGGATTTTTCGGCTATAACAGCACAAGTGAAGTAATTTCCAGCTGCAATTCCATAGACTTCAACACCTTTCGGAGGTGGGGCACTTGGTTTGACAATGAAACCCCAGCAAACCACTTGGTGATCATAACTCTTGATTCCACAAGCATGAAACTTCCCTCCAACAACCGTAAGCATTGGATCTTTTGGCGGCAAATCAACATTTGCTTGACGAGAATATGCAACCGGCATGGACAGTTCTTCGTCGAGGTTCAAGCTCCTTCCCCAGCAAAAGACTCTAGAGTTCAACCCTTCCAAAACCCCACATACATGATAACCGCCAGCTGCAACCTTTTGAAACCTCATTTCTCTAGGAATCAAGCTAATGACACGGCTACTCGTCTCATCACCCCAACACAAAACAGTCATGTTCTGAGAAAACAACCCGCAGTTGAACTCCGAGCCTGCAGAGAGTGATTCGATCTGCCCATCAAACACATAGTTCTTGGTCATATTATAACCCCAACAATCAACCAAAGCATAATTTCTACGCTTTCCGGTTAAAGCCTTTCTCAAACCACATAGATGGTAATCTCCTGCACTGATCTCTACATACTCGGCTCCCTTGATCATCGGCTGAGGAACCCCCATTTCGATATAGCCGCTGTTTCCCCAACAGTAAGGCTGGTTCGAATCCATCAACAGCCCACAAACGAAGCCATCACCGGCAGTTAGACCCACAAATGGGAAATGAGAAGGGGTCCCATAGATGACTGCAGCATTTGATCCATAGCAGGTCACACGATGTGAACCATCAGGTTTTAGACCACAAAAAACAGGACCATTCTCACCATAAGAAATGGCAATGCTAGACATGGAGCCTAGACCCGAAACTACCCACCACAGATTCAACAAAGCCACAAGTGAGACCCAAACAGAAGAATCTCTAATCAGTAAGCTGAGAACTACCATTGCAGCAGAAGATGAACCTAACTATTCAAAGCTAATTTGAATCAACACTACACCCCAGATAGAACACTTTGAATAACACCTTTCTAATGTATAAACATGATTTTCCATCATCAAAAATAGCAATGGAGTTGAAAAAATGAGACCAAAACCAAGTACCAGAAGCTCCTTACCTTAAAACCCAGATCAAAACACCATTTCTGCAACTCCGGGTACTAGCCCATACTTCTAGCTTTGCATGCAGTTTCTTGATGGAGAATGAAAATGGAAAAACACCAAAAACAAAATAATAGAGAAGAAAATCTAGTGGAGAAGGGAAGTAGATGATAGCTTATGCAGGGAAGAATGAAGTGAGAAAGGGACAGGGAAAGAACAATAAATGTGGATCACACTGCTGCTTCTGAATATTGGCAAATATTGGTGAAAGCATTTAATGAGAAATTAATGCCATCTCATCTTTTTCATGCCTTCTCTCCCATTATCATATTCATCACCCATTCCTTTTTATCTTAAACGTCACGGGCATTTCATATACATGCAATTTCTCGTCCTTAGCAGTACAATTATAATGGTGTTTAAGATAATAATTTGTATTATTCAAAATTCAATCCTATTGTCACGTAATCAGCTTGCTGCTTCCACCTTCAAATTTTCAAAATTTATTTTTTTCCAGCTTTCTTCATTTTAACCACTCAACAGCCATTCTTTCAATGTCTCGTAACTATTTATTATTTCTATTGAATTATAGATACCATATAGAATTTTAGGGTAATTCACACTTTTTGATTACTGAAGCTAACATTCATTTTTATTTAGATCACACGTCTTTAATTTAATCAAATTATATTAATAATAAAAATTGAATGATGTAATTTGATTAAACTAAAATTTTGTGATTTAAATGAAAGTTGGAGTTAAAGTTACTTTAAAAATTAAAAAAATAAAATAATAAAACATTTTCCATCATTTTAATCCATTTGTGGAAAAAAATTTATTGCTAGTGCAGAGGCGAATGTATACAAGAGTCTGGGGAGCATTGGAACCCCCAATATTTGGAGAAATTTGAATTACACCCTTCAATTTTTAAAACTTTTAATTAGGCCACCTAAATTTGTTAAAAATTCTCATAAAGTCTTAAGTTTTTTGAATATTTTAAGTAAGCCTTTTAAAATGGTTAAAAAATTCAATAAGTCTCCTAAATTTTTTGAAAATTTTAATTATACCTTCAACTTTTTAAAAAAATTCTCATTACGTCCCTCAAAAATTTCAAAATATTTTATTAAACCTCCATAAAATTTAAAATTTTTGATTAGGCCCCAAATTATAACACCAAGATCCATCCCTGGCTAATGCACTTGATAATAATCATTTAGTATTAAATATATTTTATTACATTTGGATAAAAGAAAACATTTAATGTGATATATATATATATACATTAAAATTTAGGCTAATATAAAAAAATTGACCTGCAAATTAGTAATAATCAAGTAAGTTCCAAATGAAATAGAAGCTCAACCATTATTTAAAAATTTAGGAAATAAATCATTGATTTCAAATAACATCTCAGGGCTCAAGATAACAAATATTACAATGGTGACACGAAAACTTTTCATTGGTTGTATGTTGGCGTGGCTACCCTTGATTGACTGGAAATTATTTTTTTTAAAAAAATCATTAGAATTTTCTATTTTTTAAACAGATACATAATAATAATAAAATTATAAAAAAATATAAAAGCTCTAAAAGGTCCTTCAAAGAGGAAAGAAAGAAATAATCTATATGATAATAAATTAGCATATAGAAGTATACAAAATTAATGTTAATTATAAATAACTAGATATACTTTGTAAATTATAACAATAGCGAAAAAACATAAAAGCTTTGTAGGAAAATCTAAAAATTTATAAGATGAAGGTATGTTTTTTTTTCTTTTTATAATGTTAATTGTTTGTAATTATTTTTTACAATTATTAGTATCCGATTTATTGGTTGATTAATTTAAATCGAATACCGTAGAGGCCCAGTATGAGGTTGATCCTCTCAACATAACTTGCTCCGTCAACAATGTCATGATTCAAACATTGAGAATTGTTTGCTAGACCAACATTCTTATAGATTAAGGCCATATTATAATAGATCAAAATCACTTGTAGACAAACTTTTACCACATGTATCAAATAATAATGCTTTTCTAAATATTATAAACATATTAGTGACACAAGCATTCTTAAATTTAAGGGTAAGCTACTTCTTTGTCACTCAAATTAAAAAAAGAAGCAATTTCATCATTAAATTTTCAAATTTTGTTTGTTTTAATCACTTGACTGTTAAGTGTCTAACACACCAAAACCTTGCATTTTTTTGCTTTTTATTTATTATATTTTCTAAAATTTTATCATCCTTCTCAATCGTTGTTAACCATCATTTGCGACATCGTTGTTAACCATCATTTGCGACGTAACTAGTAATAAAGTGTTCCTTGTCTCCTCCTAATACCTTCTTTATCAATGTGAAATCAAAATATATTGTTTATCTACTCCTCCACATATTCGAATTTGAAAGAAAATACTCTGACATCGCTAAATCAAAGGGAGTTTGGGAAGAAAGTTTCAACGATATTTTTCTTGCATAAATTTACCAAAATATTTAAAACATTAAAGGCTTAGTGACTAAGTGATTAAAACGAGCAAAATTTAAAAGTTTAATGATGAAATTAAAAAATTTGAAGTTGAGTAACCAAAACAATAACATAAGCAAAGTTGAGTGAGTATAAAAATAATTTACCCTAAATTTAAGTGAATTTTTAATTTGAAAATTACGTCAGATTAAGCTTGTTAATGGGCTTAGCAACACAAGGGTTAGGCCTGCTATTTTGACCTCGCCCTACCTTGTTTCGGTCGACTTCAAATTAAATAATAATAATAATAATAATATTAACAACAATAAATTCTTTAAATGTAATTATAAAATATATAAATATAAATTTTATAATATACTAATAATAAAATAACATTGGATCGGGTTAAATTTAATAAAAAATATTTTATAACACTAAGTATGAATTATTATTTATCAAATAAAAAATTTATTATTTATGCATAATTATGAAAATATATTAAATTGTAATATTGAAGTTGTATACGGATGGTAAAACCAGCCGAAGCACGTGCCACAAGGTACTCACATTGTTTATGAGGAATAGTGTAATATCAGTGGGTTAAGCCAATATGTCAAGGGAATGATTTTGACTGGAGAATTTTAGTATGACTGCTAGAAATCTGAGAATTTTAAGACCAATTTTAAGATAAATTGGCTATTTATATAAAATGTAAAAGTCAGATGTAAAAAGAAGATTGATCTTTGGTCAAGATGTTATCAGTTAAAGTTAAAAGAAGAAAAAAGAGAGGAAAAGTACCACTTTGAGAGAAGATGATTTGTGCAAATCAAAAAGGGAAAAACTTGGTTTCAGAATTATTATACCTCAAGGAATCTTGAAAGAGTTGTACCAATGTCATATTAATGGATCTTATCTTCAGAAGTGAGCAAAAGTCTATAGTATATGTACTTATGTTTTAGGGGCATTGACTGAATTATTTACAAGTCAACACTCCTGAATAAATTGAGATGCAATTAGATTTGATATATGAAGAGGAGTTAGTAGAAAAATTGGTTTATGGAATTAAAGAATTAAGGAATAAGAAATTTCATTGACTGAAGTTTTGAGAAAAAAATCACAAGGTCGAAAAAGCCACTTGGGAAGCTGATAAGAAAATAAGGAAGTAATATCTGTAAATGTTTGGAACAGGTACGCATTGAAAATTCGAGGACGAATTTTCTTAAGGGGGAAGAATTGTAATATCCAAAATTTTGGCTAGTGACTAAATTGTAAATTTTGAAAGTTTAGGGGGTTAAAGTATAAACCTTGGAGAAGTTTGGGACTAAAGTGTAAATTTCTCCAACAAGTAATTTTATTCAGTAGAAGAGTGAATCGGATCGAAATAAGTACCTTGATATTGGTTTTAAGAATTAAGATGCAGAAAAAGGTACCGAATTTGGATCGACTGAAATTATTAAGCGTGCTCAGGCTAGGGAAATACAAAGATGGGTGACCTTTGGGAAGGTCCCAAAAAAGTGTTTCTGATCGATACTTTGGACTCAGTAAAAGTAGAAAATATTCGTATGGATTTCAAATAAAGAATTTCTATGAGAAACCTTATGCTATGAAGATTTTCAATAATTATCAGAATAATAGATTGAGTTAAGAAAATTCAATCTAAGTCTTTATGAAAGGAAAATTTTAAGGTTTAAAAGTATCATGTGATAGATAGTGAGTTGTATTGGGTACTTTTAAAGTTGGTAAAAATCTAAGGAAAATTGAAATGGGAATTGAAGTTCAGTGACCAAAATCAAAATTTTAAAAGTTTTGTGGCCAAAGTATAAACTTTGGGAAAGTTCAAGGACCAAAGTGTAATTTCCAAAAGTTATGTAAGTTAACCCGTAAATGAATAGTTCACTCCCAAGAGTGACACTTTTGTGTTACTCGGATTTTTCGTACGAAGCTTATATTAATGGTTATAAAGCATTAAAGTTCGTAGGAAGAAAATTTGGAAATCGTATTGAGTGAAATTCGAATATTTGGAACGAATAAATGCCATAAATAAATATATAAGATATTTTTGGATATGACCGGTTGGATTGGAACCAATTTGGTTCAATTTTAATGGAATGGCAATTTTCAAGACTTGTTGTAAATAAAGTCTAGTTGGAGGGCAAATTGGACATTTGCCATGGATGATATTTTTGAAATATTTTGAAATTTTAAGGGCAATTTTGAAAGGCCAATTACACATGGATTTTATCTTGGCCATTGAGTTTTGATGAGATTAAATCTCGGCCATTCGATGAAAAGGGCATTTTAGTAATTTCACTATTTAAATGAATTTAAAATTTATTTATACAAGACAAGTGGCCAAATTGGATGAAAATAAAAAGATGGAGACCATTCTTCATCTTCAAATTTCGAAATATGAGGGGGAGAAAGAAAGAAAAATGGAGAAAATTTTTCCAAGTTCGATTCAAGCCCCGAAACTCGATTTTCAGGTAATCTTTCGAACTACAAAGTTGTTCTACTCATCAAGATCTCTCTTTTGGTGTAAATAATTTGTGAAAAACATGCTTGATTGATGAAAATTTTTTATGAGAAGAAATTAGGGTTTATGGACTTAATTGGGGGTTTTGAGATTTTATGATTCCATGTTGAAATTCAAGTTGAAATCAAGCTTTTGTGATGTTAAAATCATGTTATTGAGTTGGGATTTAAACTCTACATGTTTTGATTATTATGAAGATGATTAGGGTTTATGGATTCAAGTTTGATTTAAGGTTTGCGATGTTGGATAAATGATCTAGTAAGCTTGATTTATTGTTTGGAAGCAAAACCCTAATTTAAATGTTTAGGGACCAATTCAACAAGTTTAAAAGTTGAAGGAATAAATCTGATTTTTATGGAATTGGTGTGTATTTATGTTATTAGGGATGTTGAAGATATGAAATTGAAGTTAGAATGCAAAACCGATGTTAAATCGAGTTAGTGACCATTTTGACAAATTGTCAAAGTTAAGTGACCAATTAAGAAATGAGGTTTTAGAGAAGGATTAAATCTGATTTTTAGTTATAATGATGGAATTAAGATAGTAATGTTGATTTGAGGACTAAATTGCAAAGTTAAGAGGCTAGAATCCTTATATTTGCATTGTAGTGGCTATTTCGGTTAAGAAGGAAAATTAAGGGAAACTATTGTGAGTAATTATTGGATGAAGAAGGTGATAAGTTGATGATTTAAAGTAAATAATGGGACTAAATTGACAAATAGCAAAGTAAGGAGAAATTAGTATAAAGTTTGAAATTATTTATGAAACTGTGTAAAAACTGGATTTGGCAGTAACTTCGGAAATTCACCATAAATTCCACAAAAATGGTTAGAAGGTGAATTTTATACCGATATAAAGATGTGTTCGTCTAGTTTCGTTTCCAACAAACAGAAATTGATTTCGAGTTCCGAGCAAAAAGATATGAATTTTTAAGTGATGAAAGGTCAGAAAAACAGTTTAGCAGTCTGCTTCGAATTTAGTACTGGAAGTTGACTTTGAAAATTCACCATAAATCGTACAAGTTGAATTTGAGCTATTAATTTATATGTTTGAAGAGCTTATTGAATCTATATTATTTCAGAATAAACGGAATCGAATTTTGAGTTGTAGATTATTTTATATAAATATTTCTTTGAAGGTTGTACAAAGCTGCTCGAAAATGAAAATTTAGATATTTTGTATCTAATGTTGGTTATTAAGTACAGAAGAATTATTTGAAGCTCAAAATGGTTATTAAGAACGAAGATGAGGTTTTGATAGTATAAGGAAGAAAGGAAATTTATGGAAATTTTTATGTTGAATGATTAAATAGCTTAATTGAAATATTGTTAGAAGTGAATCTAACAAATGTTTATTTATATTCATGTGATAAAAGAAGTTGGATCCGAATCAAAAAAAGATTCGAGGTACTATAAAAGGAAAGGATCAATAAAGCTTAGTGAGGCATATTAATAAATGGCCCAGGTGAGTGCATTTCTAAATGTTTGCATTACATTGAAATTGACATTGCATTTCTTTATAATACATGATATGATACAATGCTCGACATGACAAGCTTGATGGAATACCAGGTACGAATTATTGTTTGCATAAATGATGATGCATTATGCATAATGGCAATGTATATCTATACAAGGAATATGGACAATAACAAGATTAAAATGAAACAAGATACACCATGGGGATCCAAGCCCATAGTGCAAAATGCACTAACGAGGTGTTTTAATATAAGGAGCAAAAAACGTCCTTATATGAGGAGCAAAGAGCGTCATCCCGAGTACGTACTCTACAAAGCACTATGATGTAGATAGGCTATGAGGTTTCCATGGGCCTCTAGCCAGACACGATGATAATAATAACAAGATGATTACATGGTAGATCACGAGCATGCAAATGACTGAATGACGATACATGATTCATATGACAGAGATGGTACATGATACAAATGTTACTGAAACATGATATAGATGCTACATGATATATGATACAGATGTTACATGATTTCATGATACATGATTCATATAAATGTTATCGATATATGATAGAATGTTACATGATACATGATAGAAATATTATATGCTATATGATAGAACACAGGTTACGTAAATGATTACATGATGAAAGCATGCCTATGATAGAGAGTATATTATGCAATGATAATATGATTTATATGATAGCTATGATATATGATACATGTACATTGTGATATACTTGCCTTGTCGTAGAGAAATATGAAATGCATTCTTAAATGAAGTATTATATAACATCATTTCATGCGTAAATAAATATGTTTAATTGCCTCATTAAATTCTTACTTAGCGTGTGTTTATTTCACATGTAGATTAAGATGGAGGATTTGAAGAGGAGTCGAGCATGCTGGTCAAGCTTCAATCTGCAAAACATCAGTAAGATATTCTAGCTTATGATAATCTCTAGTGGGCATGTAATTATTTAATTGCTAGTAGAGTATGATGCTTTAAATTAGACTAAATGATAGATAAGTAATCAGTTTTCATGATGAATCGTATATGGATAAAGCAAAATAAGGCAATAGCATTGTAAAAGATTAAAGCTAAGGTAGAAAGGATAATTACTTTGCTAATAAGAATAATCGGTAATCGCGTAAAGATTTTAAAGTCAAGAAAGGGCCTAGACAGCGAATCTAGTTTTCACCCTGAATTGAGCTATTATTTTTAATAATTGCCAAATATGTTTTAAAATAATTAATTCAGGGTTGAAACTAGCTAACTGCACATAGGTTGTGTTTTTAAGAAAATTGAGAAAGGGTTAGATTTACAAACTAAAATTTGTAAATACTTGTAAAAATAAATTTATAAGTCGAGATTTATTTAAACGACTCCGTAACATCTTTAATGTATAATCGATTTATGAGTATACGTTAAGGGTGTTACATATATAGCATTCAAATGGCATTCTTAACTAGCAAGGTATTCACAATCAAGTATACAAGCATGGCCATCTTATTATTCATTTAGGGTTACCACTTAGATTATTCATTTTCAAATCTACATTCATGCGATCATATAAAGCTTTCAATTAGCATACCTAGACTAGCATGTTTCATTTTAACCCAATCTCATTACATTCAAGACATGTAAATATTTCATGTAAGTTTAACTAGTCATGCTTTTATGTACATATATTCAATCCAATCTCAAGTAAGCATAACATGTGTATCATTCATGATAAGTTACCACCTAGACCTCATATTTAATCATATAAGCATAAGCAAGTTCCTTATTCATTATAGGTCTTTACTTTGATTGGTTACTTCCAATTTTCATTCAAAGTTAACTACTACCTACCCGTGAAAATGTGACATTCGAATAGCATACAATGGCTAGCAAGTGTTCACTTAATCTCAGAGTTCCTATATGCGCAACTTACTATTCCATTCACAAGAAAATTAGGTCATTACATACTTCAAATTTGAGCAATTAAGCCTTCGCACATTAGAGGCCAAATTCGTAATCATATACAAGCTTTCAAAATATCAAATGCATGGCCTAGCTTAACTATATACAAATCTAGGTGCCACCAACGACTAGGAGTAATACAAAACAAGTATGGATTCATACTTATGCCTTTGCTTGTATCTTACTTCAAGCTCGAGAAATCTGACTTTGGGATCAAGTAATTCACCTTGAAGCACCCAACCTATGGTTTGGGAAGAGAGGAAACGAGAGTGATAAGTACGATATGTACTTACTGAGGTAGTACTAGTTCTAAGCAATTATTATGTCATGTCTCCATAAACCAAGTAGCCCTATTAAGGTTTATAGCATTCCAAGTCAAGCAAAAGTCATGAACTCATGTATCATCATACTTATGGAAATCAAACATCAAGGCAAGCAATTGTTAAGTAACCAATTTGTCAAGCAAATCAAGCAACATGGTAAACTTATCGAGTAATTATCAAGTAAACATTTTCTAGTATCATTCGAGTAGCAAGATAGCATGACAAGCAAAATCATAGCTCACAATTCAATATTCAATCATTTCAAGTCAAATGATAGCATGTTTAAGCAAATCACAACATTTCCAAGTCAAGTAACATAATCA
Organism: Hibiscus mutabilis; assembly: GCA_019671005.1. Classification (NCBI taxonomy): domain Eukaryota; kingdom Viridiplantae; phylum Streptophyta; class Magnoliopsida; order Malvales; family Malvaceae; genus Hibiscus; species Hibiscus mutabilis. Next base: position 22,928,976 of record CM033736.1, on the reverse strand, counting down.
CAATTTATTTCAAGCTTATCACTCAAGATATGTTCACAAGTTATACACATTGATTCAAGTGAGAGTATAAGTCCATTTCGAGTAGCATTTCATGTGACAAGTTTATCAAGTGTACAAGTATATATTTTAAGTAGCATGTAAGCCTTAAGCCTTAATTATTGCTTGTTTACTTTCTTTAATTTAAGCCTCATTACTTAGTTGTCCATTTTTTCATTTACTCTAGCCAATTCAATCACATAACATGTACACATAATTCACAATGCCAAAACAGTCCATGATGACCTCTAATTTATTCAAATCTGTCCCTTTTACATGTTTATACATTTTACATTTCAAGACAGCTCATAATTTGATCACACATTGACAAAACAGTCCATATAGTATTCTTATACATTTTAACATTTCAAGACAACTCATATTTTCATGTACAAGGTATATATATGGCATCAACACTCATGTTTTACATGTTATTCATATAAAACAATCCATATTTTCATGTACTACATGGTAGCAACACTCAAGTTTTACATGTTAATCATATAAAATAGTCCATATTTTCATGCATAAGGTGTACATGGCAGCAACACTCAAGTTTTATATGTTAATCATATAAAACAGTCCATATTTTCATGTATAAGGTGTACATGGCAGCAACACTCAAGTTTTACATGTTAATCATATAAAACAGTCCATATTTTCATGCATAAGGTGTACATGGCAGCAACACTCAAGCAATACACATTTTTATCAAATCAAGTATAACCATAATGCCTTTCAAGCTTTTCATTCAAAACAAGTTTACAAATAGTACTCATGAATTCAAGTAAGATGAAGATCTATTTCAAGTAATAATCATGTAGCAAGAAGTTCAAGTATACAAGTCAAGTAAAAAATAGTTCAAGTTTACATGTTTGTCATTTCAAGAATACATGTCAAGTAATCCAAGTAGTAATTCAAGTATTCAAGCGTACATGTCAAGTAATTCAAGTATTCAAGTTTACATGTCAAGTAATCCAAGTAGCAAGTTTACATGTCAAGTAATCCAAGTAGCAAGTTTACATGTTAAGTAATTCAAGTATTCAAGTTTACATGTCAAGTATTCAAGTATTTCTTTTGAATTTCTTATTCAATTTCTCAATAAGGCTCATATCTCTTTTAACATGTTTGCCTTGGATCACAATTGGTCATGAATAACATTGGTCCGTGTTTGACCATAAAGGTCCAAGAGATACTTAGCTCAAAGCACATAGCAATGGCTAATATCGGGAACATGTAATCCTATACTTCTCACTATCCAACCAACTATCACCAATCTCCGTACAACTCCCTCGTTACCTCCTACTATCGCCAATAACATATTTCATGTAATGGGGCGTACCCCTGAGCCGTGGCTCATGGACCGTAGTCCCAAGTATACCATGCATCATACCATTGTATCCAAGGACTTCCATTGTAGGCAATTTAATTCTTTTAAATCTTTAAACTTTCATTAGAGGGGTATTCTTATACTTTAAAGCTTGTTGTTGTTTCTTATGTTTTATGCTTTCATGTTCAAGTCGAGACAATTCATATTCAAGAATTACATTCAAGCAAGTTATAGCAATGTCATGCTTAGCCCTTAGGCTAGCCGAGCCTTAGCTCTTTATTTAAAGTACTTCATGCTTGCATCAAGACATCATGTAATTCAAGACCCTTTTCAATTAAGTATGTCAAGATTAACTTAGCCCTTAGGCTATTTGAGCCTTAGCTCATCAATTACTTTTCATGTTTTCAAGTGTTTCATGTTCAAGGCAAGATAATTAATGTTAAAGGATCACACTCAAGCAAGTTATATCAAGGTCAAGCTTAGCCCTTAGGCCAATTGAGTCTTAAATCATCATTTTGCAAATTTAACTTGTTATTCAAGTAACATTTTACATATGCCATCTTAGGCATCAAGCAAGGTATTTATTTCATGACTTAATTCATGTTATCAAGTATTTTCATCATAGAAATCCATACAAGCAAGCATTCAATTGTTCACACCCAAGGTATCAAGAAATCAAACATTTACATCATAGAGCACAATCAAGCAAGCATTCGAATACACGCTTAGCCTACTCAATTCAAGTCATTTAACATGTACAAACATTATACATACTTCACAAGCCAAACTTAACCACATTACATTTCAAGTCTATCATTCAAAACATATTTGCAAGTAGTATACAACGAATCAAGTAAGATCAAAATCCAATCTTAGTAACCATTTGAAAGGATCACAACCAAGGCAAGAAATCAAGCATTTGTTTATACTTTCTTTTAATCAATTTATCAAGATCCATGTCACTATTACTCACAATTTTAGCTTAAACCCTTCTTCCCTTTTTTATCATTAATCAAGCTTATTTAAGTCCATTAACATAATACATCAATAGCAAGAAAGTAGATATGCATATTTTGGTCAGGACTTAAGTCCTAACCCTATTTTAACTACACTCGCAATACTCCAAGCTTAGCTAGTCTTGGATCCAAACTCCTTTGTGTTTGCCACTAGCTTGGCCACTCCTTTCTTCTTCTACAAGATTTACTCCTTGATCTAACAATTCATACAATTAAATCAAGGTCAAGACAAGGTACAGTCATTTCTTCAAACAAGGCAGCAATACACATAATTCATTCAAAACATCAAGGCTGCTGCTTCTAGGCAGCTTGTGCACTGTTTACTAAAACATGCATAACTTTAATTCCGTACGTCGGAATTTCAAATTAGTTTACACCGTTGGAAAGCTAACTTAATTGTCTTTCTAACCATATAGGCCTTGCATTTTAGTTCTTTTCCAATTAATATAGTTTTTGTCTTAAAGACAGACCAATTGCATTACTGAACAATTTGCACTGTCCCTAGTGTTTCATCTTTAAAATCCATTTTACAATCCAGAATTCCATTTCGTTTGTTTCTAATGCAAATAGACATATTAAGGTTCCATTCATATAAATTTCAGCCCTTAATTTAATTCATACAATTTATAGTAAATTTTCAAAGTTGCTGCCCAGAACAGAATTTTCTGGGCAGATTTCACCAACTGAAATTTTTGCTCCATTTATCACTTTAATTCAATTCAGCTAACACTTAAGATCCTCCCCTTCTTTTTTAAAAAAATAATAAAACTCAGTCTATGTAAAGTTTTACCCTTAAATCAATCCAACTATAACCATGAAACTCTCATGATAAATTTCTCCTACAGTTCGGTAATTTCTTTCAAGATTTTCCTTCCCCTGTTCGAATTGAAACACTAAATATCATCACCAATATTTGTTTTCATTAGAATCCTCAAACAATAATCTCTATTCAAAACATAGTCTAACCAAATTCAATGATTCGCACTTCCAATCCATATAGAAGCTATATTTGATCAAAACTTCAATTGTTTTATTCCCTTTCTCTTCGAACAAGTGATACAAAATTATCTAAAGTTTGTTTTCAGCCTTCAACTTATACTGAAACAAATTAAACATAATAATATTACCAATGAACTATTTCCACTTTTAACTCAAAATTCCAAATCTAATTCCATGGATTTGTACGTAGTTTCTATATTCAATGTAATGGGCGTACCAAATTGTGAAGAAATTAAGAATTTGAAGACCAATTCTTGCTAAAATTTCAAGCTCCTCCAAGCTTTTCTCCTATGGCGGCTCTCGGGTATGAGACAGAATAGAGAAGGACGATTTTTGCATGCCCCTTTTTCTCTTCGTTTCTTAATTTCTTATACCCGATTGTTACCCCCTTCTCCCATCAATTTCCTTTATTTTTTATTTAGAAAACATATTATTCATCACCACTTAAGCTAATTAGATAACACATGGATCCCTCAATCTAGTTTCCATTTCTTACAATTTGATCCTTTAGACAAATTAACTTAATCTATTTCTTATCAATTCACTTCAATTCATTTTCTAACATGATTCAATGTAGTGCTAAATGCTTCCCTAAGGGTTCATGAAAATATTTTGGTTTATTAAAACCACTGTTAAATACTAGACCGATTATAGGGGTGTTGCACTGATACCATTAAATGTAACACCCCTTTTCCCATATTCATCGCTGAATAAGAGTTAGGGATGTCACATGATACTTGTAAAATAATTCTTTAATATTAAGAAAATCTTATTTTTTTACTGTAAAAATAGTTAATAGCGTAAAATTTAAACTTAATAATTTCACATTCAATTTTGAACCTAGATTCAGGCAGCAACTTAACAGTTTGATCCATTAGCATATAAATAATAAAACTGCCTAATTTAAAATCATACAGATTCTAAATAAAATACGATTCATATCAGAGAAGGCTTCACATTTTACTATACATGCCGACTAGTAAATATCAAACAACATAAAAATTATATTACTGATACTGATGTACCTATTTTCGATAGATGGTGTTCGCCAATGCTCCTTACTCCCAAAGCTTCTCTTTTCCTACGCGTGAAACAATCACACACTAAGTACAAATTAGTGAGGCATTATAAATAATCATAAAATAAGTATCGAAATAAATGAAAAAATGGTTAAGCAAAATCATATCAAATCTTTCATATAATTATAAACAATCACATATAAGAAATGGTGAATTTCATATACATTTACTTTATAAGTAGCCCAAGAATTTGTATAAAGAGAAACTAAAGTATGCAAGGTCGGTACTCCTTGAGTACTAGTCACCGAAGTGACGATAACATATAGACACATAAAGTGCCAAAAACATATAGATCCGAAGATCGGTGTATAGCTATGCTGCAGTCCTTGACTGCTAGACCTCTAATGGCATGCCACTATACTGTAACTCTTTATCATAAACTTGGGCAAATATTTCATATAATTGACTTGTAAATTATCATTTGATAAATGATTCATATATCACCATTATTCAATAATAACTTATCAAAATAAAACATAATAGGGCAATTCATACCCTAACATGTACTAACCTTTTTTCTTTGCCTGTGAATCATCATATAACTTATAGAAAAACCATATTATCATTTTAATAAAATCAAATAAATAGAATTTATAAAAGTTTACTAAAATACATTTCAAAACATATAAATGCACTCATCTGGGCCATTTATTATCTTGCCTCACTAAGCTTACTTATTAATCTTTTCATTTCCTTGAATACTTGAACCTTCCCCGGTATTTTTTGCAACTGTAGAAATCAATCGAATATACTTATTACTATACACTTACTTAATTCGATTCTAACATTGCCAAATAAAATACTAATGTTTGCCATATATCTCATTTTGGGTCCTTAGTGATCATTTTGAACAGCTGGCAACTATTCATGCCTTAATTTTCAATTCTTCCATTTTAATCCTTTACTTTCTCATTCTTGCCAAAATGATCATTTTTCATCAATTCAAGCTAATTTAATCATAATTTCAACAATTTACTGATCAGTCTCCCTTCAAAATAAATTTCCAAAACCATACCCTTATTTCTTCAAATAGCCGAATAGGTCCCTAAACTTTTTCAAATATTCAATTTGGTCCTAAAATGCTAAAACAAACTTCTAATATCACAATTCCACTATTTTCATCACCAAAATAGTTTTTGACGAATTAATCCTTAATTTCTTTGAATTGCCAAAAAGATCCTTAACTTTTCAAATTTTACAATTTGGTCCTAAATTGTCAATTCAAGCTTGAAGCACCATTTTCTATTCATTTCCATCATCAATTAAATTTTGAAAATTTAGTCTCAAATTTTATTCAAATTTTTGAATTAAATCCCTAAAGGGAATTTGACCTTCCAACATCAAAATTGAACTTCCATCATTAATATAATGCTTCAAACATCATAATCTAACAATTTTTATCCTTAATTCTCAAAACCCTAACAAACCCCTAAATTCAAGATTAGGGTTTATAACTTCTAACATGAAGTTAACTTGATTTCAAGCTTGTTTTCATCACAACTAAGCTTAATTCATCATCTACTACTTGAATTCCATAAATTTTCCATGAAACCCTAATTTCTCTCTCTTCAAACCGTAATCCAAAACTTCATAATTCCATGCAATTTTACTATCAAAATGTAGAGAATGAAGAGTAGATCACTTTACCTCAAAGAACCTTGCTTGAATTCTTGATCAAAAGCCTTGAAAATGGCTACGAATTTTTTTCCTACTTTTCCCTTCTTTTTCCTTATTTTCGAATGGCATGAAGAAGATGAACAGATTGTTCATCTTTTTGAATATTATAATTATCCATGTTTAATAATAATTTGCCACTTGTAAAGATAAAAAATAAATTTTTTATTTATTTTTCACCTTTTCCAAATTTACCCCCTTAACTAAATAAAAATTACAACTAGTTCAAAATTATGCCATCCCATTACATTTGAACTAGTTTAATTCCATTCCAACCGGCCATAACTATCTTAAATCATAAAATATCATTTTATGATTTTTGTTCGATCCAATTATTTGATTTTCACCTTCTACGATTTTTCTTCTATCGAACTATCAACTCTAATTCGGGAATCATATATTTCTCTAATTCCATGAATAAATTCATATAAAATCCTCCATTTAATAAAGTCAAACTTAAAAATTTGACTTGATCCAAAAATACCGATAATTATCTGAAATCTCTATCGGGTAGCACCTTTCTTGAAAAATTCTTCATGAAGCATTTATACGAATCTTTCCCACTTCTTTTGAGTCCTTTTTACTAATCAAAATACTATTATGTGACACTTCCCAAAAGGTCATCCAAAACTTTTCTCTAATCTGAGCACGCTTAATAATTTTATTCGATCAAAATTTTATATTTTCTACTGTATTCTAACCTCCAAAACAATTACCAAAATCTTTATTATGATCAAATTTATCCTCATACTGAATAAAAATCATATTGGTAAAATTTACACTTGGGTCCCTAAACTTTTACCAACTTTTCATTTTGGTCACTAACTTTTATCTTTTGTCATTTTAGTCACTAAGTTAGCCTTATGCCAAAACCTTAGTACTAAATGACCCTTATATAACTTAGTAAAATTTTTGGGGTATTACAGTAGTAATAGGTTCTACTCGGCTCTTTAAGAATTTGAGTCGAATTTAAATTTGAGTAGAATTTAGTAGTGTTTATTTAGCTCGACTCGATTAGTTGAAAGTTTAAACCGAGTTTAGGTCGAGTCCAATCAAATCTAATATTAACTGAAATTTGATCAAATTGAACTCAAATAGTCTATAATCTATCTTGTTTCATTAATAATAATAATAATAATAATAATAATAATAATAATTGTTAAGTGGATTTAGTTTTTTAATAGATCAATTGATTTATTCATCATCATCAATAAGAACTGTAAGAGCATATTTTTGTTCGAGTTATACCCAAATTCGAAATCAAACCCGAAAACCCATTTACAACCTGACCCATTAATCTAAACCTAAAAAAACCCTAACCCTAATGACCTAACCCTAGCCGCCGCTAGTGCCACCACCACTCTACTGCCGCCGCCGCTAGGGATGGGCATTTTACCCGATCTGGTCGGGTTCTGACCTAACCCAGCCCGATCGAGTCAGATTTTTTAATGAAAAAATTGAGTTCGAGTTAGGTCGGGTTTTTTAAAAGGGCTAACTCGAGTCGGGTCGGGTTCGATTTTAGGGTGGAAAATAACCGACCCGACCCGGGACTAATTGTGCAATTTCCCCTAATTTTTTAGGGATATTTATAATAATAAACCCTTTATATATATATATTTTTATAATTAGGTCTTTAAAATTAAATTTTTATTTACAATTTAGTCATTTAAATTATATTTTTTACGATTAAGTCCCTAAAATTATTTTTTTACAATTAGGTCCCTAAAATTATTATTTTTTCTATAGGTCGGTCGGGTCGGGGTTGGGTTTAGTATATTTTCGGGTTGGGTCGGGTCGGAGTTTTTAAAGAACATGTTCGGGTTAAGTCGGGTGCTGGTTTAGAGTATTTATTTTCGGGTCGGGTTCGGTTGGGCCAAAAACCTGACCTGACCTGTGCCCATCTCTAGCCGCTGACCTTTCATTCTACTGCAACCGTCCTCTGCTCCGGCCACCCAAATCCCCAAATTATCCATTCAAATCCCAATCCCTAAAACTTATCCAAATTCCAGAAAATCAAATATATATATATACATATATATACAAATAAAACATAAAACCTAAACCTACTATCAACCCTATGTTATCACCCATGCCCTGCCAAAGCCTCAAAATCAGTCATCTCCCTATCAATCAGATATGTAGATTAAAAAATAAGGAGTGGTTATTATTTTTTTTGTAAAATTGGATATAAAATTCGAATGAAACAAATTGTAAAGGGGGACTTTTATTCTGGAAAATGGTAAAAGAAAAAAATTTGTAAAAGCTTTTAATACAAAAAAAATCAGAGAAAATTTCTTCTATTTCTTATTCTCGATTCACCGAGCAACTTCCTTTTTTAATATTGAGTTAAAAAAACAAAACAAAAGGCTCTTCGTTTATAGAATCAAAACTTAGTTTTATTTCTGTTTGTTTAAAATCGAAAATAAAAAAAACGGGAAGGGTTGAGCTTACCTCCATTCGCTGTGAGTCAAGGCTCCACACCTCCGCCATCGTTGCGCCGCCCTTCGCCGTGAGGCCTTGTGCCGATGAACGGTGTGAATAATTTTTGGAATGGCCACTGTCGATTGTTGAGAGAAAGAGAGGAGGGGAGAAACTTTTAGTGTTTTTGATTTTGTTCGAAATAAAAAATAAAATAAACCCTTTAGTTTTAAAACCGAAGCCCCAAAGAGGCATCGTTTAGCCAGCCCCAACCCACGCGGTGACCCCGTTACCCGAGGAGGATCCGCGCTTTTGGGTTATGGGTTAATTACCCATTTGGTCCATCCACTTTACTCCCGCCTGCGTTTCCATCCAGGGGCCAATTGCACTTTTGGTCCCTGTAGTTTTAATTTCGTTTTCTTTTCATATTTACTTTGTTTTCCCCATTTATATTCTGTTTTTTAATATGGTCCTTGTCCAGATTTTAATTATTATTTTTATTTATTTTGGTGCCCCATTTATTTCTATTTTTTTATTTTTAGTACTTTTATTTCATGTTTTTATTTTGGTCCATGTCATATATCATATATATTGTATATGTATATTTATTATATTTATATTATGTATTGTATGTATTATGTATAATATATATAGATGTAAATATTTTATGAGTATTATATGTATATGTTAATCATGTGTATATTAAAGCTTTTAAACACTAATATGTATATATATATTATTTAGTATGATATGTTATTATTATACTGTATATTATATTGTTACTATAATTTATGTTATTATCATATGTAAGATATGTTTCATATTATATTATGTGTATTATTATAGGTTATATATATTTTTTTTAAATGTTGTAGTATTATATACATGTATTATTGTTTGTACATTACCATATATTAATTAATATTATGAGCATATATATATATATTATGCACACATATATATATATATATATATGTTATAGTTTTAAATATATGCATATACATTATAATATATATAGCATTATATGTTATTATTTTATTTAATATGTGTATTTTATATACGTGCCTATTTATTTCATTAGTCACTTTATGCTTTATGTTTTGTTCATGCATTTTAATTTATTCGCATCATATATTTTGTGTTTTTACGTTATCAATTTTTTTTAAAGAAGTTAATTTCGAATTTTAAGTTAATGTTTTTTTAAAAAACTCGAGAAATCGTATCCCGGGTGTATAGGGATGTGATTTCCTTGAATTTTCCCAAGAAAACGAGAAACCGTGTCCTGAGAGCATAGGGGTGCGGTTCTCTCAATATTTTCGGCATATAAGAATCATACTTTAAATTTTATTCGAATTTTCAATTTCCAATACTAAGACATTAAATAATCGGCTAGGTACCAATTTTGGGCGGTGTGGGGGTGCTAATCCTTTCCTATCCGTAACCGACTCCCGGACCTGAGTTTTTTTCTCTGATTTTATGTTGGTGTCTGGTCTACCCTTTTTGAAATGATCAGTGGCGACTCCATATATTTTAATTTCAAAACCGGGCCGGGGTTTTCCAAACAAAATTAAATAACAAGAAAAAGATTTTTTAAAACCAAAAGAGAGCACTGGACGGATTTGAGTGATTACAGCTGGCGACTCCGCTGGGATTTTTAAAATAAAAAGAGAGTCAAGCCACAAGTCGATTATCTTTTAGTCTTGGTCGTTGGAAATTGACGAATTCGATTTTAATTTAAAATATGATTTTGTCTTTTGTTAATAAGACATGCATTTTATTTTCTGTAAATACAACTGCTTTACTTTTACTGCTTAGTATAAGTGAATATAGGCATAGGGTGTCAAAAGGTTTGAGAGTTTCTCCTCACACACTGTGCTCTTGCATTGCATTCCATGAGCTTTTTACCCGAGCTCCGTCCTATTTTAAGTGAAAGTGTGATACTGCCTTCGTGTGGGTTACCACTGTATAGGTTAGCGAATCAATTTTGGGATATATTTCTTATGCTTTCTTGTGGGTTACCTCCATATAGGCATAAGGGATGTATCCCCCTGAATTGAACTTGGTCCGTTTGAAACCTGTAATGGGTGAGGATCATGGGCCTTGCTACCTTTAGTAAGGGACATCGAGAACAATTTCGGTACCATTCTCTAGAACGGAACCACATGTAAGGGACCATAGGAGCCTTGCTTTAGAAACGGAACCCGTTAAAAGTTCAAAGGAGAAATGCTTCTAACATTTTGTCTACCCTATAGATTTATTTCATGAATAAAAGCATGTGGGTAGGATCTTTCTTTTTGTAATACAGTATGTGAGTAGAAAATCATGTCGGGTAGGATCTTTCTTTCTGTGAATAATAATATGTCGGGTAGATTTTTTCAGAATAAAAGCATGCCGGGTAGAAATCATGCCAGGTAGGACTCTGTTTATTATGCCGGGTAGAAAATCATGCTCGGGTAAGTTGTACAAATTTACTCTTTAGTACTTACACACTTATTCTTGTTTATATTTTTATTATACTTGTACTGACCAATTTTCTGTTTTCTATGTTTTTGTTTTTTGCATTGCATATGCATAACATAAAAATGTGTTGATTCACGAGTGATCTACAATTAAGGAGGCTTTCATAATAAAAAAGTCAAGTGATCAGATAGACAAGACCACAGATACAGGGCGATGCCTTGAAGAGATGCCAGAAGAGATGAGAAGTCTTTCTTTCAAGATTCACATGTTAACCATACCAGATTATGCCTACACCAATACCGAGATTAGTGAGGTGCAAGAGTTCAAAAGATAGATGGCTGAAATGAGGAGTACGATGCCTGATGTGGCAAAAAGGAAAAAGTCTAATGTACAAGGAGAGAATGATGAACTGAATAAAAGCCAAATTATGATGGTCACCAATCAAGACCTTATATTTGAACAAGATGATTCTGGTAAAACCAAAGGTCGGTGCACCGTCGCGATTGACATCAATAAGACACCCAAAGATGCAAAGGCTTCAATTTCAAAGAAAGTGGAGGTGAGCCAAAGAAAAACCAAAGAAGAGAAAGATAAAAAGAAGACATTTCAAATTCCGATGGCATACACAGATCTTGTAACACCCGTTAAAAAAGATGAAAAGAGCTGAAGAAGGAAAAATAAGGATTTTAAAGGGGAGTGTGGGTTGTGGGATTCAAACCCACAACTTATGCTTTTCCAAGCCGGTTGCCTAGCCATTTGAGCTAAGTGGCTCTTAGTGATAAGTGTTTCAATTTTTTAATAATAACCTTTCATAGTTCGGATATATTACACGGATAAAACCAGATTAATGACTCTTCATTTCTTATTTTATTTAAAACAAAACCCCCAAATTCCCTAATTTCCTTTCCCACCTACCCCTTCGGCCACCACCCGATCTACCTTCACATTCCGTTCGTGTTGTGCACCGCCAGCGTCAAAATACTCGCCGTTAAACCCTGACCAAAACCCCTCTGGCCATGCACACGATCGACATTTTGTTCGCCGGCAATCGAAGGTTGAAACCCAACAAGCCTAGGTTTAAACACGTTCGATCCGGCGTCAATTTTGGCCGCCTCAATTGCCCGTTCGTGGTTTGGTTGCCAGCACTGTCTTGCCCGTGTTGATACAGTTTTAACCCATCTACCCGATTGCCGTCTCAACCCCAGTAAAGGCCTCGTCTATGCAACGCCCGTTTCGGCCAGTTTAGGTAAAAAATGATAAGATGGTTATTTTTTGTGGTTTTTAGCTGAAATCTGGGTTCATGATGTGTAATAGATGAAAAATTCGGCCGAAATATGCCATTTAGTGCATTTTCAGGCCGTATAAGACTACGTGTGAACCCTACGCACCGGCTAATGCAATTTTCGGCCGCCGCGACCGATTCACTTGTAAACCAGTTTGGTCCAGTCTGGTTCAACCTGGTCTAAACCGGTTCAGCTAGACCCGATCCGACCCGTTCGATCTATTGTTTAAGTCAACTCGTCTGAGTCAACTCAGTTGACTTTGACCCATTGACTTTAACCCGTTGACCAATGACGTTAACGTTGACTACTGACGTCAGCGTTAACTTTGACCAAAATGTCAAAATTTTTGAAAACTTCTATTTTACGTTTTTCAACGTCCTGAGTATGTTTATGATGCCCATTTCATGAAATTCTAACCCGAAAGCCTCCAAAATTTGATCTTAAATTCGTTCATGCATAAGTGTTTAAATTATTCAAGTTAAGAGCAAAGATTTAGATTAAGGATTCTGTCATGAAATGTTATTGTTTAAGGTACTCGAGATTCGCTTGATAGATCATCTGCTCAGCCCAACTTTTCTCGATCTACACCACCGCGTGCTCCTATAGTTACCATTATGTTTAAGCTTTGAAGATTAATTATTAAGTTAGAAATTATTTATTTCTATTTAGTAACTCTGGTTCGTTGCCATATGATCTAACACTGCCGTAGATCGTAGCGAGGAAGGTGCTCGTTAGACCCCGACCAGCTTTTGAGGTGTGCTCCTTGTGTGCTAAATTATTGTTTTATATGAATTGTTTGAAATGATTTTCTAAATTGATCATGATATGTTTTTCTTGAAATATTATATTCACAAATGTATGTTTTGATAGCATGCTCTCTGGTTACTATTTACTGAAACGTATACTTGTAAAATGATTCCTGATATTACTATTCTTGCATAACTATTTTAATTGGGATTACTGGAGAGTGATTGGAGATTCTCAGGTACAGCTCTGATCCAGTTGTACCTCCAGTTAGGCCTCCTATGCCTTCAGGCCTAGGACTAGCCTCCAGTTAGGCCTCCTACGCTTTCAAGCCTAGGACCAGCCTCCAGTTAGGCCTCCTACGCCTTCGGGTCTAGGACTAGCCTCCAGTTATAGGAAATTTTATATTGGTGTTCGGTTGGAGGGTAGCTAGGTTTTAAATGAAAACTTTGGTTGCCCTATAGCATGTTTAATTGATTTAACCTTATAATTTACTGAACTGTTTTAAATATTTTTCTGTATGTACATGTTGGAACACACTGAGCCCTAGCTCACACCTTAACCCTTTCTTTTCAGATACTTTTTGGGATAGGCTACTTGATCTGGCACTTAGAGGATCAACATATTTTGTACTCGTCTTTGTTGTAATATTTCTATCTTCCAGATTATCCTAATTACAGTGACATGAACCTATATTTTGGTTACTATAAGTCTTATTTTGTTGCACTATGTGGATTATATTGTACTAATACCTATTATGGGTTATTTTGAACAATTAATTTAACTTATGATTGAATTAAACACTACTTAAAAATAATTTCAAACCTTTAAACATTTACATAAAAAGTCTTTGGTAAGAAATGTGTTCTCCTAGATATGGACTTTACGCATAGGCCGGTCTAAGGGGTTATAGATCTACTCCCGATACTAGTCAAGAAGGGTCTTGTGACTTCAGTCCAATCTAAGCTAAAAGAGCCTCTTTTTCCTGAAGGGTATGACAACAAGGCTAGATGTAACTATCATTTAGGAGGTACAGGTCATATTACCGAAAATTGTGAAACTTTAAGGAACAAAGTCATAAGCCTTGTCGAAGAAGGGCTAATGATTTTTGAAAAATGAATCCCCAAAGCTTCCAAAAGCCTAACCAATACTAGTGCACCAGAGCATACGAAGAGGAGCCAATTTCCAAAACTCATAATCCAGTACCCGGGACAGAGTTTAAATTCTAGTGTCTAGCTTTCCAAGTCATCGTCGATCGGCGTCCAAAAGCCAAGAACCATTGGTCATTTCGATCCTATACCTATCTCATATGGAAAGCTATATCTGCAATCGTTAGAGGCACAGTTGGTGGTCCCATGTCACCTCACACCTCTACAACCTTCGTACCCTAAATGGTATAACGCTGAAGCTCGTTGTGAGTATCATGCTGAAATTAGGAAGTATTCAATTGAAAACTGTACCGCCTTCAAGCGTCAAGTTCAGAGCTCCATGGAGTGTAACATGTATAAATTTGAGAAAGAAAATCAATATGGTTTAACTATCGTTCACCCAATAGTTATAGAGCCAAATGAGTCCAAAATTGAAGAAGATGAAAAGAGCCATCTGAGGCGTGACGCTCAAGCTAGTGGATCGAAGAAAGAAATGGATTGTCTGAAAAATGAACTGAAGAGCTTGCAGGACAACTATAAAGAGCTTCGTTTGACTTTTAAAAATGTTGGTTTGTGTGACACTTCTGATCAATGGAAATAAAGAATTAAAGACCTAAAAAAAGATGTCAAATTTTGGAAAAAGAATTCTAAGGCCAACGAGGGACGAGCTAGTTCCTTGTCTTGTAATCTGCAAGTAATGGACAATCAATACGTTTCCCTCAAGGAAGACCTGAGGAGTAGTCAAGCCAAGATTGAGGCCTTGAACATGTGTATACGTTTGCGTGGAGACATCGTTACTGAATTAAATGATAGTCAAGCTGAAGTTCAAAGGCTAAAAAATAAAGTGGATGAGTGGAACGACATTCTAATGATGTTCAAATATCTTGTGGATGGTCTCAAGAAAGCTTTGAAAGAAAATAATGAGAAGTGGTATCTTCAGCTTCAAGAGTCTTTAGAGAAGATCAAGGAAAAAAGACAACTTGTTCATTACATATATTGTATTTGCATTCATAGACCGATTTTGGTAATTTACCTTGGGACATCCGACTTAGGTCCAATTAAACCCATCATTTTAGGATTGACTAAATGCTTCTAAGCAGAGCATAAAAGAAAAGGTCCACACTAGAAGGAAGTTGGTAGAAAAATAGGGCAAGCTTTCTGGACTGGCTGTAACTTCAGAATGAGAGAAGTCTGTCTATTTCATGCACTGTGTGAGTTTAGTTTACTTCAAAAAAATGAAAAAAGAGAGAAGAGAAAAACAAAATGAGGAGATTTTTTCAATACTATTGTTTACTTGTTTTAATAAAATAAACTTTATTTTACATCTCATTTGATAAACAATTCATATTCTTTGATTCTTTAAACACTTCATTCATTGCTATGAGTCGGTTTTTGTTTTCCCAAACATATGTACATATCATTTTTATTAGGTCCTTGAATTTCAATTGCAAGATTACCTTTTATTCAAATCCAATGATCAAATTCGAACAACCTATGTCTAAAAGAAAGCAAATGTTGCAAGGATGTTGCAAATGTGAACTTTTTCTATTCTACTTAGGTAAACAGAAGGAACAAAATGAGTATTCCCATTGAGTGAATTCCCCTTTCAGGCATTTGTTGTTTAAGGTCCTTGAATCTAGTGTTGACCCTAAACTCCTACCACCTGAAGACTATTTAGATGTCCGTATGTGAGAAGAATGATGGTATTCCTTCAATTCCTTTCATAAATAAGAAAATATCCATTGATGTCCCACTTTGAGCTTGATCGTTTCTTTTTAATAAAACCCAAACCAAGGATCACCCCACACTGGGGGCAAAAAAGGCAAAAATTTTGTTTGTAAATAAAAGCCACCCGATCTTGATCATGCTACATAGATAACACTTCAATTAGGGCAAGAAGTGAGATCAGATACATTCAATGCAAGGGTCAGAGAAACATTAGAAGATGCCAATAAAAGAAAAGTTTATGCTCAAAGAAGCTGGCCAAATCAAGTTGAAAATTGCCAACAAGAAGGCTGAAACAATCAAGGGAGGAAACACTAAGTTAAAAAGTGCAATAAAGGAAAAGTAAGAGCCTTGGAGGATTGGTTACTTTCAAGCAGAGGCAAAAATCAATGTCTAGTCATGATTGCAGAATAGTCCAAAGCTACATTTTCCTAAACATGAAAGGAAATGAACTCTAGGGTGAAAACCCAAAAATGGGCAGTCTAGAGCGATCCAAATAATGAAAAAAGGTTACTCTATGTGAGCATACCCAAATCAAGCAATACAAGAATGTGGTTTTAATTGGAAGCTTATACGAACTTTGACGGATTGATTACTTTTAAAGAGAAATGCATCAATGCCGAGCCAAGACACAAATCGGTTAAAGGCTACATGTCCTAGAGCTACAAAAGAAGAGAATGAACTCTAGGGTGATGTAGACACTAAATTTTGTCCGGGTTTAAATTAAAAATGCTCGAAATAAGATCAATCCACATCACCCTTTTAATACCCAAAACCTTATACCCTAAGCCCAAAATTACATGGCCCATTATATATGATTTTATATGCAATAAAAAAAACAAAAAAAAAGAAATAAAAATCCCAACTCCTTCCCCATTAAGGCTTTACTCTCATTGGATGGATGGATGCTTGAATCTTATTTGATGAACAACTACTCAGTAAGTAAGTTCTTGAACCTCATTGGTTCTATTTTATGGGATAAAATAATATATATATATATATATATATTTATATAACCCTACATTTTTCGTCCATTACTGGGAGCCCCAAAAAATACCCCACTTACATTTCCATTTTCATTCCCCCACACCCTCACGGCAGATTCATTCTTTCCAGGATCCACTACGGCCATTTTGAATTCATTTTCTTCCCCCACAAACAATCACTACGGTTTTTCCCCTAAATCATCCTTCTGCCATTTTGTTTCCTTAGCCCTTATTCTCATTCCAAAGCCGCACCACTAAGCCACAAACCCCACACTTATTCGAACCACCAACCCTTAAATTAAGCTTTTCAACCCCAACAACAACGATCCGTGGATTGATCGATCGAGCATATATTTGGGTTTTGGTATTTTCTTCCCTTGTTTATTTATGTATAATCCATTTTATGATTTAATGGAAATATTGATGAGATTTGTTGATGATCCTCCTTTTTTTAGTTTTTTTCTTATATGTATTTTTGTTTAATTTATTTGCTTGAGTTATGTGTTTTATGTTGTTTGTTGGATGTGGTTTAATTTATTGTTTGTTTATGTGTTCTTAGGATAGTTTAGGTTTTTAGAATTTATTTTAGTTAATTTAAAAATGCCCTTGACTTATTAGGGTATGTGTTTAAATTAATTAAAATGAACTTAGTTTAGGTTTTTAGGTTGGTTGAGGCCTTAGTTAGTTTAGGGTTTAATTTAATCTAATTAATTTAAATTATGTGCTCGACTTTTTGGGGCATAATTTTAAATTAATTAAATTAAATTTAGGTTTTAGTTTAGTTAGGGTTTAATTTAATATAATTAATTTAAATTATGCGCTCGGCTTATTGGGGCATAAGTTTTAAATTAATTAAATTAAATTTAGGATTAGTCTTTAGAACTGTAGTTAGATTTAAGGCTCAAATCAATTTAATTAATTTAAATTTATCCTTGGCTCATTGGGGTAAATGTTAAATGCATTAAATTGGTTGGACAACTCTTAATTACCTTTAGGTTAAAATCAATATTTGACTTAGATCACTTAGTTTAAATCATGATTAATTAAGTCGATTCATTTTAGATAGTCTCATTGGCTTATTGAGATACTAGTTTAAAATTGATCAAATTAATTATTTTGATTTAAGATAATCCATAAATTATTAGGGTTTTCTAGTTTTTTAGAAATTAATTAATTTAGGGTTAATATTAGACTAACCTAGTTAATAATTAGATCACTAATTAATTTTCCATAATTTGGGCCTTTTTAGGTTAGGACTTTAGTGGGCCTAGGTTTTATTTTATTCCTTTTTATGTCATGCATTTTAATTGTCATTCATATGACTGTAATATTTTAATGGACATGCATATGGTTAATTAACTTAAATTATAAAAAGGATGTATTTGTTAATTCCGATATTTGTGTCGTAATAGTCTCGACTCAATGGATGTTGACCAAATATTCGAATTAATTCTTACCGTCTAAAGATAAGTGTAATTTTGAGATAAAATTTTGACGAGTCATAACATCATTCTTAACTGCTTGCATCATGCATAAATGTGATAAACGAAGTTCGAACCATAAATTAACATGGAAGTCGGGCTTATTCGATGTCGGTTTAATCTATGGTACGAGGTATCGTCACCCTTATTAATTAAATGTTCAATTAATTTGAATTCACCAATTTGACAAAGCCCGTATAACTAAAGTCTAAATTCAATTGCGAACAATTTAATTAAACTCAATTTAAATTTCAATAATTTCCATCAATTGAAAGCAACATATATTTTGGTACCGATTTTCAGGCATGATGGGGGTGCTAATCCTTCCCCATGCGTAACCAACTCTCGAACCCGTTTTTTTGAACGAATCTCTGGTTTTATGGTGTCCGGCCTACATTAGTGGCCAGTGGCGACTCCAAGTTTTATTATTTTCCAAAACAAATTTTTTTAAAGAATTTCCCGTTTTCAAATGTTTTCCCAAAAACAAAAAGAAACCTATTACTTCTTTTTTAGTGATCTATTCGACTAATAAAAAAAAGGTCGCTACAGCTGGCGACTCCACTGGGGACAAATTTTTGTTTTTTTTAAACAAAAAAAGAGTTAAGCCAGGAAAATATATGTTGCTTTTAATGATGGAAATTTTGAAATTTAAATTGACTTCAATTAATTTTTCGTTCTTGAAGATATAACTTTAATTACACGGGCTTTGATAATTGGTGGTTTCGAATTAATTGCTCATTTAATTTCTAAGGAATCACCGACATGTGTTGCATCATGATCATCAAGCTCTATACTCGAGCTCTGTCCCTTGAGTGGGAGTGAACCACCACATACCCACATGAGTAGCCCTCCACGGGTCGGTAATTCACTTCTGAAATCCACGCCTTTGACATGTGAGCAGCCCTCCACGTCACTAGGCCATGCTTTCCCTCGAACCGAATCCAATTCGCAAGCCTGTAATGGGCCAGATTAGGGTTCTTGTTGCCTTAGTAGGTAATAAGATAGGTTTGGGTATCCTTGATTAGAGCCGAACCCACAAGCGTGAGAATCTAAGAAGCCCACCCCGATTAGAGCCATGCGGACAACCATAGTGAGTTAGAATTCATGTGTTTAGGCTTTCGCTTTTCTTCGTCGGTCATTTTGCTATGCTATATTTTTCACTTGATTGATTTATTCGTTCTGTCCGTTACTAACATGTCATTTTGTTTCCTTTTTATATCTTGTCATATCATTAAGAAAACACTAATTTAGAAATAGTTTGAAATTAAAGGCTTTGTCAATGAGAGATTTGGTACATAACAACGATAAGAAAAATTATGAGGAATTCCTACAAAAGAGTGATTGTCCGAAGGGTAGATCCGATGAAAGAGAAACCAAGGTTCAGAAGTTCAAGGACTAAGTTGCAAGCTACATAGGGGCAACCCAAGAATATCAGATACCGATGATGAGACGACTTCGAGATGCCACTTCGAATATTCAGGGGCAAGAGCAAAAGGCGACGAACTTAATGACTCAAGTATAAGGAATTGCCCACTGGCTCCAGTTCCTAGCATGGGATGCTATCGAACTTCAGAAATACACAAAGGAAGAGTAAAAAAAGTAACAAAGGCTGTCTTGATGTGGGTCGTATGTCCAGAGGTTTTCTTTCATTGTTGTAATGGAATGATATCTCCATTAATGTAAGCTGTTTGACGAGGATATTTGCCAAATCAGTGTTTGTCTTTGCATTCATGCATGTTTACATTATGTCGCATTTGTTCGCAAAAACTGCTAAGTTTTGAAATTGATTAAAGGTTTTCATATGAAAGAATTTTGGCGCTTCATATTTGCATGCATTCAGTTATGCATTTTCAAGTGTTTGCTTGTAATCATTTATTTTTATCATGCATACGATACATTGCATGCATTAATTCATGAAACAATAAGATTAATTATTGGGGGATCCCATGCCAGTGATCAAAGATCCTACACTGAAGAAAGTAAATAGAAAGAAGTTTTGCTAAAATGGAAGCTAGTTTGAGAGGAGCATTCATCTTAGAAAATAGAGAGAGCAAAGGAAAGACTTCGAGCTAGTACATCTTTAGAAGTATGAACCTAGTGGCTAGAGTGGATAAGCTTGAGGAGCTTCAAGAACTTTTGGTTGAAAATCAAAAAGAGATAATGGCATATGTGAAGAAGTTCCAAGAGGAAGCTATGGGACAAATCAACGAATTGAGGGGTATGATGGCTATAATGACCGAAGGAAAGGGTTTGGCTGAAGACCTATTTGTGCAAAGGAAGGTTGGAAAGATAAAAGAGAGTTGGAATTACAACTCTATAGCGGAAATAACTTTGTCTTATGAAGACCAAGCCATCGTCAATCAGTATGAGGTAGTCCGTACTGCATCTGGGTGTCCCATCAAATTGCTTTGGATAAGATTGAAGATTCTTTCTTGAAAATCTGGTCTCCGCTAACCAATAGAGAATCGACTCGGAAGAAATTTAAGAAAATAGATCTTGAGGTTAGCAACACGAGCAACTACAAAGCCCCTATAAAGCTGACGATCTTTTCACGCCAGGGCATCTTCAAAAATGTGCAATGTCTGAATAGAAAGGAGACTAGGGGTCCCAAAGAGGAGATACAGAAAAAGTCCTTCACATCTCTACCGATTTTCTACATAGAGTTGTACTCGCAGCTATACAAGGCTGATCTGGTTCGATCGTGTTTTGTTACTCATTTTCAAACACCTTATCCCTCATGGTACGATGCTAAAGCACATTGTGAGTACCACATTGGAGTAAGGGGACACATGATAGAGAATTGCGCAACATTCAAGAAGGTGGTCCAGAACATGTTATAAGCTGGAGTCTTGAAGTGTGAAGGACCTAACGTGGAAATTAAACTGTTACAAAACCACGGAGGACACGACGTGAACGCTTTTGAAAGGGTAGATGCGAAGAGAGAGAAGAAGAAAATGCATGTCATCCCTCTACCAATTTCCTACACCGAGTTGCTTCCCATGCTTGTTGAAAAGAAATTGCTAACCCCTGTCCCATCCAAGCCAAATGGTCCTCCTTATCCCGGGGACTATGGCATTAATGCAGTGTGTGACTACCATATGGGGAGTACAAGCCATACAACAGAAAATTATAGAGCTTTGAGGAACAAGGTCCAAAGTCTGATTGAAGCTAGTTTTTTGAGGTGGTAAGAGAGAGAATGATATGGATGAGTTCTTGGAAAGGTGCTGATAGTCCTTTGTTGATTCCTTGTGTTTGTTTCTTTTGTAGCAATGCATCAAACTAACTTTGCTACTGTTTGCTCGAAAGTAGCAAATCTTTTTTTGTAAGGGCTTATGTTATGTTTGCTTTTGTTTTTTCATTTCAATGAAAGGATGCATCTTTTAAGTAAAAATATATGTATATCCTTTCTTACCCTCGAAGATCCCCAGATATCACGTGCATGATGTGGTATTGATTCTGATAAAGGATCAATTGAATGTTATGATCACGATAAAGTATAATTTCTTGCTCAGCCCGCTCCAGTCGGTAAAGTGCGAGACGTAAGATTACTACCCCTTTGATAATGTTTGATGATAAGAAAATCTCCTAAGAAAGACTAATGAAGCAGTTTGAATGTGAAAATTCTTTTGACATAAAAAAGGAAAAAATCTGTCAAGAAATGAACAATTAATGGAGCTGTGGGGAAGAACAAATCTAATAAGGAACTAGATTCCACCTGTTCAATACCCTAGCATCATAGATAAATCCCTAAAATCAATGAACAATTAGATAAGTCTCGGAGCATCCTGATGGAGCTGTGGGGGGAGAACAAATCTAATAAGGAGCTATGCTCCACATGTTCAATACCCTAGCCTTAGAGATGACTCTTTGAAGGCACTGACAAGATTAATTGGAAGAATACACTTGTACTAAAATTTTCAGATTGATATTTTTGCACTCCATGTGTTAAGCAAATTCGAAAACCATGAACATATTTTGGAGAAAAACAATGAGAACTAGAAGGAGTAGTTTTTGAACAGATTAAGCAAATACCATAATCATGAGGATGAACCGAGTAATCTGTGAGGAATTTAACAATTGCAAATATCACCACGACATTCAAAGGTAAGCCATTGATCACCGGGGGATTGAATCGAAGCCCCTCTTGCATTTGATATCCGGGGCATTCTATTCTTTTTCTCTTAATTTTGATTTTGTATATTAATTCAAAAAGCATCCTTTGTTGAAACGATAGTCAGCAAACTAACATATAAGTGAAAAAAAGAAAGAAAAAAGATAGAGAAGTGAATAGAAAGAATATGGTTTCTTTGTATTGTTTCAAGAATAAAATTTGGAATTCAGGGACGAAGATGTATATGATTGACCTAACACCAATGACCCGTCAGTGATCCAAAAAAAGAATGATAGCAAGCCTTGGTATAGTACACGGTTCAAAGACTCAAAATGAGTGTCTGTCGCGATGCCTTGGCTGATTCAAAAGAATGAAGATTGAATCTTATTGAAGAAATGAAATTTTGAGACTTAGGGGGCATGTTTTGACCTACCATTGAGATAGAAGAAAGATCATCCCGTTGGATTAAAGGCAAAAAAATAACAGTCAAGCTCAAAGGCGAGATAAGTTATTACCAAGATCAAGAAGAAGAAAAGTGTTCTTCTACATAGCGTCTGGGATAGAGCTTTAAGTCAAAGATGTACATGGTCGACCTAATATAAAACCCGTCAGTAATCATGAAGAGAATAATAGCAAGTCTCAGTGCGCTGCTCAGTTCAAGGACTCAAAATGAATATTTGCCATAATGTCTTGATTGGATCAGCAAAATGAAGGTTGAGCCTTATTGAAGAAAAGAATGTTGTATGTTGAGGGGGGTATGTTTCCATCCCAACATTGAGACAGAAGAAAGACCGTACCGATGTGTCAGGGATAAAATAACAGTTAAACCCAGAGGTCAGATGAGGTGCTACCAAGTTAAAGAAGGAGAAGAAAGGCTTCCTGCATGGCCCTATGGTTGGAGTGTTAGGTCAAAGATCTACATGGTTGGCCTAGAATAAAGGAATAATTTATCAGTGGTTAGGTGAGAATAATTGCAATATTTTATATGCTAGGCAGTTCAGAGATTCGATGTAACTTCATAATGTTTCGTAATAATGATGATTCGGGACCTTATATTAAGAATGAAGAGTTGGGGAACTTGGGGCACAGTGTTCCCCCAATGTTGAGATAGAAGAAGGCTCATTGTGAAGAGTCGTAGAAGAGGTGATAGTTGAGCCCAAGTTGAGTGAGAGCAATGTCACAAGATGGAAAATGATAGATTCTGTATGACTAGTGTAAGACAGCAATTGCCCTTAAGAATGAAACAAAGTTGAAGATTCAGTAAAGACAGAAGAAATACTTTGTTTGGTTCAGAAGATTAAAAATTGGGCCTCATCGAAATACGGAAAACTTGTGGGGCATGTGTTCACCCCTATGTTGAGATAGAAGAAGGCTCATTGTGGCGAGTTTTGGAAGAGGTGACAGTTGAGCCAAAGTTGGATGAGGGCAATGATACAAAATCGAATTGTAGAAAATAATAAATTTTGTCTTGACCACTGCAAGTTAGCAATCCTTTCAAGATAATACCTCGTTTGGTTTAGGAAAGTAAAGATTTGACCTCATAGACGTAGGAAAAGTTTTGAGACTTGGGGGCATGAGTTCACCATAATGTTTAAAATAAAGAAGACTCATCATGAAGAGTCATTGAAGAGACAACATTTAAGCCCAAGTGAAGTAGGGGTGATGATTTAGAATTAGACTTCAAGAAATGATAGATTTTGTTCTGACCAATGCAAATCAGTAGCACCTTTTTCAAGAAGGGACAAAAGATGAAGAGTCTGCCAAAGACAAAAGGGCCCATGGAAACTAAGGGTGACCGACTATGAAATAAGGGTTTTCCCCAACAATTCTAAAATAACTCCAATCATGCATCATGAATAGTTAGGCATTCTTAAGGCAAGAGCATGATAACTAGCATCATCGAATCATTGTGTCTGTTTCTTTCAGGTATTTAAGAAATAACAGAAAAGAAGAAATAGATACCAACAAAGAGTAAAGATATTTTAGTCATTTGGGAGTGAAGAACACCCCATGCCGAGGTGATAAAGATCGAGGGTATTCCATTAGTCTCTAAGCGGGATATCATTCAGTGTCAAGGGGACCAGAAAGCATAACATCATCTTCCAAGATCCTCAAGGTGAGGTACCATCCCATGCCGAGGCGATGAAGATCGAGGGCATTCCAGTAGTTTCTAAACGAGATATCATTCGGTGTCAAGGTGACCAGAAAGTAGGATATCATCTTCCGGGATCTTCAAGGCGAGGTATCACCCCATGCTGAGGTGATAAAGATCGAGGGCATTCCAGTAGTATCTAAGCGGGAAGGCAACCAAAAAGAATAACATCATCTTTCGGGATCCTCAAGGTGAGGTACCACCTCATGCCGAGGCGATGATGATTGAGGGATTATAGTAGTCTCTAACCGGGATATTATTCAATGTTAAGGTGACCAGAAAGTAGGACATCATCTTCCAGGATCCTCAAGGCAAGGTATCACCCCATGCTGAGGCGATAAAGATCGAGAGCATTCCAGTAGTCTCTAAGCGTGATATCATTCGGTGTCAAGGTGACCAGAAAGTAGGACATCATCTTTCGAGATCCTCAAGGCGAGGTATCACCCCATGCTGAGGTGATGAAGATCGAGGGCATTCCATTAGTCTCTAAGCGGGATATCATTCAGTGTCAAGGTGATCAGAAAGTAGGACACCATCTTCTGGGATCCTAAAGGCGAGGTACCACCCCATGCTGAGACGATAAAGATCGAGGGAATTCCAGTAGTCTTTAAGCGGGATATCGTTCGGTGTCAAGGCGACCAGAAACCAGGACATCATCTTTCGGGATCCTCAAGGCGAGGTATCACCCCATACCGAGGTGATAAAGATCAAGGGCATTCCATTAGTCTCTAAGCGGGATATCATTTGGTGTCAAGGCGACCAAAAACATGACATCATCTTTCGGGATCCTCAAGGCTAGGTACTACCTTATGCTGAGACGATGAAGATCGAGGGCATTTCAGTAGTCTCTAAGTGGGATATCATTTGTTGTCAAGGCGACCAGAAAGCAAGGCGTCATCTTTCAAGATCCTTAAGGTGAGGTATTACCCCATGCCGAGGCGATGAAGATCAAGGGTATTCCAGTAGTCTCAAAGTGGGATATCATTCGGTGTCAAGGTGACCAGAAAGCAGGGCATAATCTTTCAGGATCCTTAAGTCGAGATGATGAAGATCGAGGGTATTCCAGTAGTCTCTAAGTGGGATATCATTCGGTGTCAAGGTGACCAAAAATCGGGACATCATCTTTCTAGAGTCTCAAAGCGAGAATTATAGGAAGAGGAAGGGTGAACAGTTCTATATAAGAGGAACTCACAGCTCAGAATCTTCAGATAGGGAAATGGGACAAAATTTGTATCTTTAGTCTTTGCTCTATTCCTATTTCACAACATTGAGCAAAGAGGGGCAGCTGTAGACACTAAATTTTATCCGGGTTGAAATTAAAAATGCTCGAAATAAGATCAATCCAGATCACCCTTTTAATACCCAAAACCTTATACCCTAAGCCCAAAATTACATGGCCTATTATATATGATTTTACATATAATAAAAAAATACAAAAAAGAAATAAAAATCCCAACTCCTTCCCCATTAAGGCTTTACTCTCATTGGATGGATGCTTGAATCCTATTGGATGAACAACTACTTAGTAAATAAGTTCTTGAACCTCATTGGTTCTATTTTATGGGATAAAATAATATATATATTTATATAACCCTACTTTTCAGTCCATTATTGGGAGTCCCCAAAAAATACCTTACTTACATTTCCATTTTCATTCCCCCAAACCCTCACGGCAGATTCATTCTTTCCAGGATCCACTACGGCCATTTTGAATTCATTTGCTTCCCCCACAAATAATCACTACAGTTTTCCCCCCTAAATCATCCTACTGCCATTTTGTTTCCTTAGCCCTTTTTTTCATTCCAAAGCCGCACCACTAAGCCACAAACCCCACACTTATTCAAATGACCAACCCTTAAATCAAGCTTTTCAACCCCAACAACAACGATCCGTGAATTGATCGATTGAGCATATATTTGGGTTTTGGTATTTTCTTCCCTTGTTTATTTATGTGTAATCCATTTTTATGATTTAATGGAAATATTGATGAGATTTGTTGATGATCCTCCTTTTTTTAGTTTTTTTTTCTTACATGTATTTTTGTTTAATTTATTTGCTTAAGTTATGTGTTTTATGTTGTTTGTTGGATGTGGTTTAATTTATTGTTTGTTTATGTGTTCTTAGGATAGTTTAGCTTTTTAGAATTTATTTTAGTTAATTTAAAACATGCCTTTGGCTTATTGGACTGTAATCACTCATTTTTACTTGTAAATATATTAATATTGCATGTATATTTATTATGTGAATGTTACTAATATAAGGTGATGTGTGCATGTATAAGCTATGTATACGTATTAGGGTGTATGTATGTCACGTATGTATCTAGGGTATAAGCGTATATAGATGTTATGTTAATTATATGTATGATTATACGTACGTATACTAGAATATTATATTAATTAAAGATCGTATAATATAAGTATATATATTCGTATGTATATGTATTGCTGTTATAATTATACTATTATTATTATTGGGCTGACAAAATGAAAAAATTAAATATATATTAAACCCAAATAAAAAATTACAGTCCAATTACAAATCCAATTACAAAGCCCGTTTGGCCCAAATCTGAATCTTATCTAATTACAATGTGCAGGTAACTGTGGGCCGTTGGATCAAGATCTGATCCAACGGCCACGATGCAATGGAAGTCAAAAATATCTGCCAGGCGCGTGCTCCACACGTATGGACCGTTCGAGTGCCACGCGCGCGTGTGGTCCACGAGCGGATGCTTTAACATCCCACGCGCGCGTAAGATCCACGCATTCTGACTCCTCGACTGCGGAGCTCCACGTGGCGAAATCTCAAGCCGTCTCATCAGATCGAGGCTTCATCCAGGCCGATCGTTCTTCAAGCCATCTCGACCGTTAGATCAGATCTGATCTAACGGCCGAAAATGCGTCTGGCCTCTGGCAGAATGACCACACCGCCACCGCGCCGATATTCAGTCCCCGCGTTCAGATTATGCCAAAGAAAACAAGCAAAATGTCAGATCTGAAAAAGAAGATGCAACTTGCAACCAAAAACAGAGGCAGTAATATATATGAAACGGGGCTTTTGTAACGGGGATTAGCTAGCAAGCAAAAAAAAGAGGAGCAAAAAAAAAAGAGAGAACAAGGGCAGTAACAAAAACAGAGATCTTGTAACACACAAAAACCTGAAAGTTGTAAACATCGAAGATAATCAAAAAGGCAGTCCAGTGGTAAATTTTTGTCTCTTGTTCTTACTTGTTTCTTTTCATGCATATACGAAATAAAATAAAAAAGAACAGAAACAAAAAGGAAGTAGTCTTACCGGCTTTGTCTGTGGGTCTTCCTCCCCTCGGTGACAAACCTTTCGGCTTCTACAAGCCAGATCTGGTGAACTAAAGGGAGGGGAAGACCCCTTGTGGTTTTGTTTTGGTCTAAAAAATATATTTTTTTGGGTTCGTATTTCTTAGATCTAGGGTAAAAAAAGGGTATCCTCTAAATCCAACCACAGATTCGTATTGAGGACGACAAGGGGGTTGTTTTGGTGTATTTTGGGAGCCTACCGGTGCCGGTTAGCGGCGGCCGGCGGCGGAGAATACGGCGGCCGACCGCCGGATTCTGGGTATTATATGAACATAAGAGAGAAAACGAAGAACAGAGAACTCTGAAAAACAAGAAAATGAAACAAATGGCCAAAATTTTGATTTCGGCCTTAAAGGG
The DNA here is from genome assembly GCA_019671005.1 of Hibiscus mutabilis. Classification (NCBI taxonomy): domain Eukaryota; kingdom Viridiplantae; phylum Streptophyta; class Magnoliopsida; order Malvales; family Malvaceae; genus Hibiscus; species Hibiscus mutabilis. The sequence continues at coordinate 22,900,642 of CM033736.1, read as the reverse complement.
GGGCTTTTATAGTTGTTTTTATTTTACTAAATGGGTAAATTACACACTTAATCCCACCGCGTTTTCAATATTTTCATTTTTGTCTTGCCGCATGGTATAATCACAATCCCAGTCCCCCTGATGTTTCAAAAGATTACAATTTCGTCCTTAAATTACACCGAATCAGTTTCTGAATGGTTAAATTACGTCCTTAACCATCCCGCGTTTTTGGATTTTTCACTTTGGGTCTGCCCCTTGGTCTAATTACAGTTCGGGTCCTTTTAGGTTTTGTTTGTTTCGCGATTTTGTCCCCAAATTACATATTATTGTTCTTTAATTCCTGCCACTGACTTTCGTTTTCCTTTCATTTCAGTCCTATTTTCTTTGTAAATATTATTGTTCGTATTGTAATCGTATATATTGATATCATTCTATTTTATGTCTCTCTTATATGACTCGTATTTTATGTTTATATGTATATATATGTGTTAAGTATGACATTCATGTTTTTTATCTAATTATTCGTATTGAAACATGTTATGTTCTAGTTGATTCGTAAAAAGCATGTTTTGTATATTTTACGTATTGCATGTTTCCTTGGTTTTTAGGTTACGTGTTAATGTGCCTTCTTTCATGTATAATATATTGTTCATATATGTTGAAATATGTTTTATTACCAGTATGCATGTCTTTTTGAAATATTTGTTCGTCTGCATGTACTTATTCCTGCCTTGTTATTTTGACACATGATAGTTGTTTTTATCTATTATTTAGAATAATATGTATATACATGTTTTAGTCTAAAATATCATTCATGTTAAATTAGTATTCTGGTATGTCAATATTTATTATGTTTAAATATTTTGCCATGTTTTACGTTTTTGCCACTAAGATTGCATATCGAGATATAACTTGTTAATGCGGAGTCCTTTTATCCGAGCGTAAACGGGGCCAGTATCAAGCGTAGTGATAGTGGTTGGGCGTTTATTCTCGGGTAACGGGACCCTTAAAATACATTCGCAATTATGACCGAAATTTAAAATAATCGTCACTTTAATCCGGAAAATCCAATATTAATAAAGCGGTAATTATTAAAGTACCAATTTTGGGCGGTGTGGGGGTGCTAATCCTTCCCCATCCGTAACCGACTCCCGAACCCTGTCTTTTTGAATCTCTGGTTTTATGGTGTCCGGCCTACCTAAGTGGCCGGTGGAGACTCCATTTTTATAAGGTTTTTGTAAACCCCACGGAATAAATATTTTATATCCAAACACCTTTCAAACACGCCTTTCAAAAACATCCTTCGAAAAAGCCATATTTTTACTTTAGCGATATTTAAAAAAAAAAGACAGTTCGCTACAGATGGCGACTCCGCTGGGGACAATTTTCGTTTTTTTAAGAAAAAACAAATGAGAGTCAAGCTTTTAAAATAATCACCGCTTTACTAATATTGGAAGTCCCGGATTAAAAAGACTATTAAATTAACAGTCGGTCATAATTGCGCGTTTATTTTAACGCATTTAAAATATGGCATATAAACCCGTCCTTTTTAAGTGGGGGGAAAACGCTAATGCTTTCGTGGAGATATCGTTCTCACGTATGGGCCTAGCAAGTACCTTCGGGGCTCGAGTACCTTATGCTTTCGTAAGGATATCGTTCCTTCGTACGGGCATAAGCGAATGGGTCCCCCTGAATTGAACCCGGTTGAAAGGAGCCTATAATGGGTGATGATCGGGGGCCTTGCTACCCTTAGTAGGGGACAGCAAGGACAATTCGGGTACCTCCTAGCACCAACACTGCATGTAGAGAACATAGAAACCCACCCTGTTAGAGCCATGCGGATAACCTTAGGTTTTAGACGGGATAAATAGGGTTGTTTTGTGTGTTTATTCTGTTTAATTTTGTCATTTTATTTATATATTTATCAATTTTATCTGGTACTGACTTGTTTTCTTTTTGCTTTTTGTTCTTTTTCTCATACATCATTGCATTTGCATCGCATAAAGGTACTGGATCAAGTGGTTTGCCTGATCAGAAAGTCTTTCACCATGGAAAAAAGGTGTCTTAGGAAAGAAGAGCTTAATTTGTCAGTCAGACATTGGTCAGAGGTCAACCAGAAAATCCAAGGGGACAATCTGCCTAACGAACGCGTAATAGCTGGATACACCTATGTGAGTCTCCAACAGAACGACTTGTGGGATCTTCAAAGCATTTGGGAAAGATGGGACCGAAGGCTACAAGACTTATTTAGCGATAGTTATGGCGACATCGCGCAGCTATTATATGTTCAGATTAACCAACCCCTACTCCGAGCTATAGTCCAGTTCTGGAATCCGGCTTTTTGCTGCTTCACCTTCAATGGGACATGATACCTACGGTAGAAGAGTACACTGCTTTACTTAACCAGAAAAATATTCAGGAAGATTGGATCTACGCGAAGCCTCCAAGGAATCAGAATTACACTGCTAAACTCAAAACCTTTGCAGGAATGAGTGACGAGTGGGTTAGTGGCCTCTTTCAAATTCGAGGAGATAATACAGTCTTTGCATGGGAGAGTATTCGGGACATCATATCGACACATCCAGATGAGGCAAAGAAAGTGGACCTATTCGCTTTAGGAATATATGGCTTGGTGATCTTTCCCAGAGTACTCGGGAACATTGACATAGCCATTCTGGATTTGTTTGAGCGAGTGAAACGGAAAGCAAACCCGGTACCAGCAATCTTGGTCGAGACTTTCATTTCCTTAAACGCTAGCCGGAAACATGAAGAAGGACGTTTTCGAGGCTGCGCACAGCTATTACAAGTATGGATCCAGAGTCATATGTGGAAGACGCCGACGCGTTCCCGTTCTGCCGATATCCTTCAAGGTTTTTCGCCTTTACGAGAATACTTAGCAAAGGAATGGCGAGAAGATTTGAAAACAAAAATGTGGACCAGTTTCTTCAGGAACATTCAGGATGAAGAATAGCATGGAGGGTCCCATGGCTCGGTAAAGTTAATTATTTTCTATACAGTTGTGGTGACTTCAACTGGCTGATGATGTTAGGATTACATGGAGGGATCGCTTGTGCTCCACTTTTAGTGTCTCGGCAGTTCGGATCACGACAGTTCATTCCCAATACCGCCGGATTAAGCCAAACTGAATTTCTTTTCAAAGGAGAGTTCAAAGGAAAAATTCAGACCATCATGAGGGCCTGGGATCATTGTTATCGGATCAGGGTGGAAGGAGATACCGAGCACATGACTACCCCAGATTACGATCTTTGGAGACGTTTGAGGGTTAATAATGTGATTCCTGAATCTGATCAAGGACCAACAGTGTCACTCGAAGAGCTTACAAGGGTGGTACCGTTCGAAGCCGATATCTTAAGGAGTGAACTCGAGGAAGTTAAAAAGAAGATGGACATCCAACAGACCCAACATGCAAGCGAACTCTATAAAGCAAGCTTAGAAGTTGACGAGCGGGACGGGATCATTAGGCAACTGAAGAAATTAAATGCAGATTTGAGTGACAAAAATACTCTTTATCAAAAAGATGCTCTCCTATTACAGGCAAAAATACAAAAGGCCGGCCGGAGTCAGTTCATAGCTGTGGAAAGAGAAAGAATGAACGACATCCGTTTGATGGAAGAAGAACGAGAAATTAACAAAAGAGCGATCGAGAAAGAGGTTGAAAGCTACCGTTTGGCTATGAAGGAAGAAAAAGGTCCGCCAAGAAGGCCATTGATCAAGAGAGAGAAAGATTCAGACAAGAAATCAGTAAGGGAAAACAGGTTGTTCATCATGAGAGAGAAAGTGTCACCGTATGGAAAAGAAAATCCATAAGTAGTCGAAATAGACTGTTAGAGATGCAGAAACTGTACGATGACACTATTCAAAGTTTGGGGCAAAGCCAAAGTCAAAATGATGAATTAAAAGGGAAAGTAGCGGAAGTCGAACACTCACTTCGAATGTACTGCCACAGGAATAATTTCGCTGAGCTGCAAGAAAGAGAATGCGAAGTGGGTGTTTTACAAGCACGAATCGGGTCCTCGGGCGATTGTGGAGGATTACAAGGAAAGAATTAATGTGTTCGAGGAAGCTGCAGCCGGAGGGGACACCTATTGGCAGAAGAGATTACGCGACGCTGCTCGAATGGTACAGGACAGAGACCAGTACTACGCAAATCTAATGGTGGACATACAACGAGTCGCCAGACACGTAAATGATTTAGCTGTCGAGGCTGAGACACTCCGACCTTTTATAGCCCCGGGAATGGAAGAAGCTCCTAGGTTCCTCAAGCTGCTCAAGGCAATTGGAAAGTTAGGAGATAGAGCTAGAATCTATCTATAGGACTCTTTGTTATAATTAGATCTTTTGTACTAGGGATCTTTACTTTGTAACACAAATTTTGTTGTAATCAAGACCCTTTAATTCCCGTGGAAGTAATTCAAAAGGGTGATTACCAGCGGAATCAGTACCTTGTCTGCATGCATTCTTGCATTTGCATCATAACATTTGCATCATTGTACATGCATTTATTTTTTACAACCATATTAACAATATGAATTTTGTGGCATTGTATGTAGAGTATTAACCCGCAATCATTCATCACCTATACTTTACCCGACTACAAAGAAAGCTCATGGAAGAAAGAATAATCAGTCTAGAAAGAGAGCAAAGAGAGCTCGAGTCAAGGCTTGAAGAGGCCCAGAGAAGCCTTAGTGATCAGATCGCGCAGTCACAAACATCTATAGTTTCTGACATAACCGCAATACTGGCAAGAAGTCTTGGAAAACGAGTAGAAGGAGAAAATGTTCAAGAACCGGAAGGTACCCCGGCTCACTTCAAGGTTCAACCAACTGCACCGAACCAGGCTAGGAAGATGTATATTGACCCTGCAGGAATGTCTTCCAGCTTTCAAATAGGGGCTCATGAGACTCAACCCCTCGATACTGAAGCACTTTATGAGGAAGAAGTGCCGGACCTGAATATGGTCGAAAGAATTAGGAATGAGGTAGAGAAAAAATGGGAAGAAAGATTTCGCCTCATGGAAGAAAAATTTAAAGCGTTACAATCAAATGAAGAATCAGGAAACGACGCTAGTGACCTAAGTCTGGTGTCTGATCTTGTCTTGCCGCCAAAATTCAAAACGCCAGAGTTCGATAAATATGACGGAACCACATGTCCTTCTGCACACATAACGATGTATTGTAGAAAAATGGCGGCTTACCATAAAGATGAAAAGCTGTTGATCCATTGTTTCCAGGATAGTCTAACTGGAGTGGCGTTGCGTTGGTATACTCAGTTAAGCAAAGCAAATGTCAAGACATGGAAAGATTTGTCTAAAGCATTTTCCGAGCAATACAAACATGTAACAGACATGATCCCTAGCAGAATCATGCTAGAAAATATAGGGCAGAAGTCAAATGAAAGCTTGCGACAATATGCCCAGAGGTGGAGAGAAGTGGCCGCCCAAATCCAGCCACCTATCCCGGAGCATGAAATCATGCCATTATTTGTCAATACTTTGAAAGGGGCACTCTTCGATCGCCTCATTAATAACACAACACAGAGTTTTGCCGACTTGATCAGGACTGGGGAGTCTCTCGAACTGGCAATTAAGAGCGGCAGAATTGATGGTGGGGAGGGGTCTCGAAAGTACAGCAAGAGAAATGAAGTAAACACCACCAGCACCTATACCGCCCCGAAGAACTTCACAGTCTCACAGCCACAAGCACCTGTGGGAAAAACACAAAACTCGAATCAAAGAGATGAGAGAGTCACCAGAAAGGATAAAGAGAGGAGAACTTTCACTCCCCTACCTGTTTCATACTCAGAGCTTTATTCCCAGTTGTATGAAGCAGACTTGGTCCGACCATACATCGTTAATCTGTCAATCCACCCTTCCCGCCTTGGTATAATCCAAGCGCACATTGCGACTATCACGGAGGTACCCCTGGACATCCCACTGAGAACTGTCTTGCCTTCAAAAAGCTTGTACAAAACTTAATCGATTCTGGGATATTGAAGTTTGAAGAGCCGAGTGTAGCCAACAACCCGCTACCTAATCATGGGAGCAGAGGGGTAAACGTCATAGAAGAATGCTTTACCAGGAGGATAAAGGATGACGTGTCAGAAATCAAGTCTCCTTTACGGTGGGTATTTCAACAATTATGCATGGCTCGTGTGATCAACAAAGGCATGATAATAAGGCAGAAGGAATGTGGAAAGTATTGCGAATTCCATCAGACTGAAGGGCATGATATCCAAGAATGTGAAGAGTTCAAGAAATTGGTGCAGAAGTTGATGAATAAAAAACAAATTGAATTCTTCGAGGAACCCATGGGGAAGGGATCAGACGTGCACATGACAGATAGCCCCAAAATTAGATACGGGAAGGATAGACCTTTTATTATCTCTCCCAGGATAGGGAATGCAGGTGTCTCCCAGGGAGAAACCAGCAAGATAAATCCCAAGATCGTCATTTCAGCACCATCTCCATTCCCATTCAAAGACATGCGACAAATTCCCTGGAATTATGCCGCGAATGTGATCATGCTGGAAAAATCAGAACATGAACAGGTAAAAGAGCCTACGCTGGAAGACCGACAAAGCCAGAACAATATGAACGTTGGTGAAGCAGGCCATTTCACAAGGAGCGGCCGATGTTATTCCTCCGAGGCTTTGAGAGCAGCTGAAAAAGATAGGGGGAAGAATACAGCAGTTAGCCCTACGCAGATATTTAGAGAAGAACCTCCCCAAAAGATAAATGAACCGGTAACTGAGGCCCAGGCCAAAGAATTTCTAAAGTTCTTGAGACATAGCGAATACAGCGTAGTGGAACAACTACGGAAACAACCGGCCAGGATCACAGTGCTGGAATTACTCTTGAGTTCAGAGAAGCATCGGGAGACGCTATTGAAAGTGCTAAATCAAACTTTTGTGCCCCAGGACATTTCTGTGACAAACCTGGACATGATAGTAGGGCATATTACTGCCTATAATCATATCACATTCAGTGATGATGAAATCCCGGAGGGAGGAATGGGGTCTACCAAAGCCCTAAACATCACTACCCACTGCAAAGGGTATGTATTACCAGGCGTCTTGATCGACAACGGGTCAGCATTGAATGTCTTGCCTATGGTAACCCTGCAAAAATTGCCAATAGATGGTTCGCACCTAAAGCCTTGCTACAACTCGGTAAGAGCCTTTGATGGTACGTAAAAAGGAACAATGGGGAAAATTGAGGTGCCCCTATTGATCGGACCAACTGAATATGTGATCGATTTTGTGGTGATGGACATAAAACCATCTTACAGCTGCTTATTGGGAAGACCGTGGATCCACTCCGCAGGAGTTGTCCCATCATCATTGCATCAGAAATTAAAATTTGTAGTTGAAGGTAAATTGGTCACCGTAGAAGCAGAGCATGAATTTGTTGCTTCCGTGACATCAGACACCCCCTACATTCAAAATGATGAAGATGCCGCAGAATGCTCGTTCCGAGCATTAGAACTAGTAAATGCCACATTCGTTTCAGAAGGAAGCCGGATCCCCTACCCCAGGTTATCTAATTGTACCAAGATGACCGTCGCAGAAACTCTGGGCCGAGGAGCCAAAATAGGAAAAGGGCTGGGAAAGAAATTACAAGGAAACCTGAGACCCAAGAATATGATAACCAAGAAAGATCGTTTCGGGCTGGGTTACCAACCAAGTGTCCAACAGAAGAAAGAAGAATATAAGAGAAAGGAGGAGCAAAGAAAAGCCAGATCTAAAGGAGAAGACATTCCGTGGAGGTCGATGTCCTTTCCTAGTTTGAAAGCCACTTTCATCTCCGGAGGGTTCTACCAGCCAGGTCAAGATATTGGAGAGGCAATGAAGAAAAATGATGAACTTAACCAGGAGGAAATATTCAGTAAATCATTTGAAGGGATGTACATCAACATGATAGCTGAAAAGGACCGAGGTAGCAAAATGTTGACCAACATCCGCCCTTGCCACCCCGGGGAAACACTTGATAACTGGAGCTGCATTGATCTACCTGTAGTTTTTAGGAATAGATCAGAGTAATGCTCCGAATCAACCTTTTGTTTTTGCCCATAGACAATGGGGATCTCTGGTATGGGGCACCTATGTTAACTTTTTGATTGAAATGAAAATATCCCCACTTTCTTAAAAATGACCAAAGTCTCATTTATTCCATTCATGCATTCTTCATATTCATTCCCTTCATGTAAAGCCGTCTCTTTCCCAATACAATTCATTCTCATTTAATGCAGTCGCTCATGATTGACAATATGAATGATACCGGATCCAATCCTGGAATAAATTTCGAATGCCCTGAGGTCTTAGAGGAAATTGAGGGAGGATATGATGAAATAGAAATTGAGGTCCCGGAAGAGTTAGAGAATGGTGGACGACGAAGAAAGGCAGATTATGCCCCACCAAGAAGAAACAGAAATTGTCAACTTGGGGACTGAAGAAGCGAGAAAAGAAATAAAAATAGGAACGACTATTTCCTCAAAAACCAAGTATGAACTGATAGCCCTGCTTCAGGAATTCAAGGATGTCTTCGCCTGGACTTATCAAGATATGCCGGGATTGAACACCGACATAGTGATGCACAAATTGCTAACAAAGTCGGAGTGCAAACCAGTACAGCAAAAACTTCGGAGAATGAGGCCAGATATGTTGTTAAAGATCCGAGAAGAAGTGAAAAAACAATTTGATGCTGGATTCTTGGAGGTAGCCAAATACCCCGAATGGGTTGCAAACATTGTACCAGTACCAAAGAAAGACGGGAAAGTTCGTATGTGTGTAGATTACAGGGATCTGAATCGAGCTAGCCCAAAAGACAACTTCCCTTTGCCACATATTGACACGCTGGTTGACAACACCGCAGGACATTCATGGTTTTCCTTCATGGACGGCTTCTCAGGATACAACCAGATAAAGATGGATCCTAACGATATGGAGAAAACCACATTCATAACCATGTGGGGCACTTTTTGTTATCAAGTAATGCTGTTTGGGCTAAAGAATGCAGGGGCAACATACCAAAGAGCAATGGTGACTCTCTTCCATGATATGATGCACAAAGAAATAGAAGTATACGTGGATGATATGATTGCCAAATCCCGAACAGAGGAAGAGCACCTACAGAACTTGAGAAAACTATTCCAAAGACTACGGAAGTACCAACTGAGGCTCAATCCTGCCAAGTGTACCTTCGCCGTTACTTCTGGAAAGTAGCAATTCAAGTACAACAATATAACTCTAGTCTAAGTTCATGAAGAGTGCATGATGTGCAGGCGATATGCATCAAGTATCCTTTCACTCCCTTAGCCAATTTTACTACCTAAACTCAGATTCTTATTTTTATCATTTTTTCTTGCCAAGGGTTTCTGTTGGCATTAATTTAAGCTTGCTTCGTGACACTATTTAGCGTGAGAGATAAGAGGGAGCATACCACGAATCCCCACCTTAATCTAGACATCACTAGGCTTTCCCTTCAACTCATACTCTAAGGTTTTGGACTTGAGAACTAAGAGGGAGAAAACCATGAAGCCCCAAGTAACTTATTATCCCTAGGTAGAGGAGAGTTCATTTTTTTCATTGCCCTGGTAGAACATTGCTGCCTTATTAGTTTCTTTTACCCTGGCATCCTTTGATCTTTTTTTAAATCTGAGCATAGTTTCAAAAAGTCTAAGTTTGCTAAGGAACTAGATACATACTACGTGTAAAGTGAAATTTCAGTTCCCTAAACTAGAGATCAATTGCCAAGCTAACCTGGCATACTACTCTGCTAGCATGGCATGACAACTAAAGATTAAAATTTCCTCATTGGACAGACACCTAGATCAAATTAAACTTGCCTAACAAATGTTAACATTTTTCAAGATTAAACGAGGCAAAATTTTCTTTTATAGTGGTTCAGTATGCATATATCTAAATGACCTAAATGGCATGACAACAGAATTTAAACATGAAATGTATGGCATGGCATAAATGTGAGAAAATGCACACCCCAAACCTAAGATGTGCATTGTCCTCAATGCAGGAAACAACACATATATACAAGAAAAATAGAAAAAATAAAAATGCATGATCATGTAAATGCAATGAAATGAAATGTAAAGGACTTTAGATAGAAGATGACTCCTATTTGGAGACTATTTCTCATGTGGCACAGGTCTTTCTTCTTACAAATGGCCCACGATCAGGGGCCATGTGCTTCTTTCTTTTTAGGCTCGGTTTTGAACTGGCAGTGGAGACTCCAACTTCCTCTTTTTTCTTGGCAGGCTCCGACGTGGCAGGTGCATGGTGGCATCAGATGGCGCATGTATAGTAGGTGTCACTAGCAACATGGCTTTGGCAGACTTGGCTTTGGTTTCCTTTGATTCAGATGAAGAATCAAAACTGGCATACTCGACTTGAACTAGAGACAATGGGACTGTGGCATCGGATGGGGTATGAACTGGACTAGCTAGCATAGCATTGCTCCTGACATCATTTCTGGCATGGTTCATGGAATACTGATTCTGCATTGACTCAAAGAAAACCTTTCAACACAGTAAAAGAATAAAAACTTGAAATTTAAAAGAAAGACAAACTACTAAAAACCATGAAACCTAAAAACAAAGAAAACATCTATTCTAATATTTACAAAAGTTCAAACCTGATGGTGTTTTCATGTCACCTCTGCCAAGAGGATCACCTCCTTGGCATTGTTCTGATCACCTTCCATGTAGTGCTTCAAACGTTGACCATTTACATGAAAGATTTCTCCTGTCTTCAAATTCTTAATGTCCACAACTCCATGGGCATAGGGCTTCACAACTTCAAAAGGGCCGTCCATTTTGATCTTAGTTTTCCTGGAAACAACTTAAGTCATGAGTTGAATAACAGAACACATTAGACTACCTCAAACTGTCTTGGCATTATCCTATTGTCATGCCAGCGTTTCACATTTTCCTTATAGATTCTGGCATTCTCGTAGGCTTGCGTTCTGAATTCTTCCAACTCATTTAGGTATAGCAACCTTTTCTCTCCAGTAGCTCTCCATGCCATGCCAAGTGTTTTGATGGCCCAATAGGCTTTATGTTCAAGCTCCACTGGCAGATGGCATGGTTTCCCGAAAACAAGTCTAAACGGTGAAGTACCCAAAGGAGTTTTAAATGCCGTTCTGTAAGCCCACAAGGACTCATCTAGTCTCAAAGACCAGTATTTCCTTGATGGATTAACAGTCGTCTCTAGAATAATTTTAATCTTCTTGTTTGAAATCTAGACTTGCCCATTTGTTCATGGATGATATTCCGTGGTAATTCTCTTCTGTATATCATATCTGCAAAAAACTTTAGATATTAGATTACATTTAAAATGGGTGCCCCCATCATGAATAATCACTCTAGGGGCACCAAATCTAGTAAAAATGTGTTTGTGCAAAAACTTGGCAACGGCTTTGGCATCGTTTGTTGGCAGGGCAACAACCTCTACCCATTTAGATACATAGTTAACAGCCACAAGAATATATACATTACCAAATGAGGGTGGAAAAAGACCTATAAAGTCTATCCCCCATACATCAAATAAGTCCACATTTATAATGTTCTGGAGCGGTAGTTGGTGTCTGCCAGAGATGTTTCCTGTCCGTTGGCATCGGTCGCACGCCTTGGCATACTCGTGGGCATCCGTATATAGTGTGGGCCAAAAGAATCCTGACTGCAATACCTTGGCGGCAGTCTTCATCCCAGCAAAGTGACCTCTATATGGTGCGGCATGGAACAAATGCAATATATTATGTTGCTCATCCTCGGGCACACACCAACAGATCACTTGGTCGGCACACTGTTTGAACAATATTGGCTCGTCCCAATAGTATTGCCTAGCTTCTCGCAAGAATATTTTCTTGGCATTGTATGCCAAGTCTGGTGGCAGAATGTTACTTACCAAGTAGTTGACAATATCAACAACTGCAAGCAAATACTCGTCAGGAAATTCTTCTCTTATAAAATTGGTCTTACCATCTTCAAGATGATACTCCAGATGTGAGAGATGGTCATCTACTAGGTTTTCACAGCCCTTTTTATCTCAGATCTCGAGATCGAATTCTTGAAGTAAGAGCGTCAATCAGATTAGTCTGGGCTTGGCATCCTTCTTTGCCAAGAGATACATCAATTCCGAATGATCTGTATAAACCACAACTTTGTTACCAATTGAATAAGATCAAAATTTATCGAAAGCAAATACAATCGCAATAAATTATTTCTCGGTCGTAGAGTAATTTAGTTGTGCTTCGTTCAAGGTTTGGCTGGTGTTGCGCGTAATAAGTGCTCTGCAATTGTGCAAGTGTACACGTCGCAAGTTATAGTATAAAAGATATCGTCTCTATAGGGATTGGTGCCACTTCAAGAATCTAATCTCTTGCACTGTAAAAAGTAAAAGTACATAGTAGAAGATTGTAGGAGTTTAACTAACAACTAAACTAGAAAGCAAATAAGCAAAAGAAGATGTAATCAAATGAGAGAGAATAGGCCAGGTTATCGTGAGCTGAGGTGTGATAGCCGATTAGATCATCTTGTAAAAGAGTGCAAGGGTAACTCAGCTGCCATGGCAACTTGCGCAGCGGGGTTGCCTGGGCAACTAGCTGGGCAACTACTTGGGCGACTGGGCAGCAACTTCAAGGTTTGGCGGAGCATTCTTCAATGGTTTCTTCTTATCCCTAAGTCAAACTCTAGCTAATTGTGCATGCCTTGACAATACATCCCCGCGTGAATCAAGGGTGAACAACAACCAATCTTGCGCTTCTCTTAGCTGTTGAAATCCTTAACTTATTCCTAAACCGGATTAATCTTCACCATCAATAGATTGAATAAAGACCGTACTCATTCGTTTCTTGAATCTAACTCTCCCGATATTAGATAAATAGATGAAGTTACGAGATCCTCTCCCAATTCACTCGCAAACAAGAAGAAAAACCAAGAATGAGTAAACCTTGAATTGAAAGTGCAAACTCTTATTACCTAAACAAAATCCAATTGTTTCTCACAACCACAAAACAAAATAACCTTAGCCAAATAGATTTAGTTCATGGCTAGGTTCCAAAGAAACACAAAATAAAGAATTCCTATCATAAACCTAATTGAACAAGAAAGAAAGAGATGAAGAATGGTTGAAGCCTTGTCGAAATCTCTCATTGCTCTTGTCGAAATCTCTCTTTGCTCTGCCCTTTGAGTTTGACGGCTTGGTCTCCTTTAAATAGGAGATGGCTAGGTCAAAATCCTTTTTGAGGAGGAAGTTAAGCTGGAATTAAATACTTTAAAAGAATATAATTCTTTATTATATTTAAATTCCTTCTAGATCTTCTCCTATCTTTTTGGGATTAAATTTCTCTTTGACCTTTTCATGGAAATCAAACTCCTTTGGGATTTAACTTTGCTCCACGTCATCTTGGGCCCCGTCATCAATTTCGACTACCATATCATCCTATCCCTTATCGAAAATTGCCCTGGCGACTAGCTCGGTATCTCCTTCGTGCATTGCCCTGGCAACTGGTTCCAGCCTTGCTTTGGCAAGTGATTCTGAACACACACAAAAACACACCAAAGTAGTATCTTTTTCCACAAAATTAAGCAAAATATGAAATCAAGCTTGTCCACCAAGGAAACAATGCAAACATGCATGAATGGCTAATAATGCAACTAATATGACCTAAGTCTAGCAATAATATGAATAAAAAGGGTGAATAAAATAGTACTTTTAGACACTTAACACACCCCCAAACTCGAACTATTGCTTGTCCTCAAGCAATGCATACTAATAATTACCCGCCAAGACTTCATTTTTCATAAACTTAGCTTTGAAATTGATTTAAATTCTCAGAACCGTGGCACAAAGTATGATTGGCTTTTCATTTTTCAGAAAACTTGGGAGTTACTCAGAATCAAACTATAATACTTGTGAGTGTGTGCAGAGTTGTGTGCAAGTTGATTTTTTGGATTCTATGCAAACAAGAGGTTTTCAAATTACTTCATTGGGTTCTTTTAACATGTTTTAACTAGAGTCAGTTTCGAGCACCTCTAGCGATCAATTTTTAGCACATACTGTTGCGCGTAATAAGTGCTACGCAATTGTGCAAGTATACACGTTGCAAGTTATAGTATAAAAGTTATCGTCTCCACAGGGATTGGTGCCACTTCAAGAATCTAGTCTCTTGCACTGCAAAAAGTAAAAACACAAATAAAGGATTATAGGAGTTTTAACTAATAACTAATCTAGAAAGCAATAAAGTAAAAGAATAGATGAGATCAAATGAGAGAGATAGGCCAGGTTATCATGAGTTGAGGTGTGATAGCCGATTGGATCGTCTTGGTAAAAGAGTGCACAGGTAACTCAGTTGCCGTGGCAACTTGCACAACGGGGTTGCCTTGGCAACTAATCGATGGTTGCCTGGGCGACTAGTTAGGCAACTACTTGGGCGTCTGGGCAGCAACCTTCAAGGTTCGGCAGAGCGCTCTTCAATGGTTTCTTCGTATCCCTAAGTCGAAACTCTAGCTACTTGTGCATGCCTTGATAATACATCCCTGCGTGAATCAAGGGTGAACAACAACCAATCTTGCGCTCCTCTTAGCCGTTGAAATCCTTGACTTATTCCTAAGCCGGATTAATCTTCACCATCAATATATTGAATAAAGATCATATTCATTCGTTTCTTGAATCTAACTCTCCCAATATTAGATAAATAGATGAAGTTACGAGATCCTCTCCCAATTCACTCGCAAACAAGAATAAGAACCAAGAATGAATAAACCTTGAATAGAAAAGTGCAAACTCTTATTACCTAAACAAAATCCAATAGTTTCTCACAACCACAAAACACAATAACCATAGCCAAATAGATTTAGTTCATGGTTAGGTTCCAAAGAAACACAAGATAAATAATCCCTAGCATGAACCTAATTGAACAAGAAAGAAAAAGATGAAGAATTGAAGCTTGTCGAAATCCCCTTGCCCTAGAAGCTTGTCGAAAATTCTCTCCTCTTGCCCTCCTTGAGTTGTCGAAATTCCCCTCTAATTTATAGGGCTAGGTCAAAGTCCTTCTTTGAGGAGGAAGTTAAGTTGGAATTAAATTATTTTTAAAGAATATAATTCTTTATTATAATTATATTCCTAATAGAACTTCTCCTATCTTCTTGGAATTTAATTCTTCTTTAATCTCTTCATGGAAATCAAATTCCCTTGGGATTTGGCTTTGCTCCACGTCATCTTGGGCTTGTCTAGTCATCAATTTCGACTACCATATCACCTTGTTCTTTGTCGACAATTACCCTGGCAACTGGCTCGGCGTCTCCTTCATGCATTGCCCTGGCAACTAGCTCAGCATCTCCTTCATGTATTGCCCTGACAACTAGCTCTAGCCTTGCTTTGGCAAGTGATCCTATACATACACACAAAACACACCAAAGCAGCATCTTTTCCCACAAAAACTACCAAGTTAAGTAATCAAGCTCAACGATGGAAGGAAACATGGAATAATGCATGAATGGCTAATTATGCAACTAATATGAGCCTAAGTCTAACAATAATATGAGTAAAAAGGGTAAGAAAAATAGTACTTTTGAACACTTATACACCCTCTATCTCGAACTATTACTTGTCCTCAAGCAATGAAACTAACAATTACCTGCCAAGACTTCAATTTTCACAAACTTAGCTTTGAACTTGATTTCAATTCTCAGAACCGGGGCACAAAGTATGATTGGCTTTTCATTTTTTGAAAAACTTAGGAGTTACTCGGAATCAAACTATAATGCTTGTGAGTGTGTGCGGAGTTGTGTGCAAGTTGATTTTTCGGATTCTATGCAAACAAGAGGTTTTCAAATTACTTCATTGGGTTCTTTTTAACATGTTTTAACTAGAGCCAGTTTTGGGCACCTCTAGTGTTTTGTTTTTAGTTTTATTCGACTAGAGCAGGTTTCGGGAACCTCTAGCGATCAATTTTTGTAGCACATACTAGAGCCAGTTTCGGGCACCTCTAGCGATCAATTTTTTTAGCACATGCTAGAGCCAATTTTGGGCACCTCTAGCATTCATCCAATTTTTATTCTAATCCCCCAATTTGTTAATTATCAACCTAAGTTCACTAGAATTCCTTAAATCAATCATACCACAATAGCGTTTTATCAAATTTATCATCATAGTAAAATTCTAAGTTTTTCCATGGTTATCCTAGAATAAAAATTCTATCAATTAAGTGCATTGGCAAAGTCATCATCGGATATTCATCAAATCTAAGCAATTCTTGTTCCAATTAAAGGCATGGCAAGCAATTTATGTATCCTAAATGTAATACTTAAGATGAATGTAACTAAACATGGCAACTACTAATAACAATCCCCCCCAAACTCGAGTGAGGCATTGTCCTCAATGCATGTATTAAATAAGGAAAAATAAAATGCAAACGAAGACTTACTCCGAGAGTTTGTCATCATGGATGATTAGTTTCCTTTTGGTCGGTGTCTTGATTCTCTTGCTTGAACGCGATGGTTGTTTTCTTGTTGCCGGTGGTGGAATCGATCCTCGTACGGGGTTGTCCTCATCGTCCTCTTCATCAGTGTCATTGGCTTTTCGCTTGGAGGATTCAATTGATGCGGTCTTTGTTGGTGCAATGGAGGACTCGTCCGAATCTGAAAAATCTGAAAATGATTCTGTAGGAGTTGATTCGGGCATAGGTGCGTTACCTTTGGCTTTTGTAGTGGTTGTCGGGATGTCTTTAGCTTTGATTGTCGTAGCATCTTCAGGGTTGGTTACCGTGGCATTAGCTTGTGCAGGCACGATGTAGGTTGCCACGGCATCATCTGTTGCGGCTGCCGTGGTGACTACTTCATTGGGTGCCAGGTCAAGGATCTCGGCAAAAAATATTGGGAACGGCAAGCGACTGTCTGGGTACTTTTCTAGGATGACTTGGGTGATGGCATTGTTGTGCTCCTTTATGTACCGTATGAACATTAGTTGCCGGTCTTCAATTTGCCTTAGGTGGCTTGCCAATGGTTGCAAGAGTGCTTCAAAGTGTCCCGGGGTTGATGGCCGAGTTGCCCGGGCGTTAGGTGCTTGGGCATTAGGGATTGCCGGGGTGGAAGGAGTTGTCGTGGCAATTGGAAGCCTTGAAGAATTTCCTGGTGCCTCTCCCATTAGCTTTCAGATTTGTGCTTGATTCCAACCGGACTTTGGTAGGGCCTTTTCATCGGTGGACTCACTTGGGACATGCATCTCCTTGCAAAGATTAGAAATTAAGCAAGGGAAGAAAAGAGAACCCTTATCTTTTGAGCTACATACAAAAATCTCATCACAAATAATTTTCCAATGTTAATGATGCGATTATGCAAAATAGAATGTATGAGCAAAATACATGGTATATCAAAGGTAGTATTGTGTGTGGTGGGCATTAAAGAAGTTTTAACAAACTTATTCCATAGTTTTGCCTCGGGTTTAAGCCGAAGGCGATTTACCGTGCCCTTGTATTTACTGTTGTTCCAATGAGTTCCCGGTTGAGTGAGTTCTTGAAGCACCTTGTCGAGTTGCTTGGGCGTGATTTGATCAACGAAGGCTTGATGCTCGTCCTTCTCAATGTAAAGCCTGTAAAAGGTGTTGACGTTTTCGGGGCTTATGAGTATGGCCTTTTCATGAGCAAAAATATAAGGATTATCCGGGTTAGGTGAGTGAGCATAGAATTCTCTTACCCATGAGATGTTGCCCGGTTCTGGTTGATGGCAAAAGATTTGCCACTTTTGATTTGCAATCCTCTCGAAGATGAATGGTTCAAGGCCAAAATATTGATGAGAGTTAGAGTATTCAAAGCCTTGTTCTTCATGAATCTTTTGGCTTTCAAACTTGGAGTGAAATCTTTCTTGAACCACCGATGTAGCAAACTTCTTGTATCTTGGTTCTTTGGAGGAACTTGGATGAACTAAAAATTTAATTTTGGATGCCATAGATGATCTTGGTTGTGAGTTTTGTAAAAACAAATAAAAGAAAAGAAAAGAAACTAAAAAGTTGCAAGATAAAAAGTAGGAATAGGTTAAGGGTGATGGGTTTTATAGAAAAGATAGGTGGTAAATATGGTGGGTGGGATTAGAGGAAGATGAAAAAGAGGGTTTTGAGTTAGGGAAGGGTGACGGCAAGGGGGTTTGATTAGGGTAAATTGGAGGCTTTATATAAGCCTTAGATTCAGCCCATTAGTTTCCTTGTTGAAGATGTTTTCCTTCTTGGATTAAAATTCCTCTTTATCTTGAACTCTTTTCCTACAATTCAAAGACAAATCTAATAAGGATTAAAATTAAAGATAGACTAATAAAAGAAAATAAATAAAGATGTGTAAAGAGATTCTTAAACTTGAAAAGAAAAAAATTCTATCCTAAAAAAAACAAATAATTGAAAAAATAAAAAAATAAAAAAATAAAAAATAGAAATTAAATAATTCGACAAAATTAAAAATAAAATAGAAAGAAAAATAAAATAAAATATCGAAAGGAGAGCATGCTCATGCATCTCCTAAGGTGATCACTTCTTTGTTACGTTCCACATGGGCACCATTGTAGTGCTTCAATCTTTGTCCATTAACTTTGAATTCATGGTTGTTAGAGATGGACTTGATTATCACAGCACCATGGGAGAATGGTTTGACGACTTCGAATGGTCCCGACCATCTTGATTTCAGCTTTCCCGATAAAAGTTTTAGTCGAGAATTGAATAAGAGAACTAGTTGCCCTGGCATGAATTGCCGCGACAATAGTTTCTTGTCATGCCATTGCTTTGTTTTCTCCTTGTAGATTTGTGCATTGTTATAGGCGAGTGCACGAAATTCTTCTATCTCATTGAGGTCCAACAAACGCTTTTGTCTGGCACTTTCCCAATCCATATTCATGGTCTTGATTGCCCAGTACGCCTTGTGTTCGATTTCCATCGGTAGATGGCATGTTTTGCCATAGACAAGTCGGAAGGGGGACATACCTAAGGGTGTTTTGAATGCAGTGCGATATGCCCAAAGTGTGTCATCTAGTCTTAATGACCAATCCTTCCTAGAGGGATTTACAACTTTCTCGAGTATACCCTTCAATTCCCGGTTGGAAATTTCTGCTTGCCCGTTGGTTTGTGGGTGATATGCCGTGGCAATCTTGTGTGATATGCCGAAGCGTTGCAACATCTTGGTAATTAGTCTGTTGTCAAAATGCTTGCCTTCGTCACTGATAATTGCTCTCGGCATCCCAAACCGTGTAAATATGTTTTTATGCAAGAATCGTTGCACGGTCTTGGAATCGTTGTTGGGAACTGCAACTGCCTCCACCCATTTAGACACGTAGTCGACGGCAAGTAGAATGTAGAGGTTGCCGAATGAAGATGGGAAAGGTCCCATAAAATCGATCCCCCATACATCGAACAATTCCACCTCGATGATGTTCTGGAGCGGCATCTCATGTTGTCTAGAGATATTGCCCGTCCTCTGGCAACGATCACATTGCTTGTAAAAGTCTTGGGCATCTTTGTACAATGTTGGCCAATACAAACCGGATTGCAAAGCTTTGGCCGCGGTACGAGTTCCTCCAAAATGTCCTCCATAGGGTGAAGAATGGCATTGCCAGAGTACATTCTGTTGCTCTTCTTCAGGGACACATCGGCGTATAACCTGATCTGCACATTGTTTAAACAAAAGAGGCTCATCCCAAAAGTAATGCTTAGCATCATGGCGGAACTGCTTCTTCCCTTGGTGAGTAATGCCATAAGGTAAAATACCACAAACAAGGAAATTAACTAAATCTGCGTACTAGGGTATTGCCGAGGCATGTGCTGCCGTGGTGACTGCTCCTAAAATTATCGAGGCGTGCGCGTCAAAGGCTGTTGCGGCGTCGAGAGTTGCTAAGGCATGTGCATCCATGGTTGTCGAGGCGTCGAGGGTTGCCGAGGCATGCGCGTCCATGGTTGCCGAGGTAACTAAAATTTATTCATCCGGGAATGCATCGTATATCTCTAGATCCACGTCCTCCTCCCTGTTGCGTTCTAAATGTGATAAGTGATCGGCCACTTGATTTTCTGTTCCTTTCCTGTCCTTAATTTCAATATCAAATTCTTGTAAAAGTAATATCCAACGAATCAAACGAGGTTTGGCATCCTTTTTAGCAAATAGATATTTGATTGCCGAATGGTCTGTATGAACAATTACCTTTGTACCAATCAAATAGGATCGGAACTTGTCAAATGCGAAAACTACAGCTAGTAACTCTTTCTCTGTTGTTGTGTATTTCACTTGAGCACTATTAAGAGTTTTACTAGCGTAGTATATCACATGGAAGGTCTTACCTGTGCGTTGGCATAGGATTGCTCCTACCGCAAAATCACTTACATCACACATGAGCTCAAAAGGTAGCGTCCAATCTGGTGGAACGACAATGGGTGCCGAGGCAAGCTTTTTCTTTAGGGTTTCGAATGCTTGGGTGCAAGAATCGTCAAAATCGAAGACTTTATCTTGTTCAAGCAAATTGCACAAGGGTTTAGTGATTTTAGAAAAATTATGAATGAACCTCCTGTAAAAACCTGCATGTCCAAGAAAACTTCGAATTCCTTTAACCAAACTTGGTAGGGGTAATCTCTCGATCACGTCCAACTTGGCTTTGTCTACTTCAATTCCCTTTGATGAAATCTTGTGGCCGAGCACTATTCCTTCAACTACCATAAAATGGCATTTCTCCCAATTGAGGACTAAATCAGTTTCTTCACATCTTGCCAACACCCTCTCTAAATTGCCGAGACAGCTGTCGAAGTCATTACCAAAAACAAAAAAATCATCCACGAAGATCTCAAGGAAGTCTTCGACCATGTCTGAAAAGAGTGCCATCATGCATATTTGGAAGGTTGCCGGGGCGTTACACAATCCGAGCGGCATCCTTCGGAAGGCATAAGTACCGTATGGGAATGTGAAGGTTGTCTTTTCTTGATCTTCTGGTGTTATGGCAATTTGATTGTAGCCTGAATAACCATCAAGAGAACAATAAAAGGGTTTACCTGTAAGACGGTCAAGCATTTGATTAATAAAGGGTAATGGGAAGTGATCTTTCCTAGTGGCTTTGTTTAGCTTTCGATAATCCATACAAACCCTCCAACCGATCACAGTCCTAGTTGGAATGAGTTCATTGTTTTCATTACTTACCACTGTTATACCTCCCTTTTTCGGTACACATTGTACCGGACTTACCCATGTACTATCAGAGATAGGGTATATAATGCCGACGTCAAGCCACTTGATGATTTCTTTCATTACAACCCCTTTCATGGCATGATTCATTCTCTTCTGGGCCTCAATTGATGGTTTGTGATCATCTTCCAACAAAATCTTGTGCATGCACACTGCAGGGCTAATTCCCTTCAAGTCGGCAATTGTCCATCCTATTGTCTTTTTGTGTAGTTTCAACATATTGATCAGCTTCTTTTCCTGCTCAGGCTGTAACTTAGAAGAAATAATTATAGGAAATGTATTATCGGTTCCTAAGTATGCATATTTTAGTTGCTCTGGCAATTGCTTCAACTCAAGAATCGGTGGTTGTTCAATAGAGGGTTTTTCGAGCTTACCTTCCTTACCTGAGTAATCCAGTGGTTCAAAGTATGTACCTGGTCGATTGACTAGCCAATTTGCCTCTTCTTGTTGTTCCTCATCGACCGGTTCTTCATACTCCTCAGGTTCCTCTTGATCGGCAATGTAGTTGCCGAGGCAACTAAATTCCTCGTCGAAGTTAAACTCTGTCGTGGCATGAAGAAGTTGGCATTCTTCTGGATCATTGGCATGCCTTAGTGTTTGGAACACATTTAGTTTAACTTGCTGGTCATCCACCCTCATTGTGAGTTCTCTCTTTTCAACATCGATCAAGGTTCTCCCTGTTGCTAGGAATGGTCTCCCAAGAATGATGGGTGCATGCTCATCTGCTTTACAATCCCAAACAATAAAGTCAGCAGGAAAAATAAATTTATCAACTTTTACCAGTATGTCCTCAATTTTTCCCTCTGGTTGCATATAGGATCTGTCGGCTAGCTGTAGCATAACTGTTGTAGGTCTTGCCTTCCCGATTCCTAGTTTCTGGAAAACCGATTTAGGCATCAAGTTTATGCTATCCCCAAGGTCGCATAATGCTTTCCCGACATAGTGATTTCCAATGGAACAGGGTATTGTGAAACTTCCGAGATCCTTCAACTTGGGTGGCATACGATTGTGCAACATTTCCATGCATCCCTCTGTTGCGGCAACTGTTTCAAACTCTCATAGCCTTGTTCTCTTGGACACAATGTCTTTAAGAAACTTGGCATAGTTTGGAATTTGTTCAATTGCTTCCACCAATGGAAAGTTGATGTGGACTTGCTTTAGGATATCAAGAAACTTCTTGAATTGATATTCTTGCTTTTGTCGCTTCAACCTTTGTGGGAATGGTGGTGGAAGTCGGATATCTTCGATCCTTTCATTGGTTTGGAACCTGATTGACGGCATTGCTGGGACAACTGGAGTTGCCGAGGCATTATCAATTGGGATTGCCGAGGCATGCTTTTCATAAGTTTCCAAAACATCCTTATCGTCAGTTGCCGAGGCATGCTTATTGCCGGTTGCCGAGGCAATTCCTGGTTCAGCATCTGAGGCTTTGCTGTTAGGTTCGTCTTGATCTTTTTGTGGAGTTTTGTTTGATGAGCGGGTTTGAGCCTCTCTAAGTTGTTGGCCACTTCTAGTGGTGATTGCCTTACATTGCTCATGGCCAGTTCCTCTCGCGACTTCAGTTTCGCTAGGTAAACCTTCTTGCGGTCTAGTATTCAGATTTTGAGCAAACTGTTCGACTTGATTTTCCAATGATTTGATTGCAGCCTCTTGGTTTTGCAATCTCATCTCGGTCCAGTTAATAAAAGCATCAGTTCTTTTTATGAAGTTACTATTCTCAGCCATATAAGATTCAGTTTTCATCATAAAAGCATTTAGAGAATTTTCCAAAGAACTAGATGTTGTCGGTTGTTGCTGCGGCAACTGTTGCCGTGGCATATTCTGCTGGAATCCCGATGCTTGTGCATTATGATTGTTCTGGTTTAGAGCATTGTTGGGATTACTCCATGAAAAATTCGGGTGCTTCTTCCAAGCTGGATTGTATGTATTGGACATCACATTGTTGTTCCGATTGTAATTCCCCACATAGAAGCTGGATTCCAGATTTTGCATACATTCAGAAGAATCATGGTTATCACCACATAACTCACAAAAAGAATCCATTACCTTGACCTCATGTGTGTTGTTTGGTTTTTGCATGTTCTGGACTATCTTGGTTAAAGTGGCCAATTGTACCGAAATTGAATCTGATGATCATAGTTCATGTATTGTGACTTGGCGTCTAACTCCTCCTCTTCTAGTAGAGGGGAATTGATAATCATTCCTGGCCAGCCTGTTTAGAATTTGCATTGCTTCCTCCGGTGACTTATCTAGGAGTATGCCGTTTGCCGAGGCATCTAGCATCATCCTTGTTGGTGTATTCACGGCGTTGTAAAACATTGTTACTTGAGTCTACACCGGGAATCCGTGTAGGGGGCATTTGTGTAGAAGTTCTCTATATCGCTCCCAAGCCTCGTACATGGATTCATCATCCGCTGCCGAAAAGAAGTAATGTCGTTCTGAAGCTTATCGACAAATTTGTAGGATTAAACTGAGCAAGGAAATCACGACATAGATCGGTCCAAGATTCTATTGATCCGGCAGAATGCTATTCAACCATGCTTTCGCCTATCCCTCGGTGAATAGGGAATAATCTTAATCGTAAGACATCGGGGTGACTCCTGTATTTTGAACGAGTTGTAAATCTCGAGGAAAGATTTGGATGTTGTCGTGCATCTTGATTCTTGAGCAACCAAATTGACCAATTGTGTTGATCATATTAAACATTACCGGTTTTAACTCAAAGTGGTCGACTTCAATTTCAGGTGCGACAACTCCTGGATTAAGTCCATCAAGATCTTCTTCAAGATAGTCTCGAATAGTTCTGTTTCGTGCAAGAATCACTCCTCCTCCTGCTGGAACATCTTGATTCATATTGCCGTCTTGATTAGCCATTGCTACTCTTATCCTTCGTCTAAGTCTTTGTAAGGTTCGTTCGATTTCTGGATCAAAGGGATATTCTGGTGTAGTCGGTCTCGCCCTGGTCATATACCAATGCAAAACCAAAGTTTGTTAGCCCTTTGAATCTTAAACAAGAAAAGTAAAAAGAAAGTGCAAGAAAATAAAAACAAAGTAGCTATTTCCAATCCCCGGAAACGGTGCCAAAAACTTGTTGTACGTAATAAGTGCTACTCAATTGTGCAAGTATACACATTGCAAGTTATAGTATAAAAGATATCGTCTCCACAGGGATTGGTGCCACTTCAAGAATCTAGTCTCTTGCATTGTAAAAAGTAAAAACACAAATAAAGGATTATAGGAGTTTTAACTAATAACTAATCTAGAAAGCAATAAAGTAAAAGAATAGATGAGATCAAATGAGAGAGATAGGCCAGGTTATCGTGAGTTGAGGTGTGATAGCTGATTGGACCGTCTTGGTAAAAGAGTGCACGGGCAACTCTGTTGCCGTGGCAACTTGTACAACGGGGTTGCCTTGGAAACTAATCGATGGTTGCCTGGGCGACTAGTTGGGCAACTACTTGGGCGTCTGGGCAGCAACCTTCAAGGTTCGGCAGAGCGTTCTTCAATGGTTTCTTCTTATCCCTAAGTCGAAACTCTAGCTACTTGTGCATGCCTTGATAATACATCCCTGCGTGAATCAAGGGTGAACAACAACCAATCTTGCGCTCCTCTTAGCCGTTGAAATTCTTGACTTATTCCTAAGCCGGATTAATCTTCACCATCAATAGATTGAATAAAGATCATATCCATTCGTTTCTTGAATCTAACTCTCCCGATATTAGATAAATAGATGAAGTTACGAGATCCTCTCCCAATTCACTCGCAAACAAGAATAAGAATCAAGAATGAATAAACCTTGAATAGAAAAGTGCAAACTCTTATTACCTAAACAAAATCCAATAGTTTCTCACAACCACAAAACACAATAACCATAGCCAAATAGATTTAGTTCATGGCTAGGTTCCAAAGAAACACAAGATAAATAATCCCTAGCATGAACCTAATTGAACAAGAAAGAAAAAGATGAAGAATTGAAGCTTGTTGAAATCCCCTTGCCCTAGAAGCTTGTCGAAAATTCTCTCATCTTGCCCTCCTTGAGTTGTCGAAATTCCCCTCTAATTTATAGGGCTAGGTCAAAGTCCTTCTTTGAGGAGGAAGTTAAGTTGGAATTAAATTATCTTTAAAGAATGTAATTCTTTATTATAATTATATTACTACTAGAACTTCTCCTATCTTCTTGGAATTTAATTCTTCTTTAATCTCTTCATGGAAATCAAATTCCTTTGGGATTTGATTTTGCTCCACGTCATCTTGGGCTTGTCTAGTCATCAATTTCGACTACCATATCACCTTGTTCTTTGTCGACAATTGCCCTGGCAACTGGCTCGGTGTCTCCTTCATGCATTGCCCTGGCAACTAGCTCGACATCTCCTTCATGTATTGCCCTGGCAACTAGCTCTAGCCTTGCTTTGGCAAGTGATCCTATACATACACACAAAACACACCAAAGCAGCATCTTTTCCCACAAAAACTACCAAGTTAAGTAATCAAGCTCAACGATGGAAGGAAACATGGATTAATGCATGAATGGCTAATTATGCAACTAATATGAGCCTAAGTCTAACAATAATATGAGTAAAAAGGGTAAGAAAAATAGTACTTTTGAAAACTTATCACATACTAGAGCCAATTCCGGGCACCTCTAGTGATCAATTTTTAGCATATACTAGAGCCAATTTCGGGCACCTCTAGCATTCATCCAACTTTGGCAGGGGCTTTTCATCAGTGGACTCACTTGGGACATGCATCTCCTTGCAAAGATTGGAAATTAAGCAAGGGAAGAAAAGAGAACCCTTGTTTTTAATGCTACATACAAAAATCTCATCACAAATAATTTTTCCAATGTTAATGATGCGATTATGCAAGATAGAATGTATGAGCAAAAGGCGAGGTGTATCAACGGTGGTATTGTGTGTTGTGGGCATTAAAGAAGTTTTAACAAACTTATTCCATAATTTTGCCTGGAGTTTGAGCCGAAGGTGATTTACCGTGCCCTTATATTTACCGTTATTCCAATGAGTTCTCGGTAGAGTGAGTTCTTGAAGCACCTTGTCGAGTTGCTTGGGCGTGAGTTGATCAACAAAGGCTTGATGCTCGTCCTTCTCAATGTAGAGCCCGTAAAAGGTGTTGATGTTTTCGGGGGTTTATGAGTATAGCCTTGTCGCGAACAAAAACATAAGGATTATTTGGGTTAGATGAGTGAGCATAGAATTCTCTTACCCATGAGATGTTACCCGATTTCGATTGATGGCAAAAGATTTGCCACTTTTGATGTGCAATCCTTTCGAAGATGAATGGTTCAAGGCTGAAATCTTGATGAGAGGTGGAGTATTCAAAGCCTTGTTCTTCGCAAATCTTCCGGCTTTCAAACTTGGAGTGAAATCTTTCTTGAACCACCGGTGTAGCAAACTTCTTGTATCTTGGTTCTTTAGAGGAACTTGGATGAACCAAAAATTCGATTTTGGATGCCATGGATGATCTTGGTTGTGAGTTTGGTAAAAACAAAGAAAAGAAAGCAAAAGAAACTAAAAAGTTGCAAGATGAAAAGTAGGAATAGGTTTCTTGGAAGTTAAGGGTGATGGGTTAAATAGAAAAGATAGGTAGTAAATATGGTGGGTGAGATTAATTGGAAAGAAAGAAAACAAGGGTTTTGATTGGGGGAAGGTGACGACTAGGGGATTTGGGGAAGGGAAAGTGTTTGGCCGGCTATGTAGGGTTTATTTAGGGTAAGTTGGAGGCTTAATATAAGCCTTAGATTTAGCCCATTAATTTCCTTGTTGAAGAAGTTTCCTTCTTAAATCAAATTCCTCTTTATCTTGAACTCTTTTCCTTCAATTCAAAAATAAATAAAATAAGGATTAAAATTAAAGATAAACTAATAAAAGAAAATAAATAAAGATGTGCAAAGAAATTCTTAAACTTAAAATTTAAAAACAATTACATAAGTATGAAAGAAAGATGTAGTCTTAATCTTAAAGAAAATAAATAAATCTATTCTAAAAAGAAAAAAATAACCAGAATTAATAAATAAAAAAATTAAATAGTTCGAAAAACAAATAAAAAATAATAAAATAAAAAAAATATCGAAAGGAGAGCATGCTCATGCATCTCCTAAGGTGACCATTTCTTTGTTACGTTCCACATGGGCACCGTTGTAGTGCTTCAATCTTTGTCCGTTGACTTTGAATTCATGTTCGTCAATGATGGACTTGATTATCACGACACCTTGGGAGAACGGTTTGACAACTTCAAATGGTCCCAACCATCTTGATTTCAGTTTTCCCGAGAAAAGTTTTAGCCGAGAATTGAATAAGAGAACTAGTTGCCCTGGCATGAATTACCACGACAATAGTTTCTTGTCATGCCAATACTTTGTTTTCTCCTTGTAGATTCGTGCATTGTTGTAGGCGAGTGCACGAAATTCTTCTATCTAGTTTAGGTCCAACAAACGCTTTTGTTAGGCACTTTCCTAATCCATATTCATGGTCTTGATTGCCCAATATGCCTTGTGTTCGATTTCCACCGGTAGATGGCATGTTTTGCCATAGACAAGTCGGAAGGGAAACATATCTAAGGGTGTTTTGAATGCAGTACGATATGCCCAAAGTGCATCATCTAGTCTTACTGACCAATCCTTCCTAGAGGGATTTACAACTTTCTCGAGTATACCCTTCAATTCTCGGTTGGAAATTTCTGCTTGCCCATTGGTTTATGGGTGATATGCCGTGGAAATTTTGTGTGACATTCTAAAGCGTTGCAACATCTTGGCAATAAGTCTGTTGTCAAAGTGCTTGCCTCCATCACTGATAATTGCTCTCGGCATCCCAAACCGTGTAAATATATTTTTCTGCAAGAATAGTTGCACGGTCTTAGAATCGTTGGTGGGAACTGTAGCTGCCTCAACCTATTTAGACACGTAGTCGATGACAAGTAGAATGTAAAGGTTACCGAATGAAGAGGGGAAAGGTCCCATAAAATAAATCCCCATACATCGAACAATTCCACCTCGATGATGTTTTGGAGCGGCATCTCATGTCGTCTAGAGATATTTCCCGTCCTCTAGCAACGATCACCTTGCTTGTAAAACTCTTGGTCTTCTTTGTACAGTGTTGGCCAATACAAACCGGATTGCAAAACATTGGCCGCGGTACAAGTTCCTACAAAATGTCCTCCATAGGGTGAAGAATAGCATTGTCATAGTACATTTTGCTGCTCCTCTTCAGGGACACATCGGCGTATAACCTGATCTGCACATTGTTTAAACAAAAGATGCTCATCCTAAAAGTAATGCTTAGCATCATGGCAGAATCGCTTCTTCCCTTGGTGAGTAAGGCGATAAGGTAAAATACCACAAACAAGGAAATTAACTAAATCCGCGTGCCAGGGTATTGCCAAGGCATGTGTTGCCGTGGCAACTGCTTCCATGGTGTGCGCGTCTAGAGTTGTCGCGACATGGGGGTCAAGGGTTGCCAAGGCATGCGCATCCATGGTTGTCGAGGCATATACGTCTAGGGTTGCCAAGGCGTGCACATCAGTGGTTACCGAGGCATACGCGTCTAGAGTTACCGAGGCATACGCGTCAAGGGTTACCGAGGTATGTGCGTCAAGGTTTGTTGAGGCATGCGCATCTATGGTTGCCGAGGCAATTAACAGTTGCTCATCCGGGAATGCATCACATATCTCTAAATCCGCGCCCTCCTCCCTATTGCGTTCTAAGCGTGATAAATGATCGGCCACTTGATTTTCTGTTCCTTTCCTGTCCTTAATTTCAATGTCAAACTCTTGTAAAAGCAATATCCAACGAATCAAACGAGGTTTGGCATCCTTTTTAGCAAATAGATACTTAATTGCCGAATGGTCCGTATGGACAATTACCTTTGTACCAATCAAATAGGATCAGAATTTGTCAAATGCGAAAACTAGTAACTCTTTCTTCGTTGTTGTGTAATTCACTTGAGCACTATTAAGAGTTTTACTAGCGTAGTATATCACATGAAAGGTCTTACCTGTGCGTTGGCCTAGGACTGGTCCTACCACGAAATCACTTGCATCACACATGAGCTCAAAAGGTAGCGTCCAATCTGGTGGAACGACAATGGGTGCCGAGGCAAGCTTTTCCTTTAGGTTTTCGAATGCTTGGGCGCAAGAATCATCAAAATCGAAGACTTTATCCTGTTCAAGCAAATTGCACAAGGGTTTAGTAATTTTAGAAAAATTATAAATGAACCTCCTGTAAAAACCTACATGTCCAAGAAAGCTTCACAGATTCCTTTAACCGAACTTGGTGAGGGTAATATCTCGATCACATCCACCTTGGCTTTGTCTACTTCAATTCCCTTGGATGAAATCTTGTGGTCGAGCACTATTCCTTCATCTACCATAAAATGGCACTTCTCCCAATTAAGGACTAAATCGGTTTATTCACATCTTGCCAACACCTTCTCTAAATTGCTGAGGCAACTATTGAAGTCATTACCAAAAATGGAAAAATCATCCATGAAGATCTCAAGGAAGTCTTCGACCATGTCTAAAAATAGTGCCATCATGCATCTTTGGAAGGTCGCCAGGGCATTACACAATCTGAACGGTATCTTTCGGAAAGCATAAGTACCGTATGGGCATGTGAAGGTTTTATTTTCTTGATCTTCTGGTGCTATGGCAATTTGATTGTAACCTGAATAACCATCAAGAAAAAAATAAAAGGGTTTACCTGCATGACGGTTAAGCATTTGATCAAAAAAGGGTAATGTGAAGTGATCTTTCCTAGTGGCTTTATTTAGCTTTCGATAATCCATACAAACCCTCCAACCGGTCACAGTCTTGGTTGGAATGAGTTTATTGTTTTCATTACTTACCACCGTTATACCTCCCTTTTTCGATACACATTGTACCAGACTTACCCATGTACTATCCGAGATAGGGTATATGATGCCGGCATCAAGCCATTTGATGATTTCT